>MUZC01004482.1:332774-385194 GCA_002072015.1 Radix auricularia | reverse complement strand
GATATAAATATACCATTGGTCTATGGGTTAGTGAGATATAAATATAACATTGGTCTATGGGTTAGTGAGATATAATTGTATTAATTGTATTTATAAAGCTTGAAGTTATTGTTTTCATCAGACAATTCATTGTTTATCTTGTATTTCAATATATATTTTCACAAGTTCTCTAAAAAGGAACATTAAAAAAATTATGCTATCAAGAAAAATAATTTGTAAGTTTCCTGTTTCTGTTTTAAAAGTCTTGTCAGATCAATAATTTCACATTGATATTTGAACAATCGGAATCTAAGAAAGGAACCTCATTTTGAGCACATTTAACTTCTACCATAAATGACACTTAAAAGTATTTATAGATCAAGTGTTTTGTATCAATACCTTCTGTAAACCTAGTGTAACATTCAGACTTGAAAGCTCTTGGTAATTATAAATCAAAAAAACTTTGGTAATCACAAGATGATTTGCTTTTTAATGATACATTTCAAATATAAGATTGACATGGTGTGTTACTGTTGTGATTAAAGACGTAAGATTGACATGGCGTGTTACTGTTGTGATTAAAGACATCAGATTGACATGGCGTGTCACTGTTGTGATTAAAGACGTAAGATTGACATGGCGTGTTACTGTTGTGATTAAAGACATCAGATTGATATGGCGTATCACTGTTGTGATTAAAGACATCAGATTGACATGACGTGTTACTGTTGTGATTAAAGACGTAAGATTGACATGGCGTGTTACTGTTGTGATTAAAGACATCAGATTGACATGGCGTGTCACTGTTGTGATTAAAGACATCAGATTGACATGGCGTGTTACTGTTGTGATTAAAGACGTAAGATTGACATGGCATGTTACTGTTGTGATTAAAGACATCAGATTGACATGGTGTGTTACTGTTGTGATTAAAGACATCAGATTGACATGGCGTGTTACTGTTGTGATTAAAGACATCAGATTGACATGACGTGTTACTGTTGTGATTAAAGACATCAGATTGACATGACGTGTTACTGTTGTGATTAAAGACGTAAGATTGACATGGCGTGTTACTGTTGTGATTAAAGACATCAGATTGACATGGCGTATCACTGTTGTGATTAAAGACATCAGATTGACATGACGTGTTACTGTTGTGATTAAAGACGTAAGATTGACATGGCGTGTTACTGTTGTGATTAAAGACATCAGATTGACATGGCGTGTCACTGTTGTGATTAAAGACGTAAGATTGACATGGCGTGTCACTGTTGTGATTAAAAACGTAAGATTGACATGGCGTGTTACTGTTGTGATTAAAGACGTAAGATTGACATGGCATGTTACTGTTGTGATTAAAGACATCAGATTGACATGGCGTGTCACAGTTGTGATTAAAGACGTAAGATTGACGTGGTGTGTTACTGTTGTGATTAAAGACGTAAGATTGACATGGTGTGTTACTGTTGTGATTAAAGACGTAGGTCCCGTAAGGCAGAGCTCCTGGCCAAACAACAGACGACCAAGAAAGCTGCTGCAGCCAGACATGGTGAGAATGTCATGGTTGAACGGTGCAGTGAATGTAATGCTGTACTGGAGCAGTATGACGATGACACCATTGGACTGTGTATAACAAACCTGGCAACTTTCATTCACCGTGAGCCCGGGCTGGCCACCCCAAAGTTATTGGACATGCTGCAGTGTGTGGCCAGGTACAATAAGAGATTGGTTTGTTCCAAATAAGTTTAGTTTTTACTTCATACAGTATAGAGCTGTGATGGCGACCCTATGCCATGCATGCCACAGACGGCACGCAGAGCCTCATCAGCCGGCACACAACTAAAATATTATTTCCTTAACCAAACCACTGTCCTGCCACTTTGTGTTGGCATTTTGCTATATACAAGTAGGTTTTAATTAAATTTTGGGCACGCAGCCCCAAAAAGATTCGCTATCACTTATATAGACCTACCTAAAATGCCAGTTTGAGATGTTTTAAAAGCCAGAGAAATAGGCAACAAATATTCCATTCACTGTTTTCTCACTGCACTTATTTAAATTATATTTATTGTTATAATCAACAACAACAAAAGATGAAGATAATTATAACGAGGCACTAATAGGTTCTGAAATAACAATAGAATGGAGATAATACTATATACTGAGTATCTTATTTTTTGCTATAGGCAAATGAAAGTTTTCACAACAAAAAATAAATATCATATTTGGCTTTAAATATTAAGTAAAATTTAGGGTTGATAGATTAAATATCAAAATGCTAATCCTTTTTCCAAAAACACACTTCACTGGTAGAAAACCCAAAGACAAAGCAAGTAATAATATTTTATAATGTTCCCATTGCAGAATTGCTTCTGGCAGCCATTATTCTTGGCAGGCTGAAAGGTAAACAATGCATATACCTTGTTCTAATAGCAGAGTAGGATAGTAGTCTTGATGTAAAATTGATGGGAGATATATAATACTTATCTGGGATTCAGTCACTGCAGAATCTTTACAAAACTTTGAAAACACTGTTAGGCGATAAGATGTTTCTTCTTTTGATTCCAAATATTTCAATCCCTGCAGCAATGTCATCATACCTGGCAACTGTGTCAGCATTGCCAGACAGTTTCTTAGATGTGTTTTGCACCAGCTTGCACCCAATGGAATATTTCCAATGCTCTTCCAAAGCAACATGGAAGGTATAATATTATACATTGTGCTTATTGATCACTACTGCCACTCTAGACTTATCAGTCACTGATAAAATGTCTTTTTAAATCACATATCACATCAAGTGTTTCAAGACTTTGAATGTGATGTTTGTATTAACATAAAATTTTGAAACATGAGTCGGGTGTGGGGTGGGTGGGTGTGTGGGGTGTCTCGGGTCTGAATTCAGATTAGATTTAAGAGCAGAGTTATACAGAACTAGCTTTTAATGTAAATAAGTAGCTCAAAAACATAAAAGCTGTGCCTCAAATAGTGCATCAAGTCCAAAATACTTGTTTTTGTTATGTAAATAAAAATATGTGTGAAAGACATAAACATTTTGTAATGAAGTCCTTTCTTTTGTTGACTTGAAGATCCTCATTTTTGGAAGACCATGGCTGCAGCTCTGATTGACTTTAGTGATCTACAATCTCACGCTCCTTTACAATATCTGCTTGAGGCAAGTCCTTCAAAATATTGTGTATCTTGTAGTTTCACAGATTTCAAAATCTTGTCATTTATTTGAATTTTTTGTTTTTAAATTATCTTTTATTAATTGTTTATTTCAGAATAACCAAATTGTGAACCTTTCTCCTGTTATCTTTTAAACTTCTTCATCATAAATATCTGAAACTTTTGAGCTTGAATACTTTCTCTCCTCTAGCCTATCAGTTGATTATTTCACCTAGTATTAGATAGTTATTATCTTGGTTTGTTTTTAACAATAATGTCTTCTGAGGTTTGCAGAGAAAATATTGATGGCAAGTCTTAATTTTTAAAGAAATATTTTTTTTCATTTTGAGAATAATTTCTATTTCATTTAAAATATCTTATCTTATCTTATCTTATAAGTTACAGATGCTCCTTCTGTACAGAAGATTATTGCATCCTATGTATTTCTATGGTTTGTGTTTAGTCCTGTATTCTTACTAGAGTTTTAAATGATGATAAAGTGTTGGCTTTCCTGGTTTCTTCAGGCAATCCATTCCACGCCCGAATACCGGTCGGAAAGAAAGAAAACTTGTATGTGTTTGTTCTTGCATATGGAATAAGAAAGGTGTTTTTATCTTTATGTCTATTTGAGGGTTGTATTAAGTTATCTTTGTGTTGTATTTCTAAATTGGAATTAATAGCCTTATGTATAATTACTAATTTACTCTTGGTTCTTCTATCCTCTAGTGTTTCAAGGTTTAATGATTTAACTAATGGTGTTACTCTTGTCAGTTTTGAATATTCTCCAGTAATGAATCTGGCAGCTCTTTTTTGGATTTGTTCTAACTTATCAATATTTTCTTTGGTGGATGGGTCCCATACAGACGATGCATATTCTAGTATAGGTCTCACCAGGGTGAGGTAGCATTTTAGTTTTATATCTTTGTTACATTTGTAAAAGTTTCTTTTTATAAAGCCTAAGGTTTTGTTTGATTTTTTAATAACTTCATTGACATGGGGATTCCAAGATAGTTTCTCATTTATTATGACTCCTAAGTATTTTGCATCTTTAGTTAGGGTTAGTTCTTTTCCATGCATGGTGACCGAGTGTAGACAGGTTTTACCTCTCTACCGAATGACTGCTCAGCAGTCAAGATTATGACTTAGTGTGGAAGTAATAAAATATTATTTTATTCAACTGCTGCTTGATGTAAAACCTGCACGCCCCAACATGTAAATGAGCTCAATTTCAAATGAAGTGATTTTCTTGTTTTCTTCAGGGACTGAATGAGAGAAAGAACCTGCCCCAGGACACCATCATGTTACTCTTGAACAACATGGCTATTTATCTCAACTGCATATCGTTAGAGAGCCCTGCACCTGTGTGGACGGCCATCTTGACAGAGTTTGACACTTTTCTTAGACGGCTGCCCTCTGTCCTGCCAAACCCATGTGACATGGCTCCCATCATGAAGATCTTGACTACGCTCTTGAAAGTCTATGTCATTGGCAATGTCAGGGTGAGTTTAAGATGGCATCTCAAGATGACTTACTCTCTAAACATAAAGTATACATCTCAAGATTGTTGTTGTTGAGCCTTCTTGTCCATGAGGGACATCTACCGATCATCGCCGGCGTCTGCACTTCCTCCTAGGACATAGGCCACCTACAAGAGCTCTCCAGGCATCTCTATCCTGGGCCATTTTCTCCAGGATCTTCCATTCATGGCCAATCCTCTTGATGTCTGCCTCCAATTCTCGGCGCCAGGTGTTTCTTGGGCGGCCTCTTTTCCGTTTACCCTGTGGGTTCCATTTCAGGGCTTGCCTTGTTCTATTAGAAGCAGGTTTCCTTAGTGTATGACCTCCACCGCTTTTGAAGAATCTCTTCCTCAATGGGCTTCTGTTTAGTCCGCTGCCACAGTTCCTGGTTGCTGATTTTGTCCGGCCAGTGAATTCTGAGAATCCTTCTTAGACAATTGTTAATGAAGGTCTGGATTCTGGTCAGGTTTACAGCCGTTGTTCTCCATGTCTCAGCTCCATATAGCAGCACTGACTTACTCTCATCACATAACGTATACATCTCAAGATGACTTACTCTCATCACATAAAGTATACATCTCAAGATGACTTACTCTCATCACATAGAGTAGGCACTTCGATACTCGTTCGCGCATCGCTCTGCGCATGTCGTAAATTTACGGAAAAACTTTTTCGGAATATTTTGATTTGCTCTCCGGTGACCCCCGAAATACTCATTTTACGTCATTGTAATCGAAAAACAAATGAATTTTGTTATCGAGTACGTTAATTAATTGTCTTCCGGTGCCGCTTTCACTTTCCAAGCAACGCGGTGTTCGCTGGATATTTTTCTGTGCTTCTTTCACTATCGGTAAGCTACTATTTTCTCAATTATGTTGTATTTAGTTACAAAAAGTTAATCTGACTTATTCACGCAAATTTAACATATGAATTCTGTTATGAAAATCATTGATTTGATTACTGAAGCCTTTGCTGATTAGCTGTGTAGACCTATCCAATTTTCACCAAAACATCGGCACCGTATAAAAACAAAATGGCCGATTTATTTCTTATTCACCGGCGGGATGGTATTATAAGAAAAACTACTAATAACAATAACTTAAGCATATTTGCAATCTTTGATCATCCGAAAATATACAATTAAAACAATGACATTTAAAATAAATTAATGTAGAAATTACTATAATACTTTAGATAAGTCAATAATGATATAAGATGAATGAAAATAAACCGATGAAATCAAAATAAATAAACACTGTTACTATAAATAGAAATAGTAATAGTATTATCGTTTCCATTATTTTGTTTTTTAAAATCATAAATTGTTAACTAAATACATATTTATTATGTTATATATTAATGTATGACAACAGCCTTTACTAAAGACTATAGCAATAATAATTAATATCTACTACTACCACCAATATATATTTGAAAATCATAATAGAAAAATTGTTATGATAAACAATAATAATGTCATTAATTAAATAAAAATAAAATTTGTTACTTACCTCAACTTATTGTATGTAACTTATTTATCTTAAATTATATTGCAATGAACAATGTTAATGTTATCAATATAAAAATTATAATGGAAAAATATTTTTAAATTATATTAAATTATAAATATAACTAAAAGTATTTTTTTTCTTTCAGTTTCAGCCTGCAACTGCAAGGACACCAGTCCAAAGGAAGAAAATGATGGAGCCATTCAGCTCTTCTGACATTTCTCTAGCCAAGGCTGGCTTTAGGCATAGGCAAACTAGGCAGCCGCCTTGGACCTCTGATTAGTCTCATCATTAGTGGGGGCCTCACAGAAGAATCTTTTCATATTTATTTTTCTATTACATTTATCATTTAGGCTATTTAGGGCCACCGAATTCACTCTGCCTAGGACCTCCAATGCACTTCATTAATACATAATGAAATTATTCGTCCACAAATACCACAGGTTATTCAACAGACTTTAGAGGTAGCTGATGTGTACAAGGACTCAGACCATCCAGAGGTAGACAGTGAGGGTTGCTTAGATAGAGTAGACGCAAGAAGTCAGCACTGAAGGCCTATTTTTAAACGTTAGGTATGGCTAAATGTCAGAGTAAATTATGAATTAATTATTATTTTTTTATTTTCATTAGCTTTCCATCTTCTTTTTCATTAAGATGTGAATCAATGCAAAGAATAAATAATAGTTAATTAATATTATGTTTTGTGTTTATATTTTAAAAATATGCCTTTATTTTTCATTGTAAAAATCTTTGATTTTTGTTTTAAAAAATTGTTAATAATTATTTTACTCTTTTTTTGCAGGTTTTCTTTCAAGCTGCCATTGGAATGATTGATATAAGCATTATTATAATTATATTTGTTACGGTGATTCTTAAATTGCCTTTATAATAATTTTTTAAATATTTTTTTTGGAAGCATTTTTTGTACCCTTGTGGTATATAATAATTTATAAAATGAAATGGTGTGCAGCTATCTGGAACCTTTGTTGCTAATTGTGTTGTATATTGCATTAAGAATGTTTCCTGAGAGTTTGGTGCAGTTATCTTTGCAAACAAAAAAGTTATGTGTCTCAGTGTGAGAGAATGTGAAAATCCGGTCACAAGTTTTCAAAGTTAATTATACAGGTTATATAAGGGGGAAAAAAATCGACAAAAAAATTCATAACTCCACTTCTATAAAAGATAGAAAGACAATTCAAGTGGTTTTGAAAAGGTCTTGGCAAGCCCTTTAAAATGATATATAATTTGAGCCTATTGGACAACATTTAAATTTTCTGTCAAAGTACCTACATAGAGTATACATCTCAAGATGACATACTCTCATCACATAGAGTATACATCTCAAGATGACTTACTGTCATCACATAAAGTATACATCTCAAGATGACTTACTGTCATCACATAGAGTATACATCTCAAGATGACTTACTGTCATCACATAAAGTATACATCTCAAGATGACTTACTGTCATCACATAAAGTATACATCTCCAGATGACTTACTCTCATCACATAGAGTATACATCTCAAGATGACTTACTCTCATCACATAAAGTATACTTCTCCAGATGAATTACTCTCATCACATAAAGTATACATCTCAAGATGACTTACTCTCATCACATAGAGTATACATCTCAAGATGACTTACTGTCATCACTTAAAGTATACATTTCTAGATGACTTATTCTTATCACATAAAGTATACATCTCAAGATGACTTACTGTCATCACATAAAGTATACATCTCAAGATGACTTACTGTCATCACATAAAGTATACATCTCAAGATGACTTACTCTCATCACATAGAGTATACATCTCAAGATGACTTACTCTCATTACATAAAGTATACTTCTCAAGATGACTTACTGTCATCACATAAAGTATACATCTCCAGATGACTTACTCTCATCACATAGAGTATACATCTCAAGATGACTTACTCTCATCACATAAAGTATACTTCTCCAGATGAATTACTCTCATCACATAGAGTATACATCTCAAGATGACTTACTCTCATCACATAAAGTATACATCTCAAGATGACTTACTGTCATCACTTAAAGTATACATTTCTAGATGACTTACTCTTATCACATAAAGTATACATTTCTAGATGACTTACTCTCATCACTTAAAGTATACATTTCTAGATGACTTACTCTTACCACATAGAGTATTATGTTTTTTGAAGAAAAAGTATTCTTTCTCACCATTGCTTTTCATGTATTTGTATTATTTTGTAAATTTTATATGCATCTTTTACCAACAGTGTTTAAAATAAACATTGAAAAGTATTGCAACACAAAGCAGCTTTATTTTCTGTTTTTTTAATCTAAAATAAAAAAAGTTTACATTTTGTTTGCACTCTTAAATTGTTAACACGTGATTTAGCCCTTTGTTAAAATCTCATTTTTTAAATTTTTAAATAGAATTTAAACATCTGCTTTTTGTAAAGAGAACCTTCTTGAAGTGTCAAGTAAATTAATTGATATAACTTGATGCTCTCTTTCAGAGTATTTTAGAACCCTTCTCCAAGATCTTGAGTTTTGCCATACAGAACTGTAGCTTCAAACTACAGCAACTCTTGGATATTTGCTCTCTATGTAACAGGGCATTGTCAAGGGTAAGTTATTGGCTGGAGATAGACATAGTATACGTTCTAACTATTGAAGATAGACATGGAATACGTTCTAACTATTGGAGATAGACATGGAATATGTTCTAACTATTGGAGATAGACATAGTATACGTTCTAACTATTGGAGATAGACATAGTATACGTTCTAACTATTGGAGATAGACATGGAATATTTTCTAACTATTGGAGATAGACATGGAATATGTTCTAACTATTGGAGACATGGAATACGTTCTAACTATTGGAGATAGACATGGAATATGTTCTAACTATTGGAGATAGACATGGAATATGTTTTAACTATTGGAGATAGACATGGAATATGTTTTAACTATTGGAGATAGACATGGAAAATGTTCTAACTGTTGGAGATAGACATGGAATATGTTCTAACTATTGGAGATAGACATGGAATATGTTTTAATTATTTGAGATAGACATGGAATATGTTCTAACTGTTGGAGATAGACATGGAATACATTCTAACTATTGGAGATAGACATGGAATATGTTTTAATTATTTGAGATAGACATGGAATACATTCTAAGTATTGGAGATAGACATGGAATATGTTCTAACTATTGGAGATAGACATGGAATACGTTCTAACTATTGGAGATAGACATGGAATATGTTTTAACTATTGGAGATAGACATGGAATATGTTCTAACTATTGGAGATAGACATGGAATATGTTCTAACTATTGGAGATAGACATGGAAAATGTTCTAACTATTGGAGATAAAATAGGAAAATGTTCTCAGCATTATAGATAGACTTTCAACATATTCTCTATAATGGTCACATTGTTCTTGTTAATCTAATAGAAATTTTGTCCTCAGGAAAGAGACAAGATGTTTCTAACACGTACTGTTATTTATGAGCTTGTCCAGGCCTTAAAGTTCAAGTCCAGCATACCAGATGAGAACCTGCTCCTACTAGTCCAGGTACAACATGTCTTACTGAATCATTCTTTTCAACTTGGTTTGGTCAGATTGTTTCTTTATGTTACAGTGAACCTAGACAGTTGTGATAGCCATTGGTTAGAGTTTTGTCAGATTTAGACATTTGTGTTATGGATTTGGCCAAGACTTGTATTACTGGTGTCCTATTTTCCCTCCAGTTTGTTGTCCTTGATGCTGGTGGTACACTGTCTCTCTACAACACAGCTGCCACGGAAACCAACACGCTCTACAGCACACAGTCCCCTTCTATGGTCACCACTTGTGCAGCTGAGGCCATGCGGCAAAATCTCAATGACTGCCTGGAGTTTATCGCAGACCTACACACCATCACTAAAATTAAGGTGTGTTGAAAATAGCAATAGCAAATAATGAAAAAAATAGCATATAAATATAATATATTTTGTAATAGTAATTTAGATGCATTGGAATGAAAACAAATAATTTCAAATTTGCTTGTAATGACAGTCAGTATTAGCTCAAGAGGTAATAGCAAAATGAGTCAGATTTCTTAAAATTTTAGCCCAAAACTTTGACATATAGTAAAAAAAAAAATGAGATCCAACAAAGACCAAATAAAGTGAGATCCTAATGACCTTCCCTAAGAGTTTCAGAGAAAATCTCAGTTAGTGTAGGTTTTAGAATATTGATTTATTTTAAACAATTGAAGGGATTACTTCAATCAAAGCTTAATGATCTCAATTTGAATTTTTCACCCCTTACAAAATGTGTGAAAGAAATTAAAAGGACTAAGTACAAGTAATCAATAAAAAATACATTTTACAAAAACTATAAATAACTATTTTCCGAAACGTATCTCAAAAACATGTATATATTATAGTTATAGTTTTATTTATTGATTTGTATGTTTCCATTTTTACTTTTTTATTAAAAGAGTTGTATATTAATTAAAGAATTTTAAAAATTTGAATGCTTTCCCCTCTGATATAATCTGGTGCCAAAAAGAGGCCCCCAAGTGAAAACAATTCCCCCCCCCCTCCTGGTGTGCACCATAGCCAACAGAATGAGATCAACAGAAAGGAACATTTGAAATTTGTGGCTGGTAAATTATTTCCACATAAAACATAAAAAAATGAGTTTCAACTTCACAGCAATATAAATCCTATACCACATACCCTATGTTTCTTGTAAAACAAATATTTTTAATGGTTCAATGTTTCTCATCAACCAATGTTTCTCATCCCCCAATGTTTCTCATCAACCAATGTTTGTCATCAACCAATGTTTGTCATCAACCAATGTTTGTCATCAACCAATGTTTCTCAACAACCAATGTTTCTCATCAACCAATGTTTCTCATCAACCAATGTTTCTCATCCCCCAATGTTTCTCATCAACCAATGTTTCTCATCCCCCAATGTTTCTCATCAACCAATGTTTCTCATCCACCAATGTTTCTCATCCACCAATGTTTCTCATCAGCCAATGTTTCTCATCAGCCAATGTTTCTCATCAGCCAATGTTTCTCATCAGCCAATGTTTCTCATCAACCAATGTTTCTCATCAGCCAATGTTTCTCATCAACCAATGTTTCTCATCAACCAATGTTTCTCATCAGCCAATGTTTCTCATCAGTCAATGTTTCTCATCAGCCAATGTTTCTCATCAGCCAACGTTTCTATCCACCAATGTTTCTCATCAGCCAACGTTTCTATCCACCAATGTTTCTCATCAACCAATGTTTCTCATCAACCAATGTTTCTCATCAACCAATGTTTCTCATCAACCAATGTTTCTCATCAACCAATGTTTCTCATCAGTCAATGTTTCTCATCAGCCAACGTTTCTATCCACCAATGTTTCTCATCAACCAATGTTTCTCATCAACCAATGTTTCTATCAACCAACGTTTCTCATTAGCCAATGTTTCTCATCAACCAATGTTTCTCATTCACCAATGTTTCTCATAAGCCAATGTTTCTCATCCACCAATGTTTCTCATTAGCCAATGTTTCTCATCAGGCAATGTTTCTCATCAGCCAATGTTTCTCATCAGCCAATGTTTCTCATCAGCCAATGTTTCTCATTCACCAATGTTTCTCATCCACCAATGTTTCTCATCAGTCAATGTTTCTCATCAGCCAATGTTTCTCATCAGCCAATGTTTCTCATCAGCCAATGTTTCTCATCAGCCAACGTTTCTCATCAGCCAACGTTTCTCATCCACCAATGTTTCTCATCAGCCAATGTTTCTATCAACCAACGTTTCTCATTAGCCAATGTTTCTCATCAACCAATGTTTCTCATTCACCAATGTTTCTCATCAGCCAATGTTTCTCATCCACCAATGTTTCTCATCAGGCAATGTTTCTCATCAGGCAATGTTTCTCATCAGCCAATGTTTCTCATCAGCCAATGTTTCTCATCAGCCAATGTTTCTCATTCCCCAATGTTTCTCATCCACCAATGTTTCTCATCAGTCAATGTTTCTCATCACCCAATGTTTCTCATCAGCCAATGTTTCTCATCAGCCAATGTTTCTCATCAGCCAACGTTTCTCATCAGCCAATGTTTCTCATCCGCCAATGTTTCACATCAGCCAACGTTTCTCATCAGCCAACGTTTCTCATCAGCCAACGTTTCTCATCAGCCAATGTTTCTCATCAGCCAATGTTTCTCATTCACCAATGTTTCTCATCCACCAATTTTTCTCATCAGCCAACGTTTCTCATCAGCCAACGTTTCTCATCCACCAATGTTTCTCATCCACCAACGTTTCTCATCCACCAATGTTTCTCATCCACCAAAGTTTCTCATCAGCCAACGTTTCTCATCAGCCAACGTTTCTCATCCACCAATGTTTCTCATCAGCCAACGCTTCTCATTCACCAATGTTTCTCATCAGCCAACGTTTCTCATCCACCAATGTTTCTCATCCACCAATGTTTCTCATCAGCCAATGTTTCTCATTCACCAATATTTCTCATCAGCCAATGTTTCTCATCAGCCAATGTTTCTCATCAGCCAATGTTTCTCATCCACCAATGATTCTCATCCACCAACGTTTCTCATTCACCAACGTTTCTCATCCGCCAATGTTTCTCATCAGCCAACGTTTCTCATCTACCAATGTTTCTCATCCACCAACGTTTCTCATTCATCAATGTTTCTAATCCACCAAAGTTTCTCATCAGCCAACGTTTCTCATCAGCCAATGTTTCTCATCCACCAATGTTTCTCATCAGCCAATGTTTCTCATCCACCAATGTTTCTCATCCACCAACGTTTCTCATCAGCCAACGTTTCTCATCAGCCAATGTTTCTCATCAGCCAATGTTTCTCATCAACCAATGTTTCTCATCAGCCAATGTCTTTCAGACTAACATGAAAGTGGCAGGGGCCAGCCTGAATGAGGACACACTAGGCAGTCAGCTCAAGTCTGGCATCTCACAGTATTTGTCCCTAGAGATAACCAGGGGCAATGGCAGAGACAACAGGGCAATAAGCCGTTACTTGCCCTGGCTCTACCATCCACCGTCTGCCATGCAGCAAGGGTCAGATTTATTATCTTCACCTGTATAGTGTACTTGTTCAGCTGTCTTGTAGTTTGCTTTTTATTATTTTACTTATACTAACAGTTATATGTTGTACTTATACTAACATAGTAATTAGGGATGCGGAAATTAACTATTAATTTCGCGATTAATCATTAAAACTTTTAACAATAAAATTATCTTTTAATCATTAATCAAATCATCACTTACAAATTATTGGAAGTCAAAAAGGTTTTTTAAAATATTAAAAAATAGTGGCGTATAAAAATTAATTTCCAGACGATTGCACGAACATTTTGGTTTTAAACTTTTGACTGACGGGAATATTCAAAATGTGGACAAAGTTTGCCTACCAGGGTTCTAACACTTCGCCTACTTATCAAACCAAATGAAAAGCTTATTAAGCTAATGGCAGTAATGGAGTCTGACAGAAAATGACGACAGCTCTTCTGATGAATTACTACGTTACAAAATGGAGATGAAAGTTCCTGAATCCATTAACCCTCTACAATGGTGGAAACTTAATGAACACCGATATCCGACAATGTCATTCCGTGCCAAAATCGTTTTGTGTGGTACCTATTACCTCAGTTCCATGTGAATGATTGTTCAGCTCAGCTGGTTATATTGTTGATTAGACCCGCTCATCACTTGAACCAAATAATGGCAACACACTTGTCTTTTTGCAAGTTTGTTAAAAGATGACATATAAAAGAGACATGCCATTGTCATTTAGATTTTCAACAAGAACGTTTAATAACTTATGACATCATAAATTTTAAAAAAAATTTTAATCAAAATTAACGATTAATTTTGAATTAATTGTTAACAGCCCTAACAATAATCAATTTAGAATGTACCAATAATTATTTCCCAGGCCTAAAGAGTTCATTGATTGCATTGGTCACATCCGCTTGATGTCCTGGCTCCTGATTGGCTCCCTGACACACACAGCAGTGACAGAAGGAGCGGCCCCTATATCCTGTCTTCCTATCCCCCTAGAGGCCAGCTGTCACATTGCTGACCACATTATGGTCATCATGACAGGTTTTGCTGAGCAGTCCAGTGTAAGTCATTATTGAGAGTCCATGATCCATGTAATGATCAACCTGGCTCTTGTATATGAAGAGGCTTATGGTGTTTCTGTAGCATTGAAAAAGGTACTTTGCTTGTCACAAGAGCTACACATAGAGCCTGGAGGTTGGAAACATTTTAGCCTCAACTATTTCTTGTGGAAGTATGTCCTGGGCTCAGATGAGAAGTAGTGAAACTGAATGTCACTGCCATGTCACTGTCTAGTTTCCTCTTCCATCCCTCAATAAAGATCTGACTTTTGGCATATTATAAATTCAGGAATTGATAATCTTCTGCACACAAAAAACGGAAAGGACTTTTTTCTTTTTGTAGCTCTTTTGAGACTGTTATTGATGGATAAAGTAATGTTTCTAAAATAATGGTAATTATAAACCTGAGTTTTAATTGAATATAATCTGGTATTTCATGACTTGTTGATGTTTGTAGAGATGATTGTATCAGACAATGTTAACTTTATGATCTCTCGTTTGTATCTCCAGGCATCAGTGCTCCACATGTCTTCCTTGTTTCATGCTTTCATCCTGTGTCAGGTGAGGAAAACAATTGACAACATCACCCAATAAGACGATAGCGACACATTAGTTGAAAACATTAAAATACATCATCGAATAAGACGATAGCAACACATTAGTTAATGCTGACCAGGATTCAACCATCCTTTGAAAACAATTGACAACATCACCCAATAAGACGATAGCGACACATTAGTTAATGCTGACAGGATTCAACCATCCTTTGAAAACAATTGACAACATCACCCAATAAGACGATAGCGACACATTAGTTAATGCTGACCAGGATTCAACCATCCTTTGAAAACAATTGACAACATCACTCAATAAGACGATAGCGACACATTAGTTAATGCTGACCAGCATTCAACCATCCTGTGCTCGATGCTTGATCTCTATAGTAATGCATCTGTGGTTTAATGGCCAGTAAAGCTTAACTCATTAGCTCCTGATGTGACTAAATGTGTCTTTACAGGGGTCCGTACTTATGCTTCCAAATCAGAGAGTGCGTCGCTTGGCAAACGGACAATGTCCAAATGCACTCTCGCATTTTTAGTTAAAAATAGCATCAAAATCTCACTTTCCTCGAGACTTCCGGCTATTGTGTAAATTTATGAGATTGTAATAAAAATACTGGATGTTTTTATCTTGTTTCACTTTCAATCTGGTTTGTATGATCCAACTGTTTACATCAAATGAGTCAACGATAAACTAAACTGTTCTCTCTAATGGTATAGAATAATTGTATCAGTGTTGACATCAAATGAGTTAATGATAAACTAAACCGTTCTCTCTAATGGTGTATTATATTATTGTATCAGTGTTTACATCAAGTCATCTCCCTTCTGTCCCCAGTTGTGGACCATGTACAGTGAGTCAGCAGCAGCACTTCACTCCCCTGGCAGTGAACAACACCAGGTGGCCTCAGCTATGATTATGGACTTCTGGGCCAGGGTCACTCCAGGCATACTTCAGTTGCTGTCTCATTCCAAAGTGGTAAGACAGATCAGTGTCTTGTTCAATGTTCCAATCAAATCAATGCTTTGACCATTTCTTAAACTTTAAGAATACAATGTAGCAGCAAATATGTAACCTATTTTTGTCTGTTATCAAGTAAGGGAAAAACATGTTTCCGATAGTTTTTGTTTTGAAACTAAGAATTCCAAGTTTAATTAATTCAGCTTGCTCTCATTTTAAATAGTTCTGACAGTTGAGAGGCCAACATACTGGCCTTCATATGACAAAAGAGTTGTACAGTGAAACAACTGGTTTAAATGGGGTATAACTAGTAAAAAGGAGGAAAAATTGTGTACATGTGATGAGTGGTGTACATGTGATGACTGGTGTACATGTGATGAGTGGTGTACATGTGATGAGTGGTGTACATGTGATGAGTGGTGTACATGTGATGAGTGGTGTACATGTGATGACTGGTGTACATGTGATGAGTGGTGTACAGATGACACAACTGGTGTACATGTGATGAGTGGTGTACAGATGACACAACTGGTGTACATGTGATAACTGGTGTACATGTGATGAGTGGTGTACATGTGATGAGTGGTGACTGGTGTACATATGACACAACTGGTGTACATGTGATGAGTGGTGTACATGTGATGAGTGATGACTGGTGTACAGATGACACAACTGGTGTACATGTGGTGACTGGTGTACATGTGATGACTGGTGTACATGTGATGAGTTGTGTACAGATGACACAACTGGTGTACATGTGATGACTGGTGTACATGTGATGAGTGGTGACTGGTGTACATGTGATGACTGGTGTACATGTGATGAGTGGTGTACAGATGACACAACTGGTGTACATGTGATGACTGGTGTACATGTGATGAGTGGTGTACATGTGATGACTGGTGTACATGTGATAACTGGTGCACATGTGATGACTGGTGTACATGTGATGAGTGGTGTACATGTGATGACTGGTGTACAGATGACACAACTGGTGTACGTGTGATGACTGGTGTACATGTGATGACTGGTGTACATGTGGTGACTGGTGTACATGTGATGACTGGTGTACATGTGATGACTGGTGTACAGATGACACAACTGGTGTACATGTGATGACTGGTGTACATGTGATGAGTGGTGACTGGTGTACAGATGACACAACTGGTATACATGTGATGACTGGTATACATGTGATGACTGGTGTACATGTGATGACTGGTGTACATGTGATGAGTGGTGTACAGATGACACAACTGGTGTACATGTGATGAGTGGTGTACAGATGACAAAACTGGTGTACATGTGATTACTTGATTTACTTTGACAAGAGGTGTACTGTCATTTTTGTAACGTTATGTGAGGGAATAGTTGTAAAAAATAGGGTGTTCAAAAACCTGGCTAAATTTTATGAGAGGTGATGCACTTTCAAAGACTTGGAGATAAAAAAAATCATCATCAATTATTTCCAGATGTTATTGTTCAAATAAAGTGTGTTGAAAAGCTGTTCTGTTAACCCACAGGAGATCTTGATTGTGACTCATGTTCATCACACATCAAAACTGAACTTGCTTTTATTTTTTTTCTCTCCCAAATTTCCCCTCCAACTTTTTATGTTGCAATCATCTGTGAAAGGATAAGCCTGTGTTGGAGGTTTGGAAATGTCCCCTCAATTTTTTGGATAGTTTTTCTTACCTATTTGTTTTGACTGTTGTTTAAAGCACACCGTCAAGTTATATATTCATCATTCCTAGTTGTCATCTCCATAAGTGTTGGATATTTTAGAACTTATTTTGTTTAAACTTGGCTAGTTCTGGCTTTGATGAAATTCTGAGACCTATAAATGTACTTAGCACTTTTGTGTGTGCATAAATTAACTAACTTTATTAAAATTGAGCACCATAAATTTTTTAAAAATTTTATAAATGTGCACTATGTTAATTGGAAAGAGGAAAAGTTGTCATAGGCTAGTCATGTCAGGTGTACTTCCCTTATTAATGTTGTTCCATATTTACCACCCACTTAACCGCCCATCTTATGCAGCTAACATTATTTTTGTGTTGTTAACAGGATGTTTTGTTCATTTTCTGGCCATGAATATCACATGGCCACTTTATTTTTAGTAGATATCTGCACATGAAAATTTTATTAATTAATGTATCATGGTTGTATGACAGCACTGTAAGAAAACACAGGTTAACTTTTTTCAGTTTGGTATTACAATATCAAGTCTTTGATGAAAGGATTTTTTCCTCTCTCTCTGTCACCCCCCATCTTTATTTAGAGCACCCATGGACCTCTACACTTTTTTTACAGCCTTTAATTATATCTTTTTGAGAAGATTTAACATTTTCAACTAAATGTATGCCAATTATTGTTGTCATGTCACCAAATTAACTAAATATTTTCTGTTCAATGCACTTTAATTACATGTATAAAAAAAAAAATATATATATATATTACTATTTTGATTTATACAATTTTACACTTTCATTGAATCAAGTAAATAAAAATATATGTGTCGTATAACAAATTTGATCAATGGGATGACAGCTTTTGTCATTTCAATATTCACAGACTAAGAATTAGCTTTTAATTAAAAAATTTTTTAGAAAATATTTTTCTCTAAAAAATCCAAAAGAAAATCTGAAATTCAAGGAGATTGTTTCATTTTGTTGTTGTTTTATTTTCTTACAGTGTATGTAGCAAATAAAAGATTTGAAACTATGGGAGAAATAAAAATACACGAAAGCTGTCAATTCAATAATTATTGAAAATTATAAAAACACTACTTCTTTTTGATTTCACCTCAATCGATGTTCCCTTTTCATAAATAATAAACTTTTATGTGATGAAAAAAAATTATTGACACAAAAAAAGAATAACTTGAAACCTTTCTATGACATTTTAAACTTCCACTAATAGAAACATTAAGCCTGTTAGCTATTCCAGGTGTTTATTTTGCATGAACAAAATAAATTGCTGTCTTTTACAAATTTAATTTCCCTTACTTACATTCTATTTGTAATTTTTGTGTTTTCAGACCTGTTTAGAAAAGTAAAATGACTAAACTTTAAGGTTCTTTAAAATATTCCTACTATTGTCTTAACTTATGATTTTATAACCATTTATTTAAAGTCACCCAATTAGATTTTATTTCGCAATATCATTTTGTGAAAAATTCTTAGATAATTTTTATATTTCTTAAAATTAATTACTTTCTTCCCACTGGCATGTACCTCTCTAGTTATTAATTTAACTTATCTAGTTATCCGAAGCCTGCATGAATGATTCATTAGTAGATTCCACTCTATTTTGTAGTATCATTATAATTGCATAATAGTTTTCCTCATACTCTTGCATTTTCTTTCAGTTTTTTTTTCTTTTGTTTTTTTGTGTGTGTTAATTCCTTCCAGAACAAAAGTAGATGTCAGAAATTAATTTGTACAAATATTAAGATCTGTCACATTATTAATCAGGATTAAAATGTTAAGCTTTTTTGTTTTTGTAGGTTAAAGTAAACTTATGAATTACCTTGAAAGACCATGTTATTTTTACAAAATATTTAATCATCATGAAAGCCAAATCTGTAACTTTTTTTCATATGTTCTCAACTGTTATTTAATTCTGCTCTATCATATTTCATTGACTCTTTCATCATCAGCTTGCTGAGATGGTCAACCTCCATTTCCTTGGTCTAATGGAAGCACTTCAGGAATGTAATTCTTCTGTACTTGCAAAGGTAAGTAACTAGTGAGGAGGAAACACATTCAGAGTAATGGCTATGTTATGAAATAAAACAAATGAACCCTTTTTCAGTCCATGGCGGACTATTGGGCAAGTGAAGTAGCGTTCACAAGTTTCAGTTCGGCAGTCCAGCGTGCTACCCCTACACCACTGTGCCCCCTTATGTGATGAAGGCAGTACTATATTAGTAATGCTAATACTATGACCAGTTTTTGAAAGAAAAAAATTTTGAGTTCTTCTTTTCAGTAATTTCAGTTTAAGTTATTAAAAAATCTTTGTCTTTTATCTGCCTCCCAATGGGCTCAGACATGTATATTTTATTGTATATCAATGTCTTTTCCTGTTGCCCATTCTGCTTTTTCCACTAAAAGATTTCTCTACTTGTAAATTAAATAGGTCTATATTCCTCCTTCGCCATTTTGTAATTTGACTTAGCTGTTAAAATTTTTTTTTAAAATTATGTATATTCATGAAAATGTTGATCAAGATAATGAGAATGATGCAGCACAAGCTTGTTAGTCAGCTGTGTTGAAACCAAGCCAAACATGTTTTTATGTGTAATTAATCATACAATAAAAATATATTTGTAACATTGAACATGTAAAATATCTAATTTTCTCTACTTTGTCTGTTTACAATTATATTTGGTGATATGAATGTAGTTGCATCTAAAGTGTTTAGTTTTATTTAATAGTTAAGTTATTTAATGTCATGAGGTTCTAATAATGTTGAATGAAGATATTTAGGTCAGGTTCTCTATAACTATAATCTAACTACAAAAATATTTGATTTCTGAATAAAGAATTCTTCTTAGCTGAAATTCACCAAACACATGGTAGAGTCTAGAAGGGATCAAAAAAGGGTTGGTTACCTGTAATGTATTAAGGGCAGCAATGAATTTCTTGTGTACTGACTGTACCCTATTCAATTCATGTTATCAGTTACCCAATATACTTGTGTGTAAAACAAATTCTGATAAAATCACCTTCTGATTTTAGTTGGCTTCCTTGTCTTAGACTAATTTCTACAATACTTCTGGCAGTGTGTATTGAAATAAACTCAGAAAATATCCACCTTTCCTTACAGCTGTTCCCTATGTGGACCTCCATCTTGTTTGCCTACCATGCACAAGTAAGTTGTACTGAGACCATAGACTTGTATTGTTCCTCTCTTATAACATTATTTGAATCCTTTTTAAATCCTTAATTTAAACTTGTGGCGTCTTGTTGCTTGCCAAAAAAATTTTGGATCGATTTTTAACCCACTTCCCTTAATCATATTGAGCTGAAATTTTGCAGGCAGACTCGTTGCTAAAAAAAATGATGTATTTCAATTTCACATCGATCGCATGTACTGTAATTAAATTAATACATTTTTAGATTATCCCTATGTAGCTACTAAATATTTATGCTAGTCTGTCTTGCAGTGTCTATTATATTGCATGCTCGATGCGTATTATATTGAACATACTTTTATAATATTTTCCAGATCTTTAAATTTTTCTGCTAGTCTGTTGCGCGGTGCGTATCATATTGAACATAATCAATACTTTTAGTTATGTCTCAAATATAAAGGATTTAAACAGTGGCGTAGCTAGAGCTTTTGCCGCCCGGGGCGGTCTCCATTTTGCCGCCCTTTTAGGGGGCGTCCATAAATGACGTCACACATGGGGGGAGAGGTGTCACATATTTGAAGTCACATCAAAACGCGCAACTTTAAATAAAAGTTCCACTTAAATATATGTAGCCGAGTGGTGGGCTAAGGTTGGGTTTTGTTTAACACACAGTTAAAAAGAAATGCAGATCGTGAAGACTATAGTTTCTATACTTGTTTATTTATTGATCTATCTATATGTTGACACAGTAATTTAGCTAGCAGGTAAAAACAGTATACAGTGCTTCTACTGCCTATGCCCTATTCTACCTAGGTGCCGGGTGATTCTCGGTGACTCTCTGGGTGATTCTCTGGGTGATTCTCTAGGTGATTCTCTCTTATATAGTCCTTGGACCGGAAGATGTTGGTTCCGGTCTAGTAGTATTGTCCTATACTCTAGCCGGAAACGTACATTTCCGGTCATTGTTTAGAGAACAGATAACTCTCACCTCCGCCGGAAGCGATGCGTTTCCGGCACCCAAATACACCATTGTGCTGGGCTGATGAGATAGGGGGGGGTATTGTTAGAGGACTGAGAATTGTCACCTCCGCCGGAAGCGCTCGCTTCCGGCATCCAAACACACAATATGTGCTGGAGACGGAAACTTTCGTCTTCCGACTCCCATAAACATTGGAGACAATTGTTATCTCACCCACGGTCGCTGTGACAGCATCAGTAACCCAACACTCAAGGCCCCATCCCTCTGCCGGAGTGAACAGAGAGCCCTTTGTTTGGGTGCGTGGTGAGGGGGGAGCAATTGTGGCGCTGCTATCTATGTTTTGGTGGCACACGGCCACATATATAATTACCAAAACTTTCTTTAATGAAGTTTTACATGGTTCACACGTTTTAGAATATTAGAGTGTAGCCTTACACAAAAAAATATTTAAATGACGAAAAATTGATATTAAACATGCTCATTTTCAAATAGAAAATACGGCTTTTATCGGGGGGGGGGGGGCTTTGTGATGTCACATTGAAGAAGGAGTCTATGTTTTTGTGATTACGTGTATTATGTTATCAAAATTTAAATTATGTGTAAAATCTTGTTCTATGGACAATATTGCAAGATTGTGTAGTCTTCTTAAATCACTCATTGTGGAACGAAGATATTTTTTTTATCAGCTTCAGTTTGGAGAAATTCCTTTCACAGCTAGATACACTTATAGCAATAGTTGAAAACATTCTTAGCAAAACTATAATGTTGGGTAAAGAATTTTCCAATCTATACTGTTGAATATATTTAATAGATCAAGGGGGCATTAACCCCCCCCCCCCCCCACATTTTTCTAACATAATGCCTCTTCTTGTAGTGTAGGTAAAGCCAGGGCTGGTCTTAAGTCGATGCCACCTATGCGGCCGCAATGGGTTCCCGCTTTCATAGATATTCATGTTTATTTATTTATAAAAACCATCATACGGTTGATTTAAGTGGCCGTCCTTAAATGACGTCACGCGATTTTGGCTGATTTTTCACCCCTTGCCCCCTGGTCACACGTCATCACTAAAACTTAGACCCCTTCTTCAATGTGACATCACAAAGGTTCCCTCCCCAATAAGAGCCGCATTTTCTATTTGAAAATGAGCAGGTTTCCAATCAATTCTTTTGTCATTTAAATTTTTTTAGTGTAAGGCTGCACTCTAAAGCCCTAAAGATAAAACCCCGTCTCCTGAATTTTCTCCACTCAGACTTTTTCTCCTTATAACTCGGCGTCCAGTTGATATCTCCAACTCTCTATAATCTATCAAAGCGTTCTGTATTTGCACATAACTTTGTTATGAAATGGGTTTGAATTATTCTTTTTTAAACAGTTTTCCATAAATTGAGATTCTATAGTAAAGAAAAAATATTGCATTGATATGAGTAAAGTTCCAGCATCTGATCTCGTTTTACTAGTTACTTCTTCAGATATCAAATTTTCCAAGACGCTTGAAATTTTTAAGTATTATGTATTTATGTTATTTCTATGTTTAATAACGGAGAAATTTGAATATTTTCATGCTCTTAAGCTAAATCTTTAAAATTTCCCATAAAATAGACGAATTCAAATTATTTACACTTTACTTTAATTTGATAGAAGTAGCATTTTTAAAGAATAACCAAATTTTAATGAAAAACACATATTATGTATGCTACTTTAATGCGATAAAAACAAAATACATTTCATTTTTAGTAAGTTACATTAAAATAATTTTCTAAAACTGAAACAGTAATAAAAATTACACAATATTTGAACCACCATATCATATAGGTATTTGTTAGCGCATCATTCTGCACTTGTCTAAATTCCACGCAAAAACTGATATTAATAGTACATATTATTCGGCCCAGTGGTGATGTGTTGTTTTTTGTGCAGTTTTCTTATAAAAGCGCCATTTGTGACACATACAGCTTAATTTTCCAAACAAATCAATACTTTTTTTTAGCCACTTTTAATTTGTGAAATGTTGCGTGAATCCGTTAATAAAGACTCGAAATTAATAATACTTTTGTTTCACCTTGATGTTCCCCATTCAAAAAAAAATTGGCGGCTGTCAGAGAGGGCTTTATTTTTCAAATGCCCACCAGTGCCGCCCTTTAGATGAGTGCCGCCAGGGGCGGACCACCCCCACCGCCCCCCCTAGCTACGCCACTGGATTTAAATTTATAAACGTTGGTTTTTACAGGTTTTTTAAAATTATTATTTACGTAATCATTTATGAAGCTGTGTTCCACTAGGATGTTATTGTTTATCTCAAGGTATTTAATCGGTTCATATGAGCCTGATATTTTTACTTTGCTTTAAAATCAAGTTAATTTTTTATGGCTTAACGTTTAATGCCTCAAAGCGTGGTAATACGCGCCTTGACTCTAATGCCAAAGCGCGGTAATGCGCACCTCAATAGAACTCTCTTTAGAAACTAATTCACAGAAAGTAAATACTCTTCAGTAAGTGAAAGAAGACGTATTTGACTTTTGGCAATAGCGGCTGTTTCCCTAACTAGTGTTATCGCTCTATTCGCGAAGTTTTTTGGTAGTTTTTACAGGTTTTTTTTTTTGAAGATGCGATTTTGCTATACTTTATTATAAAAGTAATAGTACTAAACTACAAAAATCAAGAGGGTTTTTTGGATACGTAAAATAACAATTTTTTCTTAAAGATGAAGTCAGTATGATTATAATAATATATTTACATTTATGCAATTTTTAAAATTTCATATCCAGTTGATAGCAATACCGGAAATCCTTACGGAATTGAGGTGAAGGTTTACCAAAAACCTTTCTGGAGCATTAAACGATAAAGATGACTTTAAATAATTTATGGACTGTCCTTTAAACTTAGTCTTCTATTTATGTATCCTTCAAAATATATCAGATTTTTTTTTTAAGGTTAAACAGCTCTAGCTAATAAATTGACAACTGAACTTTTTTGGCCATATACATAAAAATATATTCAGATAGGGACCAACTAACATTTCCGTTTTTTTTTTTTAATTTACCTCTGCAAATAGTGCCCATGCAAATTGCCGAATGCCTAATATCTAAAAATAACTTAAAATATACAATTTTGGAATTCAATAAATATCAAGATAAATATAATTAAAAATTGTTAAAAATATAAAAGTTAATAAACTAACTAATTTTCAACGACAATTTCTTGTTTACTTCTAGTGATTAGTGCCACGCTGCCAGATCTAAAATTTTAACTGTTTAAATATCAAATGAGTTAGCAGCGACTTACAGTTACAAAGTAACTAAGTAAGATATTAAGAGAAACCAAACTTACAAGTAATCTTCTGGCCATAATTATATCATTGCAAGGAGTTGAATAGAGTGTTGGGGCATACACACTAAGAATGTTTGCTGGGCCCGCAGTTGTTCTGAGTCTTAGAGTGAGGATCCTCTCCGTGCCTGATGACGGTGGTTCAATGGATGGTAGAAGAGTGTTTTTAACAGCGAAACCCACACCATGCTGTCTAGGTTCGTCTTTTGGTCTGCCTTGCCAGAAGAAGGTGTAATTGGCCTCTTTGAGTGAACCGTTGTCTGGGAGCCTGGTCTCCTGAAGGCATGCTATGTCAATCTCCTAGGAGATTTCAATGCTAGAGTGGGGAGCGACCACGAAGCCTGGCCCACCTGCCTTGGACTATTTGGAAGAGGAAAGTTAAATGAAAATGGACAAAGGCTTCTGGAATTGTGCTGCTCACGAGGCTTGTGTGTGACCAACACTTTCTTCAAGTGCAAGGATATACATCAAGTATCTTGGAGACACCCTCGATCCCACCAATGGCACCAGCTGGACCTCATTATCACCAGGCGTGCACAACTAGCTAGCGTCCTACTCACTCGCAGCTATCACAGTGCCGACTGTGACACGGATCATTCCCTTGTCGCCAGCAAAGTACGAATAATGAGGAAAAACTCGTACCACACAAAGAAAAAGGGAAGTCCACGCATCAATACCTCCTGCATGAAAGACCCTGCGATAGCGCAGCTGTTCAAAGACAAGGTGAAGGAAAGTCTCTCAAAGATGTCCCCATGCGTCACCATTGACTCCAAATGGACGCAACTGAGAGACACAATCTATACATCCGCAATACAAGCCTTTGGCAAAAAATCTCACAAAAACACGGACTGGTTTGATGAACATTGGGACGAGATGAAACCCGTCACTGAAGCAAAAAGGAAAGCTCTTATGGCTTACAAGGAAAAGCCTACACCTGACAATTTGCATGCTTTAAAAACAGCTAAGTCACTTGCCCAAAAGGTTGCACGTAAATGTGTCAATACCTACTGGCTTAAGCTCTGTTCCAGTATACAATCAGCTGCAGACATGGGCAATGCAAAAGTCATGTACGAAAACATCAAAAAGGCAACGGGCCCCTTGACGTCAAAAGCTGCTCCCCTAAAGTCCAAAAATGGAGAAATTATTCAAGACCAGGCAGCACAGCTAAAACGGTGGGTTGAGCATTATCTGGAATTGTATTCAACAGTTACCACAGTCTCCAGCACCGCTCTAGATGACATCCCAGATATGCCACTCATGGAAGAACTTGATGTCGTGCCCACACAGGAAGAGCTGAGCAAAGCAATTGACAGTCTAGCTTGTGGAAAAGCGCCTGGGAATGATGGAATACCACCAGAGGTTCTAAAGAGTGGCAAGACAGCTTTACTCCAACCATTGCACGAGATTCTGTCCCTCTGCTGGGAACAGGGCTACATCCCCCAAGACCTAAAGGATGCAAATATAGTGACACTATATAAAAACAAAGGTGATAGGAGTGATTGCAATAATTATCGCGGCATTTCACTCCTTAGTATTGTAGGAAAGACCTTTGCCCGCGTTATACTAAAACGTTTACAAAGCCTAGCATCCCGCGTCTATCCAGAATCTCAGTGTGGTTTCCGGTCCGGTCGGTCTACCATAGACATGGTGTTCTCCATACGACAGCTCCAGGAAAAATGCAGAGAGCAGCAGATGCCACTATACATTGCATTTGTGGACCTTACAAAAGCCTTCGACTTAGTCAGTCGCAACGGGCTATTCCAAATACTGGCAAAAATTGGATGTCCCCCTCACCTACTTGCCATCATCAGACAGTTCCATGAAAATATGCTTGGCACAGTACAGTTCGATGGAGCTAAGTCAGAGGCCTTCCCTGTCAGCAGCGGAGTTAAACAAGGTTGTGTACTCGCACCAACACTCTTCGCAATATTCTTCTCTGTACTTCTTCGATACGCATTCAAGGATAGCAGTGAGGGAATCTGGTTACATACCAGAGCTGATGGAGGACTTTTCAACACTGCCCGCCTCCGAGCCAAGACCAAAACGACGGATGTCCTAATTCGAGAGCTACTATTTGCGGATGATGCGGCACTAACAGCACATACAGAATCTGGTTTGCAACAACTCGTGTCAAGCTTCTCCAATGCCTGCAAAGAATTTGGTCTGCAAATCAGCTTGAAAAAGACAAACATCATGGCCCAAGACACTCGACCTCCTCCTACCATAAATATCGATAATGAAAACTTGGAGGTTGTGGACAGCTTCACCTACTTGGGATCCAAGGTCTCCAATACACTGTCCATTGAAGAAGAAATAAACAGCAGAATTGGCAAGGCAGCCGCAACAATGGCTAAACTAAATAAGCGGGTCTGGCAAAACACCAAGCTAACGGAGAAAACCAAACTGTGCGTCTATCGAGCCTGTGTCATCAGTACACTACTATATGGGAGCGAGACATGGACCACTTATACATCACAAGAGCGTAAGCTTAACAGCTTCCATTTGAGATGCTTGCGCCACATCCTTGGTATTAAATGGCAAGAAAAAGTGCCTAATAGTGAGGTACTAACGCGTGCCAATACCCAAAGCATGTTCTCAATTCTTAGTGAAAGACGCCTGAGGTGGCTAGGACATGTCAAAAGAATGAGCCCCGGCCGCATCCCGAAGGATCTCCTATATGGTGAACTTGCTTCAGGAAAGAGGAAAACAGGTCGCCCACGCTTGCGATTTAAAGATGTCTGTCAAAGGGACATGAAAGCAGCCAAAATACATACAAGTGACTGGGAGTGTAAGGCAGAAGACCGATCTACGTGGCGCACAGTTGTCAAAGAGGGCGTCATAGTAGCCGAGGAGCGAAGAATGGAGGAGGCTGCAGACAGAAGAGCTAGGAGAAAGGCCAAAACATTTGGAAGCACAGAACTCGTGTGTAAAAACTGTGGCAAAGACTGTCACTCAAGGATAGGACTGCACAGTCACTCGAGGAAATGCAACCCAACCCAACGGTGATGCACCATCGTCTCGCGAGACGGAAGGATGCCGGATTATATCATTGCAATTTGCATGATAAGTGTAGGTGGTAAAGTAAACAATAAAAAATACAGTCAATAATAATTTAATAAACCAAATCGTCTAAAATTACATTTTATTTGTAGAAAATGTGAAAGCTAAATACAAGGCGGATATGGTTTTTGCGAAATAAAGCAACCACTAATCGTTTTCAAAACCGAAATTAATTTGAATTTCCGATTTTTGTTTTAACAACCCTACTACTCGGATTCGTACCCCGATCCAGCAAATAGTACATCTAACTATTCGGATTTGGTACCCAGTAGAAAATGTCTACCCGGTTGATCCCTAATTTTAGAATATGTTGACATTTTGCATTGAGTGGTGGTGTGTGTCCAATGATGGGACCATCTTATTTCCAATAGGCTCAATAATATAATAGTAATAAACAGTTCAAAATGTTTAAATAACTAAACACCAAGATCTGTGGATTGACACGGGGATGCATCTTAGAGTAGAAATTTAAAGGAAAATATTTCTTACTTGTTGCAATTGGTTTGGGTCATTGGGTATGTATTGTATCCAAGGGGGCTGATGAAAATTGAAGGGGGTTAAGAAGTCTTTTAAAAATCCATACGTCACTAATTCAAGATTTTAAACTCTGTATTTTTTATACTTCAGTTACCAGGCCACTTGCAAGTTAGGTTACAGAACTGCCAAAACTGGGAACCACCACATCCTACCAAAGATCAGACATCATTCAATTCTTCTATTCTGCTATCATGGTTAAAGAGGATACAGTTCAAACTGGGTCAAATTGAAGTCCAGTCTTCAGCAGCCACCCAGATTTACATTGTGTAATAATTGCAACTGATGTTCTGTTTTGTTTTTAATATCAATATTTTCTCAATGATTGAAATGATCTACTTTGAGTAGATGTTAATAACGAGTATGTTCTTAAAAAGCTTGAAGTTTTTTGTTTTCAGTTATTTGGACTTAAAAAGCTTGAAGAAATATTGCAGTTTTTTGTTTTCAGTTATTTCAAAACTATGTGTCTTTATAAAGAAAGTTTTTTTTTTAAATTTTGCTTTAGGAAGTAAAAGTAATTTGCTTCTAGTCTAGTGCAATATGCAAGTGCAATATGAGAATTAGTTGAAGTTAGTTTTGTTGGATTTATAAAAGCAGTACTCTGTGATTGATATTATGTGCCAGTTATGGTGTTACTATATTAACATTTGCGTTATAACATGTATACTGTGACATTAATGTTTATAATCAAGTATTGTCTAATTTGAATGTAGTATCAGTTACTTATTTATTTGTAATTTGCTCATTATTTTAAAAAAACTATAACATAGATGTCCACTTTATAACAGGAAAAACTTTTGAGATGTTCACTTAAAAGCCAAAAAATGACCATAATTAAACTATTTAAGTCGAACGAGTTAATCAAAATCATCTTTAGAATATCTAAACTAATATATCTGTGCACACACTTCACAATTATTATTAATAAATTGATAATTTAAATAGCAATGTACCCAAGTAAGAAACTGGGCTCACAGCGCTTTACATGCAGGTAATAACAGACATATAAGTATTAAATAAGTATTCATACGATAGCAACCATATAAATGACAGTACATTACAAACAAGCTACGTTTTTCAATTAAAAGAAATGTTTCATTAATTTTGAAAATAAAGTTTGAAAATTATTGTAAATTATACCATCGAAATGTACTCTATGAATCAGAGTTTACAATAAAAAAAAATTTATTTAATGGACTAAATCTCATTAGGCACCTATTCAAGATCTGTTTAAAAAATGTCATTTAATTGGAACATAAATTTTAATGTTGAATGGATTGGTAACATTATCTGGAGCTGATCTACAATGACTACTTGGGAAGTACTGCTATAAAACAGCAGTCCATGGTGAACTAGCAGTTTTTCAATTTCATTATCGTATAATCTTATATTTATTTTTAGGTTTGCATTATCTTCTGATGTATAAATTATTATTAATCAACCCAAAAGTATACTTTTATAAGAAATATGAATTTTCCTTGCAATTTTACTATTAAGACTTTAAAAAATAAGGTTGCTGTCTAAATATTAGAAAAGTAATGACTTTTTGCGTTCAGAAGGATGATAAAATTTAGCAGCCTTTAACTAATTGTTATATGTTTACTTTGAGTTTTGACCAGAAAATCTTCCTGCTAATAATCATTATTACTTTTTAAGCAGTCTCCTGATTTTAAAGTATGTGTTAAGTATTGAAGAGTTCTGGTACACATTAAATTTGTTTTAATCAATTTATTTTTGTAGAGATCAGAATTTTTTTTTAGACATTGTAAGTAATTTCTGTTAACAAGCCAAACTAAAATATTATTTAACTCCTGTTTATTTATGTATGTTAGGATTATGGAAGTGCAATCAAGTTTTTCAACTTTTATCCTACCATAAACATTTGATGTAGTCAGTTATTTCCTATTCAAAGATTGTTATAGCTTTTAATTCATTAAAATTATTGACCAGTCAGTAAATGAATGACCTCTGAAATGTAAACCAATAAAATACACCATACATCAAATCAATAAAAGCCACAGAAATATATTACTTTATTGTAATGTGTATATTTGTTTTCTTTACATAATGCATACAATGATGTGATAGTTCTAGTGGAATATTATGGCAATGAATTTAATGATTAATTTTAACATAAATACTACAAATGTGATAGAATGAGGATTAGGGTGAGGGGTTCACATCAATGTACAGCACAATAAATGGTCAATAACCATGGCTTCACAACCTGGAGAATTTCAGGTACACAGTCATCATAATCCTGGGGACTGTTAGAACAGGTTTAAAATCTTCACATAACCAAGGAACTACGTGCCAGGTGGCACTGCTGAGTGCCCACGATTGAGGGCAAACACTTTAAACTGGCTTGAAATATCACACAAACCACAGTCAAAAGGCCATCTGTAATTAGGGTCATTTAATTAAATAAAAGTAAATTTTAACAAACCCGTTTTTTTCACACCTTAAAAATTAATACAGAAAAGATAATTAAATCTATGTGATACATAGATGTGATTATAAAATCCATGTCTTTTTGTAACATAACAAAAGTAAAGTTTATAAGCCAATACCTTATTTTATAAATCTTTACCTCAAAGCTATGAACACAGATTTTAGGAAGAAACTCAAAACTGATAGTCTTACTTTTTAAATAAACAGAGCAATATTTTAAGATTGATTTTTTTTTAAAATTAATGCAGTCTTATTTTATAGCCTAAACAAATATTGCACCACTATTTATTTAGATTGAATAAATTGGGTTTAATTAAATTCTTTAAAAATATTGATGTTTTTTAAAATAAATTAGAAGAAAGTACAATTATTTTCCAACTAAAAATTTTAATATAAAAAACCCATTTTGTAAGAACTGCAAGAGACTTTCAAAACTGTGTGCACATTTAACAAAATGACTCTTCAGCTTCAAAGCATTCACTAGTCTATTTTTACAAATCTAGTTTTAATTATTTTTTAATCAGATGATGAAAATAAAAAAAATGTAGGTAATGTTCTGTCCTCTTGAGAAAACTGGGCTAATTAATCTGCCAAGTAAGTTGCTTCAAGACAAAGGGTAGGCAAGTGAGTGTCTGTCTCAAGAAGGAATGGTAAAAGTAAATATTCCTGAAAAATAAGTTATTTTCATTACAGCACTATGCATCTTAAGAATTAGCTGCAAGAATCGGTAGGTAGAGAGAGCCCTTTAGAGTGTTGAAGTTTAAATTTGCATGACACATAAGAGACTTTATATTGCACTTGGCTATAAAAATAGAGCTATAAAAGTTAAGTCAATATTTACACAACATTCCTTATGAGCTAAGCTAAATTATCAGGGGATTATGGGAATAAAGGTTTTTGCTCTCAAGGAATGAAACATACAAAAGCAGATCTTTAACACTGTTTACAGACTTCTGCCCCGAGTATCAACAGTGTAGGATCACTAAATAGTTTTATGCTTCTAGATTTTATTTCTAATTCAAGAATCACAACCAAGTTTGTGATCCAAGTACAAAACAAAAAGGGAAACACGAATAACAAGGAAAATGAGTTTTGAAATGGCAGCATAACAAATATAAATATAATATATGTTCAATTCTGTACAGATCTCACTGGGCTAAACCATTTCCATGAGGAACAGTGCAAAACTAAATTTAGCAGCTTTTCTGTTACAACAAACACTCTACCTATAAATATACAACACCACTGATGCTAAACTGCATAACCACTACATTCTACAACAATTTGTATCAAAATATACATCTTTTAGATCAAAACACACATAACTAGGTTTTTTTCAGTGTGATATATTATTAATTAAACAGGCCTAGAACACAAAATGTGTGAATGAATAATATACCTACCCCTTGAATGAATGAAGAAAATATATTTAGTCTTGTTTGTCCAATCAATATTTTGTTACTTTAGTTAAGTTCAATGTTTCAAAGAATACTTCTGCCTTTTGTTCAGTTTGAAAGTCAAGAGATTTATTCATACTTGCAAAAGTTTTAAATATAAAAATAACATTTTAAAAATTCAAATGAATATATTAAAGGATTTACATACATATATATTTATATATGTACATATAAATATTTATTTATTGCATAGCACTCTATATACAGTTTGTTAGGTTAATTAATGTACAAATATATACTTATAAATACATGAAATATAATTTTAAAAATTGTATATTTATATATTAACATAAAAGTGATAATTACCTTTTGAAAAATTTAATCTGAATTTTTGTTTTAATTAAACATTACAAATGAACAATTTAAAAAAGTGTATATGAAAGAAAACAATATTTTCTTGAACTACAGATTATGCAGTAAAGTTGAGACAAAGTAAATAAACAAGGGAAGTTATTTCTTAGTTTACAATGTTTCCCATAAAAGGATATTTGGTAATAACTTTTCATAACTAAATTAGGAGGAATTAGAACCATAACAGATCTTTAGCATAGGTAATACATTAAAAAAATGTTTGCTTAAACTTCCACTCTTAATAGGAGGGTTTCCTAAAAGGAACCATAAATATTATGTAACTGAAACATATGTAACATGTGAGAGATTATATCCAACTCAACAAAGGCTTTTGTTAACAGGCCAAGCTAATAAGAGATGGGAATGAGTTTGTTCTCATGACTGACAGGCAACTCAGAGCATTCAACATTTCAAGTTCAACATTGTCAATGTAAGTTTAAAAAATACACACACACAAAAACTATTGCATGTGGGTACAAGTACATACTTTATATAGTGAACTATGTCAGGACTAGAATGCCAGTATTTGTTAGAAAGAAAGTTAATTATTTTAAAATTAAAGCATTATTGTGTTATCTAGTTCAACTGCCTAGTTCCATTCAAGTTAACTCATATGTATAGTTAAATCATGACTTAATTTGATCAAAATAAGGCAATTTTTAAACTTAAAAGTTCAAATCTATAATTTGTGTACTAACATAAATAAACAGTATGAAAAAAGACATCTAAAAAGGTTATAACAGTGCTGATTCATGGTGATTTATCACAAGTGCTAATTTTCAACGTGGAAAACTTTTTCTTAATTACAAAAAAGTGTGTATAATTTGATTCAGATTTGGAAATAAAGCAAACAAAAATATTATACAATTATTTTGATTTGTTTGTTCAAATTTTCATTATAAAATGGCAGTGAAAAGAGGAAAAAAAAAATTACAGCTTTTTGGCATTAGTTTTGTTAAGAATCTATTAAAAATATTTTTTTTAAAAAAGACATTTAAAAAACAGACATACCATACATACACAAGCATAAGATCATCTCGAGTATAAGTCAACCCCTGATTTGTCACTTGAAAAGTGGAATTTTACATTTCTTCAATGATCATTATGGTTAACTCATGGTGTGACAGCCCTTTGTATCTAACTGAATTTGCTACACACACTGTGGTCTCACATTAACATATAATCAGTTATAGAGTATAATTATAACTTATTCCAATATAAATAAATATATTAACTTATTGTACAATCTTTAATAAAAAAAGATATTTAGTTGCACTTTCAATATAGCATTTATGATGTTGATAAAAATTTATAAATATGTTACAGAAATTTTGAAGAACTTATACTCGAGTATATACTAATATACGGTAGTTCAGCTATTTCCACTTTTAATGCAATTTGGAAAGGGGGGGAAGGGGTATTTTAATTCATCTTTACCATTTCGGATTGATAGAAAAGATATTTAGCAATAACTCAAATATATTAGGGCAACCAACTCAGCAGTGAAAATATGGTCCTTACTATCAGGACTAAGGCCTAAACTTGAACTTAAAATAGTTTGAAAATATTTATATTTAATAAGTTTCCCTGAAATGCAATGATTATTATCTAGGAGGGAAAAAAATTAAATTCAGCATGAAATGATCATGGGTCTCTTTTGAGCAAATATTTCATTTATGAAAGTAAAATTATTGGAGAGATGATTTTAGTACTTTCATGGGACATTTAGCAGGTACTTTTTGGTATACACAACAAAACATTCAGCAGCCGATGTTTTCATAAAGTTAAAGCTAAGAAAATAAAAACAGCATCTTAATATCCTCAACTTTAAAAAGTTCTACTTGCACAATTGACAGCTTCACACAAGGGTCATAGCTGTACACTATACACAGGGTTTCACAGCTCAACAAGTTAGTTCAAGATAATATTAACTCTTTCTTTATGAAATTATTATTTTGGCCAACAATGATAGGAGTATGGTAGGTTACTTGGGGATGAGGGCAGCATTGTTATTTTTTTTTTGTTTAAAGCTAATTAAATTAATTCACTATTAGTCAAGGATTTTTGAGGTCCTTACTTTATCAAAAATAATCAACTGTGAAACATGACTTTGGGATATTGCTTTAAAGAAAATATGTTTGGTTTCTTAAATGCCCATATGAATCCTAAGAATTTAGCAAATATAAATGAATAATGCTTTATCTTCAATATAATATATTAACTCCACAGGAATTGAAATATATCACTAAAGTTAGTTACTCCAGAGCTGATTGTACATCCTAACAATTTAGCAAATATAAATGAATAATGCTTTATCTTATATCTAATATGTGAACACAGGAATTGAAATATATCACATAAGTTAGTTACTCCAGAGCTCACATCAGTGATACAAGATATCACTAAAGTCTCTAGCTCCAGAGCTCACATCAGTGATACAAGATATAATTTGAGTTGTTTGCCCCAGAGCTCACATCAGTGATACAAGATATCACTAAAGTTTCTTGCTCCAGAGCTCACATCAGTGATACAAGATATCACTAAAGTTTCTTGCTCCAGAGCTCACATCAGTGATACAAGATATCACTAAAGTCTCTTGCTCCAGAGCTCACATCAGTGATACAAGATATCACCTAAGTATTTTGCTCCAGAGCTCACATCAATGATAAAAGATATCACAGAAGTTTGTAACTCCAGAGCTCAATCAATTTCTAGAAATTTTGGTGACCTGATTACTCTTAGGTTTAAACCCCTCTAGACATCCATCATGATTTCCTTTAGGAGGTGGCCGGATATGGTTTTTTACTATTTGCCGGATCTGGATAGTTTGGCTCTGATTTTTGGTGGATCCAGATAGACTTAAAATTTAGGTCTAAGAGCGAAGGGGGTGTACTTTACTGCTTTCTATTTAGTATTTAATGCCATTTATTAAAATGTTTATTATCCAATATATGGAGAGTATCTGCTATCTACAATGACATCAATGATGAAGATTTTACAATAAATTGAATGAACAAATTTGAACAAAGTTCAACAAACTGTGTAGTGTGTACCAAGCTAACAGTGTGGTACTGAGTGTGTAGTCTGGTGTACAAGAAATCTTGATCTAAAGCAGGGGTGGCGAACACGCGGCTCTCGAGCCGCATGCGGCTCCGGGCCAAAATGAATGCGGCTCTTTGCCTCTTATCATTATTTTGTATACTGTGGCTCTTTGCAAAGTTTGGATTTTGTTTTAGATACATCGTCTTTCGATACTTATTCCTATGTGACAAGTTAGTGGAAAGGGAAACCTCTCTCAAGGTGTAAGTTCTGAGTACATTCTAGATTCTAGGAAAACCCCTGCAAAGTGACTTCCGTCACTTCTGGGAAAACCCCTCTGAAAGTCAATGCTCCTTAATGAGTTCGGGGAAACCCCCTCCATTAGGTCGAGTCCCTGCATCTCCCAACCTTTTTAAAAGAATGTTTTATAAATAAAGAGGCTCAGTCTTTTCCCGGACGCGAGCTAGTGCAGTTTAAAGTTCTTTTCTTTAAGGGCAGGTTAAACCCCTAAAATCTTAATTTTGTGTTAAAAAACGTAAATTTTGAAAATATTTTTTACTAAGTATATTCAATTCCAAATACAATGATATACTTACTTTTTAAATAAACGCATTATAAGTATTTTAATTTAATTACTTAAACCAGCAAGGTATGAGAAAAAACACCTAATTAATTATGCAAAAATGTTAAATTATTTAAATCATTGATAACTTTAGTTTCCCTGGGCCGATCTACGAAATTTTTTGTGTGAAATATGCGAATTTAAAATCTCTACCAACTTATTTAAATGGAAAAAAAATTGTTAAAATAATTTTAATTGGTTGATAGAAGGGAACTCCCTTTGCTTAAACTAATCACAGCCCTTCTTATAAAAAATCATTGGGGTTTCCGGAAGATCTAGTTGTTTACGTTCTATAACACACGCTGTAAAGTTAAATGTGCAAGATTTTCAAAGTTGTTATGGATTTTCTGTTTTAAAAGGACCTGTGATAAGCTTGTTTTAACATAATTTTAAGTATACAACAGCAATGGATAAAGTTAAAGTAAAAAGGAATGGGAATAAATATCGTAGTAAAAAGCGTAAATTTCAGGGAAATAAATATACTAAAAAGAATAAGCTTAGTGATAGTACTAGTACTAATTATATTATTGTTAAAATTATATGCTTTTGTGTGGTGTGGCTCTCTAACTCTTACAGTTTAAAATTTTGGCTCTTTTTGCCGAACTTGTTCGCCACCCCTGATCTAAAGCCATAATAAAAACTTATGTTATTCAGATGATTTAAGTTTTAATATGCTTGAAGTTAACTTATTTTGTTTTCTTAATTAAGTAGTAAAGTAATATCTATACTTGTAACTTTTGAACTGAATATTTTTGTCTTTTATTGAAATTGATTTACTATATTTTGCATTGATTTGAATGATTTCGTGCTCAATGCTTGTTTATTTGTTTCTTTTGTTATTTATTAATAATTTAATTTATTAGACTACTTAACTTATTTTCTATAATTGTAATATTCACAATGGACTTGAGTATAAATTATAAGACCGACTAAGATAAAACACGTGAGACTTGCAAAATGATTCTTTTTTAAATCCGCAAATCAAATCACAATTGATATCCGGATCTGCCATAAGTATTTGGCAAATCCAAATAGTAGCGTAAATCCCAGTATTCGGTCTGGATATCTAGCTACCCCCTAGCCCTAGTTTCCTAAATACTTTTTTAAAACACTACAATTAAATAAATTTGCTTAAAGTATTTGAATTCTCCATAAACTCTTGTTCTTAAATAATATAACTACAGTTCATTACTAAAGCATCAAATGAAATAAATATGGACTGCTAATTGCTTTTTCTAAATAACTTTTCAGATCTGTCAATTCAAATGCACCAGTGAAACTGACAACTTTAAAATAATTTTTCTCCAACTTTTTATAATAAATATATATAAAATAAAGTCAAACCTGTGTTCATTGTACTACATTTTCCAGCAAGATTGAAAAGCCCCATCCCTTTTTTTTGGACTTTATCACTGTGTAATTAAAATCAGGTAAATGCCTTGTTGAAGCGATGTAAGACTTTCCAAATCAAAGACAGAGCAGTATACCAGTGGTGGTACCATGATAGTAAAATGTCCTGCATCTGCAAGTCAAACAATCCTGATGTGAGGATTTCTTAATCATTTCAATACATTTAACTCATGCAATGCCTATGTTTTCTTTCATCATCTGGTTGTGTGCAATGGTGGTATCACTGTCCCTATGACCTCCACTGCTAAGCTTGTGGGGCACCATGTGCTGGTGGTGGTGGGTGGTGCCTTGATTGCCAGCCAGTTGATGAGCTGGGTAACTGTATGGTATAACCTCCGTCCAAGATGAAGAGTTGATATCCACTCCTGTTTTAGGGGTATTCCACCATGAGATGTCATGGTGAGACATCATTCGTGGGGATGACGGCCCAGGGTCAGACTCAATCATTTTCTGGGGCTGACTATTTTGATGGTCTAGAATTTTGAGATGTTTGTTGTTGACTGCACGTGGGTTTTGAGGACTAATAGGGGTCATGTGATCATTGGCTGGAAGTGCCAGCTGTGTGTCCAACTCAAAGTGTTCACTGTGCCAGCTGTAAGGACGTGATGATTGGACTGAGAGCATCATCTCAGGCAGGCCAGCAGCTTGGCAGCATGAGGACCAGCGACGGGGGTCAGTTTCATGAGAAAATCGAGTAAGGCGTGAATCTGTTGAGCGCACTGTTGAAGTGTCGTAGGAAGATCTAGAGCCAGATTGTGAGCGAGAAGTCTGCATAAGAGAGGAATCATTGCATAGTGCGGTGATAAGGGGGAGAGAGATGGCATGAGACTGCCCCAAGATTTGTTTCAACTCTGGGTGCAGACTTCCTTTACTGTGGACTTGTTGCATCTTTTTAACAACCTCATCTTTATTTTCTTCATTATTCTCTTCCATTCTATGAAAAAGATTTTCTTTGTTTTCTTCCATTTCTTGTTTAATACTTGAATCTCCTGCCTGTTAAAATAAAATGTAAGAAGCAGCAAATTAAGTAAATGCAACTGAAGCTCTTTGAAATGACCTAATTATTTTTTTAAAATAATTCTTACTCAAATAATCCTATTATAAACTTTATTTTAACATTACCTGAATCTGATTAGGAAGCAACTGAATTTCTTTCACTGAGACGTTATACTTGTAATACTCTTCTGTGGTCATGTATGGCACATTTTGATGTTGAGGTTGGTAACTCAGTTGTTGCTGTTGAGAGTGGTAGCTGAGTTGTTGATGTTGTGTAGATTGGTACTGCATCGCCTTGTGTGGCATCTGGTGATGTGTGGACTGGTACTGACTAAGACCCACTGCAGTGGTTACTTGTTCTGACACATGCACACAGCCTCTCTTTGTAGATTGCTGCTCTATCAAATGAGCTGAGCCCTGCTGGAGTGCCAACATGTAGTGCTCTGTGGCGGTTCTAGATGAGGATGTGTGGGAGTTAGAAGCAGCTTGATCTGCCATTATCCCCCCAGCACCTTGGTGACTGTCTTTATTCAACTGAGCATCCAGGGGCGGCTGCACCTCAGGCTGGGGTGTGGTCGGGGTCACTGTTGGGATCATTCCAACGTACACATCACTTCTAGGAGAATTTGTTGTTGGCTGATATTCCGAGAGTCCCAAATGTCCTGGAAGTATTTTAAACTGATCTCTTGGGGACCCAATGGTTTGAAAAATGTCCTGCTGTGTACTTTGTGGTTTGTACTGTTGTTCTGTTATATTTCTTGGGTAGGGTTTCCCATATTCTGGGATATTGGCTCTTGGTGAAGTCAAAGCATTTAATTTTGTACTAATCTCAAGTGATTTGCCTGTAGGCTTGAACTGTTGACTTACATCACGGGGGGAACTAGGACCTTTGAAATGTTCACTATTTTCTTTTCCTGCAGCCATGCTTTTAGATGCATGCACTTGTGGATCTCTTGTAGCACCTAACTTGCTCAAGTTCAATGATGTAAGAGGAGGGGGTGCAGCAGTCATTTGTACTTGATTTATAGAGAAGTTAGGTGACCCACCACTGCCTCTGCCAGACATGTTGATATTGGCTCCTTGAACCCCGGAGGTTCCAGCCAGGGATTTATGTTCTCCCATCAGAGATAAAGGAACCAACTTATCTCTCAATTCAGAAGGAGGGAGAGATAATGGTGCCAGTTTATCAGGACCACTTAAAATACCAGATAATGACACTGCACTGTCACCAGATGTATTACGATCACCTGAGCTCAACAGTGAGCCCTGCACGTGTTTACTTAAACTGTCCTTCCTGACTCCACTTCTCCGCACACCTGGGTAGGAGCTGAAGTCATAAGTAGGTGTTGTTGGTGAGGTAAGTGGAAGTCCTGATGTCCCTTTGAGATATGCAGCTGTCTGTGAGTGCCGGGCACGCCAGCTGCCATTGCTACTGGTGGGAGAGAGTTCCTGTGGGGAGGCGTCAGTCTTGACCAGCTCCAGACAATGAGGTACTTGATTTGGACTAGTGTTATTGCTTTGGGGGCTCTGTTTAAAACCTGCTCAGTTACATAAAGGAAATGATTGCATTAGATTAGGGCTGCGGAAATTAACAATTAATTAATTGTTAAAAATTAATCCATTAAAATTAAATTGATCAATTAAAATTTGAAGAAAATAAATTTATTAAAAATTTCTTTTCTGTTACTTAAGTATTTTCCCCTCATATTATTATTATTCATTTAGTCGTGCATGCATAAATAAAAAGGTTTTTCTTCCTTATTTCTCGCATAGCAGAATGAATTTGCAGTATTACATCACAAATTAGGGAGCTCTGGAATTACCTGGACTTAACTGATTTTGTAAAATAATGAATTGCAACTTAACTGGATCTATTTATGCTTTATAAAAATATAATTAATCAATTAAATTTTTCCTGATTAATCAAACAATTTTTCTTAAAGCATTAGATACATTTTTAACATATTTAACTCTAAATTCTAAATAAAATTGTCTACAGTAACTTATATTTTTTTTAACCAAAAAGCATGAAAGGAAGAAAAATAAGTGTGTTCACTTATTATCTTTATTTTCTTAGAATGTGCTTACTTGAAAGTAATTGGAATTTTGATCTCTTCTGGCTAGGTGTGCTGGATAAGGCAGATCGAGGGGGGCAGTCAATCATTATTTCTCGGCTGTGATCTTTCAGAGAGGTAAGTAAAAATAATTTCTTAATAACAGGTGAATTAATATTAGAAAAATATTTAAGAAAAGTGGATTATATTTGATAGTTATGGATGAGTTCATTGCAACATATGATGGACAAAATTTGTTTTGAGAATAACTGACCAAGCGTATTGACTTCAGATAATGTATTATTTATTACTTACCATCTCCATCATCAAAGCTGACGGCCATTCGGTCACTGACAATGCCACTGGTGGTGTTTGAGCTAGCATCACTGATAAGAGAGAACCTTTGGTTGCTGCTACTGCCAGCAGCACTAAGTGACTTGCTTGGACTGTGCTGAAAATGACTGCGGTCTCTTGGGTCACTGTAGATATATGACTCCCTGTATCTCTTTTGATCTGCAATAATTTAACATTGCCTTGTATGGAACTAACTTGATGAAACACACCCTTGTGCACAGACTAGCCCCTTTCAATCTGGACTGACTTTAAAATAGCTAATAATTTAAAAATGGATACTATATAAGCTGGACCAACAATGCTATTTGTGAATTCTTTGAACATCAATAATTAGCCAATATTACAATGACAGAATAAAATACTGAAAGCTGTGAGTTCAAAAAGTTTTTATACTCTTGAAATGACAATAATTATTTGGTTATTTATTATACCTTCATTATCCAAATGTTGAATCTCCAACAACTTAGGCTGTATAGCCATCTGGAACATGTGCGTACCCCGACAAATACTAAGTAAATATTTAGACTTGACATCACAGTCGGTGTAATACATGTATCTTCTACCTCCTGCACTCTGGACCGAGCGAATTTCAAACTTTTTTTTCTGAAAACATCACCACAAATTTTTTTAAAATGACAATGAGATAATTAGAACATAAAGATATATTTACACTCAGAACACAATAAAAGCGAAAATAGTTTAACCTTCAACATTAATGTAGTAAATGTTTGGTATGTAATATTTGAAAAACTAATTATGCCCAAAAATGAAACAAATTTTTATCTTAAAAAATAAAAGCATTTAAACAATTATTTGAAGAAACATGCCATTAAAAAACTAAAAGAAATTTTAATAATACATGTACCCTCTTTACTTAAGATCAGAGTGTATTCTTTCCTTTAAAGTTAAGAAAATATATTAACACATTTCCCAGACTGTACTGGCATGGTTGCCCAAGGAATACCACTTTTTATTTTTTTTAAATTGTGTCAATGTCTCGTTTTTATTAATAATTTAATAAAATTTTCAAGGGGTTAAATTATTCATTTATTTACTGAAAATGTACAGAGACAATACCATGAAAGAACAATTTCATTTATTAGGTTCAATTAACTAATCTTATTTTGCCTCAACACAAAGTAACAAGTGAAATAGGCAAATGTAAAAGTAGTTCTTTTTAAATTTTGATGAAAGCCTTCTGTGATTAGATATTTAACGTTTAATTTGACAAAACGTGGTAATGTGCGCCTAGCCTCTATTACCAAAGTGCGGAAAGTGCGCCTCGGTAGCGCTCTCTTTAGAAACGAAATGACAGAAAGTAAATCAACTCTTCAGTGCATGAAAGAAGATGAATTCGACTTCTGGGAATGGCGACCATTGCCTTTGCTCGTGTTTTCTCTTGATTTGCAAAGTTTCATGGCAGTTTTCACGGTTTTTTGTTTTTTTTAAAATTATATTTTGCTATACTTTTTTTGTAAAAATAATAGTACTAAACAACAGGTAAAAATAGTATTAAACACAAGACGGTTCAAGATGGTTTTTTGGATACGTAAAATAACCATTCTTATCCTAAAAAATAAAGTCAGTATGAAAATAATAATATAAATATATTTTCATTAATTTTTTTAATTTCATAAGCAGTTGATCGCAATATGGGAAATTCTTACGGGACTGAGGCGGAAGTTTACTAAAAACCTTATGGGGCTTTAAACGTTAAATTATTAAACTGCACATATCTCTGTTTTTTCGACAAACAATATTTGAGAATGATACATAGTTGATATGTGTTTTAATACCAAACAAATTTACTTACATCAAAATACAATTTACCAATGTCTCTCCACATAAATGTTGATATGTGATTTTTATAACCAGCATCATCCTGGAGAATTGCAAAAAAAAAAAAATGTTATTATATATAATGCAACACTAAAACCCATGTACATGAAAACAAGCTACTCCTGCCAATTTAACTCTGTTGAGCACAAAACTAACTAATCACAATGGTCAATGGTTAACTAGAACTTAAATATGATCTCTCTCTATATATATATATATAATGTTTACAGTGAAAGTTTAACAAAAAATACTAATGGAACAGTACCTTTGTGTAAAATTATACATATAAAAAAAGTTATACCTCATAAACTTCCACTCCCTTTGCACAAATAGCAAGCCAAGTATTAACAATCTTGTCTGTCTTACGCTTCCTCACAGTGTAAAAATGAAGATTGTGAGCACCAGGTTGCATTGAAGCATTTCTAATGTATCTCAACTCTGCATCGTTTCTAGTCATGTTATTCAGATCTTTGTGAATGGTTGGCATGTTGCTAGCAAGATAATCCAAACCATGTCTATCAAGCATCTGAAAATAAGTCAGTAAGCTAATATAATAACTTTCTACACTTGTACTCATCCATCATTTAAATTACAGAAAATAATTAACAAACTTTATTATTCTTCAATTTTAGATATGGTGGGTAAACTTCTGAAAACTGTATTTAGCAAATAAAGACTGCAGAACTTTAAGTGGTTTATGTAGCCAAAAAAAGTGACTTTTGAAATACTTTAAGTGTATTTAAGCCATATTAAAAAAAGAATCTTTTTAAAATTTTGTTGGTTTTTTAAAAATATATATCTTACTCACAAATTTTAAAGCATAAAAACTCTAACATACTCCTTGTTACAAGCTGTTCACTGTTCTGAGTCAACTGCTCTAACACCTTGCCCCATCCAATCTCTAAATCCTACAGTTAAGTCTGATGGTTATGATTATTGTAACCAAAAGGGTAGTTCTTTTTTAATCTGCCACACCGCTGAGCACCACAATTTTTCACCCCTCAAACCTGCATGCCAAAAGCAGCAACTCTGTGTTAACAACTTGGGTGCAATGTCCCAGGAGCACTCAGATGTGTAATATAGATTCTGATGTGTAAATTAATCATGAAAAAATGATGCATATGAAGTATAAAAAAAACGTTAAAATGAATTTACCCAAGATGGGAAATAGAGTGTGGGATCAAAGTATCCTTTTCCATGTTTTTCTGGCAAGTAATTGCCATAATCTGCCTGGAGAGCATAGCCAGCAAGTTGGAAACATTTGTCTTCATTATACAAGTGATTGTACTGTAGAACATTGTCCTTTAGCTGGAGGTAGTACTCATGTCTGGTCACTTTTTCTCTAAATACAAAGCAATTTTAAAAATCATAATGACATGTTTCTTATAAGTTAATACTAATTATTGCTTAAAGTTTAATTTTTCTTAATAATTATAATTTATAGTTGGCCCTTTCATGATTAAAAAAACCTCCTAAATAAGTAAATATGTACCTAATAACTTAGAAGTGTTATCTAAAGATGTTTATAGAGAAAAAAACACAATGAAAACAACTGGTTCAGTGATGAAAAATAATACAAAAAAGCACAAATAAAAGCAAATCATAAAAATAAAATATATTTAGATGACGTACCGTAGCAAGATAACCTGGTCAACATAAAACTGTACTCTGAACCAGACATTTATAAGAGCTTTGCCTTCACTGTCTAAACCCTTCCAAAATGAAATAAAACAAGTAGAATATCAATTCTGCCCTTGGACTTTAGTATTTATTTTTACACCTATTAGGGTGGTAGTCAGCATTTAATTGATCTTGGCATATTTTTCAAATTGAAAATTCTTGTTTTAAAAGAGAAGTATTCAAAATTATTTTTTATCAAACTATCAGAAATAATTTGTGGAAAGATTAAATGTTAGTTGCTGGAAAAACAATTTTTAAAATGCCATTAATTAGTCATCATCTAATGTATTTTTATTTATTTTTGTATGTGTTACAGGGAAGATGATTACACACATTTGAAAAAATAACTTCTTACCTCTCCTGATCCCGACTTCCATTGCTTTGATGCCAGCTTGTGAATCTTCTCATCCAACAATATGAAGTGATACTCATTTTCTAAATGGTTACAAAATGTTAGAATTTACATTTTAAAAGAACATCTAACTTTGAGAGTGCACAACTGACATAATGTAGATTTATTATGATCATCCTTCTATATTTATTGATTAATTTAAGATGGTAGATTTTGATTCAGCTCATCCTTTGCAATTAAAATGTTTTTACGTGATAAAATATGCATGCTCTTGTACCAAATCAAACAAGTAAAGGAAATTTTAAAATGTTTGATTACCTTTCTTAAAAGCCAACCCAAAGTACTCAGTCTCACGTAAACTAAGATGACCTGCCACCTGATTGAAGACTTCCTGAAACTTCGATTTGACATCAACATGGACCACATGCTGGTCACCATTCAACAGATGAACATTGACTAACTTGCGTTTCTTTCCCACTGAAGTTGCCACCAAAGGTTTTGTAGTCATTGTCACACCTCAGCTTGGCTTCAGGACGCTTGAAGGAGCGTCCATCACTAAATGTCAGTTAACAAAACACCTAAAAGAAACTTGCTATATAAGTACTGCTTTAAAAAATGTTATTGGCATGAGTTGAATGAGACCATAAGAAACTTTTAAATTAAGCTAGCTAAGACTGCATATTTTTTGAAGGAAAAAAAAAAACAAGTTAACTGTCCATTTCCGGTATTGAGGCATTCTTCCTTAAGCTCTTAAAACCCACGGAAGACTGTAAAATGTCCACCATAGTCAAATTCTGACATTAAAGGCACTTTGATGTCACTGTCGTCAACTCATCAATTTTTTTTAATATCAATTAATCAATTTTGTGGGATTACAGCAGTCATGATAAGAGAGAATTATTTTATGACAATCAAAATAATTCAATGATAATGAGGGCATATTAAAGTTATAGTTAACCTGCCCAGATTAAACAGGTCTGGTTAACTGTAAACAACCTTACATTAAATGTTGATAAAAATTCTCAGATATATTCAACAGTTTGCAATAAAGTTTATTTACTTATCAATCAAGGTGCTTATTTCCGCATTCTAGTCATAGTGCTATTTATCAGCTTAAATTACATCAGGAATTATGCAAGTTGTCAACATTTCCTGCAGCAAAATTTAAAGTGATACAACAAAAAAATTGTTAAGTCAACCACAGAATAAAGAGTCCAGTTATTGAGGTCTGGACATTGCTTAAATGTTTTTAAGGCACTTTTTCCTCTCTGTCATTGACCTAATGGGGGATATAAGCCAACTGGCTACCCCCTTGTCAGTTAAACAAGACATAAGGAAAATATCTTTCGAGGATAATTTTACATGGGTTTCATTTTGTTTTTTTAAAAAAGAATTAAACTTTGCCTTGTCTTTCAGTTGTAAGTTGTAATTACATATATTCTTTTATTCAACTTGCACTGTTTGTCCATCAGTCTAGGTCTAGATCTTGTAATCTATAAATTATCACTTCCTGGGTTCTAAATAAGCTGAAATTTCCCATACATACGTGATGACCATGACAAAACATGAATCAATCATAATCAATTAAAAATATAATATTAATTAGATTAATTCTTGAGACATAAGTTGAAATTAAATTGAAATAGTATTATATATATATATATTAGGGCTGTTATCGATTAATGTAAATTTAATCGTTAACTTTTGAAAAATTACCGATTAATTGATCGATAATTTTGATTAAAGCTAAAAATAGAGATGCCGAAGTCATTAAACTGAAAATTTCAATGGAAGTAAAAAAACAGGCAATTGACATTTTTTGTTTTATTGAGTTATTTCCCTTGTCTTAGAGTTAAAAAATAAAAATATTCTGAACTAATTTCTGTTTTTTAAAAGCAACACAAAAATGAAATCAAAGTTATGCATACAATGGAAAAACTGCATATTAACAATGAAAATATTGCTAAGTCTCATTTCTCAAGTGTTATTTCAAGGCATGTTACATAAAGATCAAATGAGTTGTGACAAAAAAATTATATTTGAAAACTTATTACAGTATTTTTTTTAAAAATATTTTTAAAAAAAGAATCAGGATTGGTAATAAACATAGTAAAAGTTTTAGTTTAACTTAATAATTAACTATTTAAAAAATATTGAAAATTAGTATGGATTTTAAAACATAGTTAGCAATAAAAATAACCCATTAAAGTTAAGCACTTTGATGAAAATTTTTAATTAATTTTAAATATATAATAGTACTACGGCTATATAGAAATTGGTGATTAACAAAAACATATGGTATTCTTTTTATTCCAAGTGGTTCAAAAGTTTTGTTTTTTTCTAAGACCTCATAATCATTTGTTGTTTTCCTGAACATTTTGTGCCCTTTTAATATGCTCATAACTTAAGTATTTAATTTAAAAATATTGTAAGAAGATATATTTTAATATAAGTAATATATAAGTTCAATGAATTTAAATTTTGTTATTCTTAATTAAGTAAAAACAATGTTTAATTTTTTTATATCATTTTTCTCATAAAACAGCTCATATTATAGTTTACACTTTAAAAATCGTCTCTTTTTTTTTAAAATGGAGAACTCTGTACGTAAAAAAAGAAAAAAATATTATTAATTTATTGTTTAAAAAATCTAAAAAATTTAAATAAATTCTTTAATTTAAATTGCTATTTTATTGATTAAAATAATTATAATCAATAATTTTTTTTACTGATTAATCGAGAAATTAATAGTTAATTTCCGCAGCCCTAATATATATATACAATGTATATACAAATTTATGTTGTCACAAAACCTTACAGAAGACAGCTCCCTAGACGGGAGAATGCACTGGTGAATTTGATCTCTGTTGTCGAATATAGTAGAAATTTAAATCGCTCTTCCAGCTTTAGGAAATTATAATAAAAGTCCTTGAGTAGATTAAAAATCAGTTAGAAGCTTTCATTTTATTTTAAGTCTTAAAATTTTTAATTAGGGCTATCCCAGACAGCATGACAAAAAATCTTATATCTTTCTTTTTCTGTACTTGAGATTGTGAGAATAAACCTTTTTTTTTAGGATAAATGTTATTCAAAGTAAAAAAAGAAACAAATCAGTATCTGACATCTGTCAAAGTAACTTGAGCCCCTCCTTGTCACTAGCAGTCAAAGTTCTTGTCTAGTCTAGGCTTGCCAACTGCTGCGGAGCCCACTGACATAGTTTGGTCTTGATTTAGTGTAATTAAAAATTAATGATTGAATATAATATAGTATAGTAGTATAGTCTATGCTTTTAAAATTCATAGACTATATATAGTATTAGTATTAGTATCAGTATATAATATTATTTTAATTTTATAGTTTTATAGTATATATTATATAGTAATAAAGTAATACTATAGACTATAGGCTAAATATAGGTGTAAAAAATGCAGGATTGATTACCTAATAATAAATAGCCTGATAAGTATATTATATAATATTGGCAGTGTCATCTCATTCATTCAATCATCGCCATCATGCCACTGCCATATAAATTATAAAACTATTTAAATTATTACAAAAATTTCACCTTTCCTCTTATTATTATTTTTTTTACAATTAGGCCTAAATAACTAAATAATTAAGTTTAAGTTAAAATATTAAAATCATTAAGAATTAAGCCTAGGGCAGTAAGGGCTTGGTACAAGAACGCTGAGCGCCACAGCGATTATGGCAGCCAAGTCTTAAAAGTAAATTCATAAGAGATTAAGTTATAGAATGAGCCCTAAGGCTAAGACTAAGGCTACTTAGGGTTTTGTGTAAGCTCGGTTTTACACACTCAGACTCCTATCGTTTCAACCGTCTTATCCAGGTCACATACACAAAAAAGTTAGGCCTACAATTTAGCTTATATTTTCTTTCCGAAAGAGCAATAATAATAAAATAGCAATCGTATAGTAATTTTAAAAATTCAATCAATTACTAAACCTACCTCCAGCTCAAAACTCCGTACTTCCAAATAGTGAAACATTGCAGTTCCATCAACAATAAGAATAAACTGTGCTAATGAACCACAAAATTCTTCACATTCCGAGCCCTCTTTGTATGGTTGTTCAATGTTGCTTGACCTTTTTTTTTGTTACTCTCTAAACTATAAATATGTTAAATTAATGGCATTTACACAATTTTTGAAAAGATGCAATAAAAACTATATCGACAAATCTAATAAAATTATTTTCAATCTTTAAAAATAGTTTGAATTGTAATAACAAGTTAAATTTCCAAATTCTAACGGGAGCTGTATGATTAGAGTTTATCTTTGACTCCGAGACCACCACGACCTACTTTTTTGGGTCAACAGGGGAATTCATTTTTAGCGTTGCACCGATCCTAAACATTTTGGAATAAAGAAACAAGAAAATAATAACTAGTTTTTTTGTATCCGTTATCTCATCAATGATAGTCTACCTTTAAAAAAAAGTTTTTTCGTATTTGCGCATCAATAATTAAACAATGAATAATATTTTTAACAATATTTTTGTTGTCAAATTGTGAGGCAATTATTTCACGTTCATAGTCACAGATCACAGAGTCACAATCACAGAGTGAACAAATATTTAGAGAAATTTTATAACTTATAGATCTAGTAGTTTTCGCGGAAAATGCTGTTTCAGAAAATGTCATTTTCAAAAAATAACTTACATTTTAAACAAGTGTTTACACAGTAAATTAATATTAGTTACTATATTTGAAACAATGAAATTAAAGTTCTTACTTTGTTTGCACAATGAGTCTACCTCACTTCGAGCTTTTGGTTCACTATTTTTCTCAGCAACTTCAAAAAGATTTCGCCTGTTTGATAACACACCCCCTTTCGACTTTCCGCCACATGGCGACATGGCTTTCCCATCTTGTTTTATGTCACGCGATTTTGGTCGATTTTTTACCCACCCCCTGCCCCCTTCGTCACGCGTCGTCACAAAAACTTAGACCCCTCTCAAATATGACGCCACAAAGATTTGCGGGGCCCCCTCCCCGTTAAAGGCCATTTTCAAATCACTTTTTTATCATTTAATTATGTATTTAGCTTAAGGATGCACTATAATAGCGTAACAGGCGTGAAACCGTGTAAAACGTCAAAAAATAAATTGCAAGAAATCAAATAGGCCTATTTAGATAAGTGAATTTTTTTTTAACTAGCAGACCCATCGTGCGTTGCAACGATCTAAGTAAAAATGAATACATTTAAAGAAACCAATGAGTGATATGTTTTAAAAACTGTTATGCCAGATGTTTTCACGAAAGTGTGTGGGGGGGGGGGGGAATTCAAATTTCATAGCCAACGGACAAAAAAAAATAATTTAATTATTAAAAAGTTTACAAAAGAAGAAACGATATTAAGGGTCCCCGGCCCAAAATGAGTGATACATTTTTTAGCCATTGTAATTGTACTCAAACGATTTTTCTCAATATCGTGTACAATTGAATGGGTAATGCCATCATTAACGTTTAGTTAAGAAGACATTTGGAGCCCCCAGCTCCGATGGAATTAACATTTGGATTTCGGTCCCTAAAATAATTTAATATAGTCTCTTAAGTTTTTTGTATACTAATTTTGGTAAAAATCCAGATACTGCTCAATATCTAACACTTAAACAAATTTTTATATAGCTAATATAGTTATAGGGGGAAAAAACTACAATAAGGGGCCCCCGAGCCAGGGGCGTCGCTAGGGTTGGTGTCACCCGGGGCGGTAGCTCATGGTGTCACCCCTTCATGATTTAAGGGGGACGTCCATAAATGACGTCACGTGAGGTTATCAATTTTCATCCCCCCTTTTCACCCGCGTCATACTTTGTCACAAAAACGTAAACCCCAACCCCTTGTCTCGCTATGGCATCACCAAGTTTAGACACCCCTCTCCAAAGCCATAATTTTCTCAATAAAATTTAGCATGTTGCAAATAAGTATTTTGTCATTTAAATATGTATTTAGTGTAAGTATGCACTCTAGTATTGTAACACGCGGGGAGCTATTGAAAACGTCATTAAATAAATTGTATACAATCAAATATTTAAGGGGACTTTTATTTAAAGTTGCGAGGTTTTTTTATGTGACGTCACATTTTTAAACACACCCGCCCCGTATTGACACATCGTCACAGATGCGTGACCCCACCCCCTATGGTTGATTAAAGGGAGGGGGTGAGCGGGCTAAAGCCAGGGGCCCCCAATAATTTAAATGTTATCATAATGTATGGTAAAGATTGGCCAATGTTTGTATGAATCCCTGAAAATGCCTTAGACAGTCATAAGTCAGGGCTGCGGTTATAAGTAGGAAGTATAACATAGTCTGGGCTAATCTTTGTAAGAAGTGCAGTGCTGCTCATTTTGTGCCCTGTACAGCTCATTCCCTTCACTTGGTTGGGCAACGTGGAGCAGTTGTCTTCTGGAAAATCTTTATACTTGGCTTGTTGCATCTACTCATCGTCGACAGATACTTCCAAAACACATAAAAGTGATACAAGTTAATAAAGCCTTGTCTGATTCAAGATGGTCAGCCCGATATAATGCTGTAAGCAGGGCCAGCCTAAGGGAATTAGAGGCCCTAATCGAAGTGAATTTGGTGGCTTAAAATGTAAAAGAAAATAATAAAATAAATATTGAAATATTCTTGTGCGAGGCCGCCATTAATAATGAGACTAAGCGGAGGCCCTAGGTGGTTGCCGGTTTGCTTATGCCTAAAGCCGGCCCTGCTGTCAAGTGTGTTTATAACTCATACTGTGAGAATATTGTAAAAGAACTTGCAAGTCAAGAAACACGACTTCAACTCCTTGTGGTCTGGGTAACATGTATCTTTAATGAATCTTAGAATCAACCTCTGTTACATAGCGAACCATGCATTAATAAGCATCCATCCCCTCCCTTCACGACCACACACTATTTTCCGTTTACAGCACAAACCACGTGTTTCATACTCAGTCAACTCGCACGTTCATACCATGTCAATACAATACAACACGTAACACGTCTCACACAAATATTGCAGCTCTGAAAGAATTAGCAACAAACGAAAATCAGCCCCGTGTCTGCTGACTTGAAGCAGAAAGATTTCGGAAGGAACTTAAACAACTTAAAGTCACTATGTTACTTGAATTTTGGGAAACTATTTTAGAGAGATTTCAGAAAACAAAA
>MUZC01004482.1:280632-321045 GCA_002072015.1 Radix auricularia | reverse complement strand
ATATATATATATAACAAAATAAACAAATTAACAAGCATTGATCATGAAATCATTTAAATCCATGCAAAATATAGTAAAACAATCAATTTCAATAAGAGAATCAAAATTAAGTTAAATGGTTACAAGTATAAATATTACTTTACTACATAAGATAACAAACTAAGTGAACTAACTTATATCGTCTGAGTAGAAGAAAAGTTTTCATTATGGCTCTAGATCATGACTTCTTGCACACCAAACTACACACTCAGTACAACACTGTTCGCTTGGTACACACTACACAGTTTGTTGAAATTTTTTTTCAAGTTCGTTCATTCAATTCATTGTAAAATGTTCATCGCTGACGTTTACAGACTGTCATTGTATTTAGTAGATACTCTCCGTATGTTGGATGATAAATATTATAATAAATAGTATTAAATACCAAATAGAAACTAGTAAGGTACACCCCCTTTATCTCTTACAGTTAAATGTGGAGACATCCCAATCCGGATCCGCAAATATTAGGACCTAAATATCCAGATCTGGCAAATAGTAAAAAAAACATTTCCAGCCACCCTCTAGTTAAGACTCCTTTGCCGTAAGTTTGATTAACATGCTATTTTCCTACTTTGTCCCTGTTTAGTCTTCCAATAGAGACCTACTGCTCTTAATAGGAACATCTCTAGCAATGGCATTAAATCTAACACAATCAGTGGATTCAATTCAAAATGTATATAAGGACTTGATGGCTGTACTCTCAAAAGGTAATTAATTGAATTAAAAAAAGGTTTGACTTAAAATTTATTAGTATGTATCTATTGGTTTTGTATTTATTTTACTCTACAATCATATCTCTCCTATCCCCTCTTGTTATCCAATACTTTGAAAACCTTACAACATGTCTTCTTGATGTGTTGAAATAAGTAGTTCTATATAAATTCCACCAAATACCTGCTAAGTAAGGCACCTTATTAAAGTAATTTTTAAAAAAATTATCTCTTTAATGTGTCTTTTATTCAGGTTATGTTCTGTTGCAATATTTATCCAATTTTAAACTTTATTTGTGAATAATTTCAAAAGAAATTATTTTTTTTAAAAAACATAGTGAACTTGTAGGAATCCAAGATTTATGCACTGAAAAATACTGTCATGTAAGTTTTTGTCTTCAATAATGCAGATTATTTAAAATAATTTCTATTTTAGAGAAAAGTTCCATTAAAATGAAAGATTCAGAAGTCTTGGATATCAGAGATAGAAATGATGCAGCACTTCATATGGTAGCTGTCATTAAAGGCTTGCTGGTTGGCTGTAACAAAGAGACACTATCCTCTGGGAATTTCCCACTGATGCTAGAAGTTTTCCCCAGAATTTTACACCTCTGTCAAGGTCCTGCAGAACATCATTACTTGGCTTTCCAGATTTTAGCCCTGTGGTATCAAAAGCTGACACAAATGAGTTCAACTAAATGGACAGAAGTGAGATCACAATATCTCTCTCGCTGTTTCTTTAAGATCACTGACTTTAATTCTAGTCCTCTCAATAATGGTAATTTTAATATTTTGGATGGTGAATGTAATGAAGTTGTCAGGGAAGAGGGTCTGATGTCCAAAAACTGTTTAGTTCTGCATGCAACTCTTTCCTGTATTTGGCTGAACTGGGATAGTCCAGTAGAGGGTGTCTCTGAGTTCATCATAGAAATATTCTCCCTCCTGCTCAGTTTGTGGCACCAGGCTGTGAAGCAGGGAATAAGTGACAACAAAGACATGTGTCAGTTGTTAATCAAAGGCTTGCTCACTGTCGGCTGGCAGTCAAGGAGTAGATACAGGCCATTATGCTTGATTATACCATATGTTGATGGCGCAAAGGTAAACTTGTTACATTTTTAAATATTTGCAATTGATTAATAATTATTGAATATCAAATTTAGCTGAATATTTTAAACTTATTCACAATAGATGACTTATTAAATGTCAGGCTTAACTGAAATAACCATATCGAATATTCAATAAACTTTTTGAGTATTTCATTGAAAAGGATTTATGATATATTTTAGTTTTTAAAGCAAATGAAAAATTCTCTTCATTAACGTATTGTTAAAAGAATTGTATTCTTCAAAATGGTTAATTTCTTCTTACTGACAAGCAACTGAATTCCTGATTTCAGCTAATCCAAGACAATCCTCAACTACAGAATGACTTACTGGAGTGCATGAAAACAAACCACATGGCTGCCACAGCCACTGATGTTTACAAAGCTTTCCTCCAGCAAATTATGTGAGTGTTTATAGTTATCAAGACGTTTTTGACAAAATATATAAGCGCTGGATGCAATAATCTTTTGTATAGAAAGAGCGTCTATAACAGATATGATAAAATAGATCTCTGAGATTAAAATAGCTTGGCTTTTGGATTTCAGGTAAAAATCCTCTAGAGTTTAAGCTCTATAAATTACAAAAATAAATAAAATCATCATATAATATCATTTATTTATGTAGGTTTACCAAAAAGGATTTGTTTGAATTAGTACCAATAGTTTTTTTCAGTTATTGAAGAATGAAACTGCTGCCTTAATAATATATTTTTTACATAGATCATTAAACAAAATATAATTAGGAATCGTTAATTAACTTATTCTATCAAGTGTAAAAGGTAAAAAATTCATAATTACTTTAATTTTTTAAATTTCACGTGTAGACTTGTTAATAATAATAGTTAAAGAATTGAAATCAAAATAATTTTTGTCCTGACAGTGCTGTTGATAAAGAAAGTGCAACACATCTGTGGAAAAGGCTTTGGATGCCAACATTACTGGCAGGTTTAGTGTCCTGTGACAGGTAAACATCAACATTATAAAACTTTGAAAGTTGGGGTCATTAGTGAATCTACCAGCATTACCAACATTGATGTCATACGAACCAAAAATAATGATACCCTTGTGTTGGTTTGTATTATATAAAGATTTATAATACCTGCATGTGATAACATACTCTGCACTGGATGGTCAAGCATTATAAATTGATTCCCATCTAAGTAGATTAGATAGCAATGCCAGAAAAAGACTAGAAACTTGACTTTAAACCTGGTTGCCATAATTTGTCTGGCTATTCACTTAAGGTAAGGAAAATAATAAATTCAAAACAGGATGTTGAGTTCCATTGAGATTGAAACAATGAAAATAATATAATGTGATGTTGGTGGTATCAAATCATGATCTGTATGATAAAATGTGTGATAAAAGGATGCCAGGAAAAAAGATCAGCAACCCATTAAATTCTCATTAGTCCTTATTACCCACTAGAGTTTAAAACCTTATCAATACCATATCTGTGCTTCTATTGATTTGATGGATTCTGATTGAAGGGTTGACTTCTGAATTGGTTTTTTTCTTTAACAAAAGTTTTGAAGTAATGTTTGAAAAATCTGTAGAAGTTGTTCATTTTCAGTCTACAGCGTCAAAAGATGTGTACTTATTGGCTGCCAGCAACACTTGAGATGATATCAAATAGTCATGCTGTGCTCCTAGATGCACTGGATCCACGTTCTGCCATCAGTGAAGAGGACCACAAGAACATGCTCTATGGTTGGGTCACTGTCTACCGTGTTGTTAGAGCTTTGATTCAAGTGAGTGGCATGTCTTGCTCAACTGGTTAATTTAACATAAAACTTGAAAATCTTGATCTGAAACTAAACATAAAAATATTAATATTAAATATAAGAAATGTAACTTAGTTTTCTTTGAAATTATTAGAAAGTTTGATAGTGGCCACCATACTTTGATAAAGAATTTTAAGAAAGAAAAAGTTAATTCTCGTAATGACAGGTCCCATGGCCCCCACCTCAATCCTCTGTAGAGTTGTTAAGAGAAGCTCTGTGGTGTGTAGATGATGATACAAGGTCAGAGGCGTTCCTTATGTTGTGTGGCACTATGAAAAAATCAGGTAAACATTTTGGACACAGTTTAGAAACTTGAGTACAAATCAGTTTTATTCTGGGGTCAAATAATGATATTTAGAATTTAAAATTGATTTAAATTTAGGTATTTCTGAGTTTTGTTTTTAATGAAGGAAAAAGTAATTTTTTAGCAAGGTAGGAGTTGTCTATTCTAAATGGATACCAGGTGAAATTTTTCAATAGAGGATTTGGTACAGACTAAAAAACAAATTTGATACAGGCTAAAACATAAACACATTCTGAGAGCTCTGTTCCCATCTGAGATTTCAGGACTGATTTTCTTAACAGACTATTTTATACAAATATTTGCCATGGTAAATTTTGGTAGTGAAAATCTACAATTTCAAGAATTAAAGCTATAATGTCTACTCGTATCATCTCTAAGAACCACTCTCAGAACTGGAAGCTCGTTTGTTACAAGAGTTTATTCCAGTCCATCTCAAAACTGACTCAGCAGTTTTCCGTCAGTGCCTGACCTCTGGGCTCAAGAAATTGCTGGTGAGGATCAGAGACAGTTGTTTGTCTGCTATCAAAAGAAATAAAATGGATGAAGACTTTCTTGGTGAGGATAGCTTTAACTTCAAGGCTTCATTTTAAGCAGTCTTTATTTTAAGTAGTCTTTATTTTAAGTAGTCTTTATTTTAAGTAGTCTTTATTTTAAGCAGTCTTTATTTTAAGCAGTCTTTATTTTAAGTAGTCTTTATTTTTGGTAGTCTTTATTTTTAGTAGTCTATCATTTAAGTAGTCTTTACTTTTAGTAGTCTTTAATTTTAAATAGTCTTTAATTTTAAGTAGTCTATAATTTAAGTAGTCTATAATTTAAGTAGTCTTTATTTTAAGTAGTCTTTATTTTTAGTAGTCTGTAATTTTAAGTAGTCTATCATTTAAGTAGTCTTTATTTTTAGTAGTCTTTATTTTAAGTAGTCTATCATTTAAGTAGTCTTTACTTTTAGTAGTCTTTATTTTTTAGTATCTTTATTTTTACCTGTGATGATAATGAATCAAATAGACCAAACATTTTTAAACGAGCAAAATACCCGTGCTACGCTACGGGGTAGGCACAATAAGAATAACTTTACTTAGTTGGGTCTCAAATTCTTCTTAAAAATGAATGTCAACGCATTTGGAAATTAGGGTAGTGATAAATCAAACCCCTTCTTAATAAAAACAACGATATGTGTGTCAAGAAAAATAAAAATATTATTAATTTAAGTATTACCCATCAATTTTGGTATTTCTGCTTTAATATAGCATCATTATTATCATCCGTGTCTCTACAGCCCATGTAGGGCCCTGGCTTGCTCTACCACATCCTTCCATTCAGATCAATTGGTGGCTTTCTTTCACCATGCTCGAACCCCTTTAATAACGCATGCTATATATTCTACGTGAATAACAAATGTCGTTAACAGTTTAAAAAATCTAATGGGCAAGGCTCACTTTCTTTTCACGTGAATCAAAACATGAAAACAATATCTTTCCACATGATTCCTTTGGTTCTTAGAAATTGCTCGCTAAACACCCATTTCATTTATAGTCTAAGCATGAAATTCATTCAAGACGAATAGGATATTTTTAGCCAGATATTATTTTTGAATTTTGTGGCTTTGGGAGAGTGGAAAGTATGGTTTATTTGTTTTCAAAGCTCATGTTCCTTTAACGTGAATAAAAACATAAGAACAATGCTGCTTTTTAAGAAAATTGTGAGAAATTGATCTCCTTATACATTTTATGTCAATCATTATATATTCCCGCACATTTTTTCTAATAGTAACAATTCACTTTATATCAATCTTTATTCCTGTTGTATACTATTCATCTAATAAACTCAAAACAGCTTGGCACAAAATGAGTTGTTGTCAGTGTGTTTTTTCGACATAACACGCACTTTCTCATGCTAGATCCGATTTATAAGTGGTAATACCCGTGATATGCCTTTACACTCTATATATTTTCACCTTAAAGAACAGTTTTTACCCGAAGCGTATGTCATGCAACCGAATTGTTCGAGAAATGTACCCAATTTTTTTTAAATGGATGTTCAATCATTCGTTAGGTCTTAGAGTAAAATACATGTCTTAAGATTACTTTTATGGGAAAAGCTCTCCAAAACATTATTTTTAGGCTAAGCATGGCCTTAGTCAAATGAATAGGATTTTGTATGCGCCAGATATTAATTATGTGAATATTGATGCTAAATTAAGGTATGTATGAGTTAATTTGTTTTAAAGTAACACCTTAAATCGCAAGGTTTGAGCTGAAAATGTACCCTGTTGGTTTACTTTAGTTGTGCAAAAAGTATTTTGTATTTGGTGGTTGGACACTTCGACCCCGGACGATTCGACCCTGGCAGTTCGACCACAGGGCGTTTTGTCCCCAGGTCGTTTCGACTCTGGTCGGTTCGATCACGGACGGTTTGACCCCGGTCGATTCGATCCCGGGCAATTCGAACCCCGGGCGATTCGATCCCGGATAGTTCCACCACGGGACTTTTCGACCCTAGGGCGTTTAGACCCCGGACGTTTCGACCCTTTTGTTTCTAAACTGAGATTTTTTTTCATTTATAATGTGCCACTTCATTACTATTATTATTTTAAATTAATTTTTGGTATATTATGAATTAGAAATTAAAAACAGAATTTCAACTAATATCCCAAACACACTTAAAAAGGACCTAAGTTAAATTGGGTTTTAAAGATGTATATGTTAAAGTGGATCAAAGATTTTCACTGTGATAACAAAAATAAATGATGTTTTAAAATACAAAAATGTCGATAAGCTGAACAATGCACTTTGCAGGCGTTGGAACCATTACAAACGCGCGCCCTTCAATTTACTTCTTGTGTTACTTAACAAAAAGCACCCTTCAAATAGTCTACAAAGCTGCTCTTCTATAAAAAAATTACAATTCCGCTATTTAACACCACTCTTACAACAGTGTATAAACGCTTATACACGTACCATTTTATTATTTAAAATCCCTGAGCGCTTACTGTCAATACAAATTTCTTTTATTGTCAGTTTATGATGAAATCGATCCAAACACTTACTTGTAATAAGTAAGCACCTGAGAGAAATACATCTTCCTCCTAACAAATATTTGCAATTGTTTGTATGATAAATCACTTGTTAAATGTTTCAAAAGCGGTTCCGTGTTAAATTTCTATTAAGAAATTTCATTTTCTGTAATTTTGACTTGTTATACGCCCGTATATTTGCCTCCATCCGATTATATACGTAGATGTATAAAAGCTTATATTAAAATGTAAAATTGATATTTCGTCTGCTATTAAATAATTTCTTCACATTTGTTTCTATAGTTATTTAACAGTAACTAAGAGAAATTAGTTCGACCCATCTTCGTGTGATTTTATTATTGTAAAATACAATTTAAATTTTTTAGAAAGGTTCCATTTTCTTTAAAAATAAATATGTGCCAATTAGCCTCAATCTTATCCAATTACATATTATAACTGTAAATTATGCACTTTCAATAACGACTATAAGTTCTTTTCACTGTTTATTTTCCATTGTGGCAATTCATGCGAGTAATCGTCCAACTAATGCGCAAGGGCTAAATTCTCCTTAAATGAAACATAAAGGAAAACCATCTCTGAAAAAATGATTGGAGATTGATCTTCTCATTAACAGTTTTTTAAGTCACATTCAATGACTTCCCGTTATCTTTTATTCAAGCACCCACGAAGATCGCATCGGCAGAAACTTGTGTTCATAAAATTAACGGAATTTTTCATAATCCAGTGCATAATTTTAACTATACATAAACAATTACGTGGTAACATCTTTTCAATATTTAATTTCACTTTTAGCAATCTATGAAATACATCGTTATTTCACAACTAATACAAACACACAGTCACACGCACACACAGACGCACATACACACACACATGAACACACTCGCACACATGCTTATTCACACACTCGGATTATAATCAACATAAAAAGTAACATCAAATAAATTAATATAATAAAAGCTTCATGACGCCACTTAATTTTTTTACGGCGCGCAAAACCACACCCTCTGTTAATCTCAAAATCAAAATCATTATGATTTTATGTCTATATTTTCAATTTTAAAAAAGTAATCTAGAGTTGCGGGTCATAGGGGCTTCACACTGACGGACAGAAATGCGCCTTAGCGCATTATATAATAGATAACACAAATTTATACTCTATCTACGTTGACTTTCATCCCTCAACTTTTAAAAGTTTCTTCCTGCTCATTCAACACCAATTTTATTCAACATCAGTTTTAAAATAATATCTTTAAAAGCAAAGTTTGATAACTAAAATAATGCGGGTAAAAAAAATATCATTGTCATGTTTATATAATAAATGGGTGTTATTCAAATTTGTGTAAAAATCTCAAACATTTAGAGATGAGGCACATCTTGGGAAAACGTTATAAGGCAATTACCAAAAATTGTGACAAGTTGGAGAGGTGTGGGGGAGTATTCACCCACAGACTTAACTTTTCATTCTGCACCCCTTGTTACACCCTTTACATGGGATATAATTCTATGTAAATTTCAACACCCTAAATGAAGTCTTTTAAGCCAATTACACCTTTAAGTGTGTAAAATGTGGAAGATTATACTATCTACAATTTTAAGGATGATTTATTATTGGTCACAATTAGGTGAATTTAACAAAGTTATACAATTTAAAATTTAAACTTTTATATTTGTGGCACTTAATGTAAATTTAAGGCACATTTAGATAATAAAATAGTAGAGTGCAATAAATATGTACAATTAATGTTGAGACATAAGATATGTGCCATTAATGTTGAGACAATAAATAGGTACAAATAATGTTGAAACAATAAATATAAACAAAATCAATGTTGAAACAATAAATATGTACAATTAATGTTGAGACAATAAATATTTACAATTGATGTTGAGACAATAAATATGTACAATTAATGTTAAGACAATAAATATGTACAATTAATGTTGAGACAATAAATATGTACAATTAATGTTGAGACAATAAATATGTACAATTAATGTTGAGACAATAAATATGTACAATTAATGTCGAGACAATAAATATGTACAATTAATGTCGAGACAATAAATATGTACAATTAATGTCGAGACAATAAATATGTACAATTAATGTTAAGATAATTACCAGCACAGTTATGAAGCTGGTTGTCATTGACCAAAAAATTTGTGTCTGCTTATTTTACTCTGGAAATATTAATGAAAATTTTTTGTCTTCTCTTTTTTTGTAACATAATCAATCTTTTTATCAACACAGAACGCGGTATTAAGTTTGTGGAGTGGTTACATCAAATCCTGATGATGAGTTTAGCACCAGGTTCATGCTACCAGCGGAGGCAGACAGGTTTCCATCTGCTGGCAGCACTACTGGAAAATCTGGTGTTTGACAAACTGGACACTTCCAAGAAAGGGAGGGCACCAGGTAACCAGGTTTGGGGGCTGAATATTATGTCTGAAGGGAGGGCTCCAGGTAACCAGGTTTGGGGGCTGAATATTATAGGGGGGGCTCCAGGTAACCAGGTTTGGAGGGCTGAATATTATGTCTGAAGGGAGGGCACCAGGTAACCAGGTTTGGGGGCTGAATATTATGTCTGAAGGGAGGGCTCCAGGTAACCAGGTTTGGGGGCTGAATATTATAGGGAGGGCTCCAGGTAACCAGGTTTGGAGGGCTGAATATTATGTCTGAAGGGAGGGCTCCAGGTAACCAGGTTTGGAGGGCTGAATATTATGTTTGAAGGGAGGGCTCCAGGTAACCAAGTTTGGGGGCTGAATATTATGTCTGAAGCGGGGTGGGGGTGCTATTGTTTGAGCTGAAGGTAAATGTTTTTAAAAATATTTTGTGTATGAAGGTTCAGGGCATGCACTTTTAGGTGGGAGTAGCTCATTAAAGAGTTTGTGAATTTCTTTGAAACAAGTAAATAATTTATGTTAAAAAATAAAATCAGTCATAAAATACAAAAGATAACACCCATTTTTGTAAAGGAAACAAACAATTTTAAGCTTATTCAATTGACAACATAGAGGTTTAAAGATTTCATCAATACAATTTAACACACAAAAATATTATGATTGAACTTTACACAATAAATTATTAAATTATCTACCCTTCTATTTAACAATAAAAGGGGAGAAATGAAAAATATTGGCCACCAGTTCCTTTCAACAGAAGAATGGAAAGAAAGTGTAAGAAATAGCAATTTAAATAAACGTTGAAAAATATTCTACTGTTAAGGTTTTTAAGTATAGTTTATTTTAATATCACTATTTCTATTATTAAAGTTTAAAATGTAACAATTTATTTATACAAATAGTGTCCCTATTAATGTATGTTAAAGCTTTAGTGGAGCCCAAATCTGTATATTTGGATAATAGTATACAATTTTTTTTCATCATGTTTCAATCAGAACTGTGACCCTTTAAAAATTCTACAATGGTATCCAGCATAACACTTCATTTACTTGTTTAACAATAATATAGTATGCTTTCAGAATCCTCAGATACTTTGATGAAATATGCGCACACAAAGTCCATGTGGAAATTCTTTACTGATAAAAACCTACATGTAATTTTGATATGCTTACAAGATGGGGCTGAGGAGGTAATCATGATATTACTTTTTTACTTAAAAATATTTCCCCAAACAATTTGATGATGATAAGTGTCATCAAGCTGTGGGACGCGGTGGTCGAGTGGTAGCGCGCTTGACTGGTCACGAGTTTGAATCCATGTGAAGGCGAGGATTTGTTCCCGGGGCCTGAGGAGTTCCCGAGTCCCCAGCTCTGAATGGGTACCTAGCTAGACAATAGTTGGGCGGCTGGGTAATGCGTGGAGCCCTTATAGCCGTGGCCTGTGACCGTTGCATCACTTGCCAACAGATCATCTCTCATGGTCTGTGGACGCAATTATCTTCTACATAGAAGGAGCGTCTGTATATCTAATATAATATATAAGATTAATAAATAATTCTGTCAGAAACAGAGTGTTGTGTTGTACTACTGACAACAATTGGCTGATTTAAACACAGTGTTGTGTTGTAATACTGATAACCATTGGCTTGGTTTAAACACAGTGTTGTGTTGTAATACTGATAACCATTGGTTTGGATTAAACACAGTGTTGTGGTGTAATATTGATAACTATTGGCTTGGTTTAAACACAGTGTTGTGTTGTACTACTGACAACAGTTGGCTTGGTTTAAACACATTGTTGTGTTGTACTACTGATAACAACTGGCTTGGATTAAACACAGTGTTGTGTTGTTTTACTGACAACAGTTGTTCTTGTTTAAACACAGTGTTGTGTTGTACTACTGACAACAGTTGGCTTGGTTTAAACACAGTGTTGTGTTGTACTACTGACAACCATTGGTTTGGTTTAATCCTCTAGGTCAGAGCTCTGCAAACTTGGGTCTATAGACCACTTATTGCCCAGCCTAGCTACCACATAGTTATTGTAGGATTTATCAGCCCAAATTGAATTATTATCATCTTGTTTCCCTTCATTACTTCTGTGCTTAACTCATGTCAGGTCCATGTATCAAACATAAATGCCTGACTTGGGAAGGGATAGTAAAGTTGTACTGTAGATAAGATCCTCTCTGGTCTAAATGTCATTCATTAACCTCCCACCAGGGTCAAGGCTTGTGTTGTCCCCACCTGTGTTTACTATGTTTAAATAACAAAACTTTTTAAAGAATGAAAAATGTGACTGATGTTAAATGGTTTATCCTCAATTTCATTTCATAGTCATATTATGAATTACAGAGAGCCCTCAGTAGAAACCCAATAACCACCAGTATCCATTTTCTACTAGAAATTTGTTTCAATTTGGGCACCTCACTGCTACAGCTTGCCTAGAACGCCCTATTTTTTTTTATACCATTATGGCTAATGCTCTTTGTGGGTTTGTGCCTTTTTTTGTATCTAAAATAATGAGGAATGACATATAACAATCAATTAGTGTCCAGAAGATTTATTTAAAAAATTGTGTCTTCATTTTTTATAGTGATATTATGTTTTGCTAAACTCCTCATCATTTGAACATATGTCTCTAACAAAATGCCACATCATGTCTCCCGAGCCATATGTTTGATATTATTTCTGCTGTCTTATATACTCCATGAAATGTTGGAAACCTCTGCTCCAGTTGTGTACAAATTATGTCACAGTTAAGATAAGTTGATAAGGGTCAAGTTTTCTCCCTTTGTTGATTTAGTCCCCCCCTTAAATAGGCTTGGTTTAATAACCAATAAAATCCATTGTTTCAGGTTCAGTCTCAGTGCTGCAGTCTCTTGATGAAATATTTCCAATGGCCAACAGAGAACTTGAGTGAGAGTCTCAACATTCCAAGATTGCCAGAAGAAAACAAGACTGCAGAGTTACCTTCAAGCCTAGCCACTCAATCTACAATACTTCACATCATCAATCATGGCTTTACGCTAACCTCCAGCCCCAGGGCATATGAGAACAACAGTGGTTTACTTATCCTTTCTTTGATTCTCAGAAAGTGAGGCACTGACTTCATCTGTTTGTTTGTTTAATACGATGTGATACAACAGTTGGCTACTTTATAGTGTAAAGTTTTTAGTTAGGATTCTTGATCAAAATAATTTATCTATTTTTTAATGCCATGTACATATTTATTTTAAATAGATAGTTAAACCAAGAATACATATTATAATTAAAGCTATTTAAAATACAATGTTAGTATGAAAAATCAGTCAAAATTTTCCCCTCTTCCCCCCAAAAAAAACAAACCCCTTACATGACATAATGACTATATAAATATTTTGTTAGTTAGGGTTTTTGCTTGGGGAGAATGCTAGTAAGTTCTAAAAGATTCAAACAAAAAATCAAACATACTCTCTAAGCTGATCATAGGTATCTGTAATAGTGAGATACATCATCCTAAACCTCAAAAGAAAACAAATAAAAACTTTTCTTCACTGAAAAATCTTTTTACGTTTGTTATAGCTAAAGATTTCCATTAATCCCCCAGGTATGTCTTGGATCTGAACATGGTACTCTGTATACCTGGACCTGAAATATCTGAGTCAAAGGACTTGCCAGACACAAGACACATCAGAATTGGTGACTCAAGGGATTTAGAACCTGGTCAAGCAGCAACAGTATTTATAGACTTGTTGATTGGGAAAATCAAAACTTCATTGAATGCCGTCTTGGACAATTTGGCTGGGGAGTTTAAGAACCATTCACTACATGGTACGTCGAACATAAACAATTTGTCATTTACTACATGGTACATCTAACATAAAAATTTGTCATTCACTACATGGTACATCTAACATAAAAATTTGTCATTCACTCCATGTTACATCTAACCTAAACAATTTGTCATTCACTACATGGTACATCTAACATAAACAATTTGTCATTTACTACATGGTACGTCCAAAATAAACAATTTGTCATTCACTACATTGTAAGTCCAAAATAAACAATTTGCCATTCACTACTGGTACGTCTAACATAAACAATTTGCCATTCACTACTGGTACGTCTAACATAAACAATTTGCCATTCACTACTGGTACGTCTAACTTAAACAATTTGCCATTCACTACTGGTACGTCTAACATAAACAATTTGCCATTCACTACTGGTACGTCTAACATAAACAATTTGCCATTCACTACATGGTACGTCTAACATAAACAATTTGTCATTCACTACATGGTACGTCTAACATAAACAAATTTCCTTTGATTAATTCAGTGTCTGAACAAATTTATTTATAATTGAAAGGACAATCATCTTTTTTTCTTAGATAAAACAGATTATTTATTGCACATGATTAAGTTTTCATAAATTAATTATTTTTTCAGTAATATTCTTAGACTTCAGAAGTTCATTAATATATCAAAATTTAATTTTGTGAAAGCTTTTTAAAACTTATTTTGGAAAAAAAAAACATTTTGGTAGGATGATATGGGACTAACGTCCCTCATGTTTGTAGTGTCCTTTGTCTTGAGTTTTATTGTCACTTTCATGTACCGGTATTATTGTGACTTTCATGTACCAGTATTATTGTGACTTTCATGTACCAGTATTATTGTGACTTTCATGCAACGGTATTATTGTGACTTTCATGTACCAGTATTATTGTGACTTTCATGTACCAGTATTATTGTGACTTTCATGTACCAGTATTATTTTGGGACGTGGTGGTCGAGAGGTAGCGCTCTCGACTGTCATACCGATGGTCACGAGTTCGAATCCACACGAAGGTGAGTATTTGATCTCGGGGCCTGAGGAGTCCCCGAGTCACCCAGCTCCGAATGGGTACCTAACTAGACAATAGTTAGGCGGCTGGGGTAATGCGTGGAACCCCTATAGCTGTGGCCTGTGACCGCTGCATCACTTGCCAACAGATCATCTCTCATGGTCTGTGGACGCAATTATCTTCTGCATAGAAGGAGCGTCTGTATATCTAAGATAAGACTTTCATGTACCGGTATTATTGTGACTTTCATGTACCAGTATTATTGTGACTTTCATGTACCAGTATTATTGTAACTTTCATGTACCAGTATTATTGTGACTTTCATGTACCAGTATTATTGGGACTTTCATGTACCAGTATTATTGTGACTTTCATGTACCGGTATTATTGTGACTTTCATGTACCGGTATTATTGTGACTTTCATGTACCAGTATTATTGTGACTTTCATGCACCAGTATTATTGTGACTTTCATGTACCAGTATTATTGTGACTTTCATGTACCAGTATTATTGTGACTTTCATGTACCAGTATTATTGCATGTACATTTAAAATGTCATCATGAAAATAAAGAATTTGATAACTAAAATGTTTGTTGATGTATTCTATCAAATGTCAGGTTTAACAAAGTGTCTTACTCAAAGTTTGGTGAAGATCTTCAACTTTTGGAGACAAGAAATAAAGACGTACCCTGATACATGGTTCAACCAGCTGGAGGCTATTGTTGAGGTCAACCAAACCATTATCAACCTTGTCCTGGATGTATTGGCTGGGGGCAAGGCAATAGGTCAGTGGACACTGGTTAAAGAAAGTTTAGCCACAGCCCCATGATTTGTTTTTCAAGATTTTTTCCCTACAGAATTCTTTATCCCAACTGTTGTGACTGGTAAAATAGTAGTTATTTTAACATAGCAAGCATTTAAAACAAAATCCCAATGAACCAAGTTATTCTGATTGCCATGAAGCTTTCAATCCCAATGAACCAAGTTATTCTGATTGCCATGAACCTTTCAATCTGTTTTTCCCTGGAATTAGCTTTTTTCCCAAAATTTTTAGCGCATTTTCGAGAAGTCGAATGCGCTATTGCACCCGTTTTGTCCGTCCGTCCGTCCGTCCGTCATCACCCTTGATCTCAGCATCCATAAGTCCTAGACCCATGAGGTATATATGTTTTTTGTATGTCCTGACCTGCCATTTGTGCATCAACACTCAGTTACTCGATCCGTTAAAAAACCCCGTTAAAACTACCAAAAAATATTTCGAATCGAGAGGTAACACTAGCGCAGGGAACGGCCGCCATTACCAGAAGTCGAATGCATAATCCTTCAGGCATTGAAGAGTGGTGCGAAAGGGTGCAAAAGAATTAGTTGTTTTTTTTTAGTTGACGTCATTAGAATATGTGTAAAAGTTTAGAGAGTTTTACGTCATCATTTGTGGTGACTTGTAGTTAGATTAAAGAGAAAATAAATTTTTTTAAAATGTAAAGAAATGACTTTTAAATAAAAAAAATGTCAGGTATATTCATTACACAAGAAAATTCATAAAAATATGTCTAAAATCTAAACACAATTACTGATAACTACATAATTCTGATATCTAACATAAGTACTGATACATAATACAAAAATGCGCTAACACGTCCTGAGTTCCAAAAGGGACCAGGCTTAACATGATTTTTTTGTTTTCTGATTCCATTCTGTTACACATGTCCACCAGACCGGGTCAGGAATTTCTAATTAGTAGTTGTTGAGCATCACTCAGATCCTTCAGTGTAGAAATAAGTATACATAAAATAAAAGATTTTAACAAATTATAAGTTTGATATTTTAATGAGATTTTGCTATTTGGTCTATCTGTTTGAAGTGATATTATTGTTTTTTTCATTAGAGGATTGCCCGTCTTTTGCTGATATGGGTGTTGCTTTGACAAAGTTGATTTCTGATGGCATAGAACAGGAAGAGGAAGTGACATCACTCACTCCTGACTTTCAGTTTCTCTTATCTTGGTGTTGGATAAACCTAAAGGTTGGTGATGGTATCAACAGAAAAGTTTTTGTGAAAAGCTGACATTGTGAGTAGTCTAAATTTGTTATTTTAAAAAAATTTAGGGAATTACGTGTAACTTATTATCCTTATTATTCTTTTCAGGAGAGCTGTTCCTGTATAGGAGAAGTAACTTGCATAGCAGTGTCAGACAGTGAACAAAGGAAATTACCATTACAACTGCTGTGCAACATTGGTCAGACTTTTGTCAAAGTTTTAACAACCTGTCGACACAGGGTTAGTAACTATTTTATCTCAGAGACTCATCTCAACCTGTCAACACAGGGCTAGTAACTATTTTATCTCAGAGACTGATCTCAACCTGTCAACACAGGGCTAGTAACTATTTTATCTCAGAGACTCATCTATTTTCTTATGTTCAAAAATTAATTTCTTCATTTTGTGTTGACATTTCTGGGTGTGTGAGACAATGTTAAGTCAACTGTCCTCAAATTGTTTTCTCAACTTGCTATAAGAATCATGAGGGGATATTTAAGAAATATCTTCTCTTTAAAACAAACATTTTAAATGGTAAACAAACAAAATTCTCAATAAAATTGTTTATTGATTTCACCACTGACAGGGTGCCATTGAGGGATGTAGAAGTGGATTCTATCAGTTCTGTTCATCTCTTCTCTCAAGCAGAGACAAGGAACTCAGTGATATTCCCAGAGCTATCTTAAGAAAGGTAAATGGCTGTAAAATTTCTAGATCTAATTTGTATGCGCAACTCATTGTGGCGGACTCGCTGTCTAGGAGGATTTTTGGTCCACCCTTTTGACCACAGATATAAACATCAGGCATACAGTACAGTTGTAGAAGCAGTCACGAGACTTGAACTCAGCAGAAAAAAATGACGTTTATTTACATCATATATAGACATATGTATATCCATAGCAATATAGTTGTAGCAGCTATCAAAGAATATGTTCACTGTGTTTGTCTCTCTCTCAACATATATATATATAGTTCTATATGCACTCGTTCCCGGTCAGCCCACCTTGATCGACAAAAACATGACCGTCCTGGTCCACGCTAAAAAAAATGTTCTCTCTGTTTAGTCGCTAAAAAAATGTCCTCTCTCCTTACTCGTCCCTCTGCCTGCTTATATCACACACTGTCCACTCATTGCCCCTCTCACCTGACATCTCTACACACTCCCATGTGAACACCCGGTGAGCGAGTATTCAAGTCAACTGGTGTTCACGCTTTGTTTATCATTCACCCTACGTTTTCGCTCAGTCATTCTCACACCATAACATCTGACCGTGACACTCATTCATCATATATTCTTCATATATATATATTCGTAATACAGAATAATTCAGAATACCCAACCAAGAAATCTACAATCTACCTAATAAATGAGAGAACTTTCTTTTGACAATAACTGTTTGATGTTTTTAGTGTGTTTTAATTGAATTATTTTCCCCCAAAATACGGCAAACAAATATTTTGTTAGAGGTTGTATTCTACTTGTTATTTTCCCAGATTTTGGAGAGTTTGTTGGAGAATTCAATGTCCTCCTCCGTGACAAGACGGTCGGCAGGTCTGCCAATAATTATACAGACAGTTGTACAAGCAGCTTGTAAATGTGGTGATGTGAGTTTGTTGTGTTGTAATATATTTTAATTTCATCAGCTTATTTTGTTGGAGTTGCAGCATGATCTAAGAATTAAATTATTATTCATATAATGATTGTGTATAAATTGAATAATGTAAAGCCATTGTAGCTTTAGTTTATATATATTTTTTGTTCACTGCTACAATTTCTATGTATAGTTCCTTGACAAGCCAAATGTTTAGACCAGTTAAGTCCATTGAACCTGGTCAGAAGGGTTTAAGTAATTAGACACACAATAAGTCTTTTTTTAAAACAAAAATCATAAGACATGCATAGGAATATGGTGTGTATAATATAAATATATATTACTAGTTCCTCATGTAACGTGTGTTAAGGCAAAATTCTGTCTGGGGTACCATGCTATATAACTTTTCAAATTATTATTATCATTATGCCTTGATTACCATAACAAACACACACAAAGAAAAGATGTTTGCTGGTGCTCATGATCATCATCATCATCAGTTCCGTGATCGTTGCGTTCATTGGGGGGAGTGCATGGACACATATACAAATAACGATCTCCACAGTTGCCTATCTTGACCGGCGGGCAGTAATTCACTCAATCCCATCCCTGTCCATTCCTCCAGCCAGCTTTTCCGCTGTCGCTTCTTCGCCAGGCCTCTTCTATGGTGCCTTGCTAGATAATTTTTGTAAGGGTATCGTGTCACAGTACGTGACCGAACCATGCCATCTTGCGTCTCTTAATTGTTGTTATAATCATTTCTTGACGACCTGCATTAGAGTTTATTCTGTCCCAGACATACTCATTGGTCTTGTGTTCTTAATAGGAGATCTAGAGAAATTTCAAATGCCTACAGCTTGCTTTCATTGGTTGCCATTAGTGTTCAGGTCTTACATCCATAAAGGAAAATGGTTTTACTGAGAACTCTGTGAAGCCTGAGCTTTGTTGGCAGGCTAATGGTCATATTAATACTGTATTATCTTATCATTTTCTCCAAGAAAATGTTGAAAATTGCTTGCTATCCAAAGAAAGAGTTCCCTAGAATCTTGATGAACATTCATTTCAAGTTATTTTTATTGATCTGACAGACTGGGCTGCTGATGTCCACAGTTGACTTCCTGTACACCATTGCCACAAGATTGTAACATACATTGTAACACATATTGTAACATACATTGTAACACATATTGTAACATACATAAATGTAACATACATTACATACAGACTGGACTGCTGATGTCCACAGTTTATTTCATGTACACCATTGCCAGCAAACAGTTGCCACAAGATTGTAACGTACATTGTAACATACATTGTAACACATATTGTAACATACCATACATTGTAACACATATTGTAACATACATAAATGTAACATACATTACATACAGACTGGACTGCTGATGTCCACAGTTGACTTCCTGTACACCATTGCCAGCAAACAGTTGCCACAAGATTGTAACCAGCAACAGGACTTGAGCCAAGGTCATGCTTTAAATATTCTCAAGGTAACAAATTTATTTTCAGTTTAGCACAATCGGGGCTTGACAACTTTATCAATTATTTGAAATTTAATAAGCCTGATATTTAAAACATGATAATAAATGGATCAATAGGAATATTTCAAGACTAATTCTAAAAGAAAAACAAAAATGATCCTTAATTTAGTCATGGATTTGAAACATTTGAATTGTTCAAAATAATTTTTTTTCCACATTTTGAATTACAGTTTTTGTAAAAATTCTTTTTATTTGGTTTTATATATAATCTGAAATTTCTTTGACCGATAAACTTAGCTAATGTGTGCCATTCAGAGTCTTAACTCTTAATGTGTAAAAGCTCGATAACGTGCGCCTCATTATTACCAAAGCGCGGTAAAGCCTTTGATAGAACTCTCTTTAGAAACGAAATTACAGAAAATAAAAACTCTTCAGTGCGTGAAAGACGATGTATTCGGTTTCCAGCAATGGCAGCCGTTTTCCTCACTAGTGTTATCGTGTGATTCGCGAAGTTTTTAAAAAGTTTTTACGGGTTTTTTTGAAGATGCGATTTTGCTATATATTTTATTAATAAAATAATCGTACTAAACTACAGGTAAAAATAGTTTTAAACTCAATACAGCCTTCTGGATACATAAAATAACCATTCTTATTCTAAAAGATGAAGTCAGTATGACAATAATATAAATGGATTTTACTCAATTTTTTTTAGTTTCATAACCAGTTTATCGCAATTTGGGAAATTCTTAAGGGACTGAGGCGGAAGTTTTCCGAAAACCTTATGGCACATTAAAATTTAATATGTTTTAGTTAATTATAATATGAATATTGAAGGTGTATCTATGTGTTTATAGAAGTTAAAAATTTTTTTTAATGTGGTGAGCCCAGTTCCTGGCAAGGGTACAGCGCTATAAAAGTTCTCAAGTAATTGTTGTTAAAAAACTTTCTTTATAATATTTTTGGAGCTCCTGGCCAATATCTATGTTTCTTTGTCAATTTTTTGGGGTTTGCAAATTGCATCCCCTTCTTCATTTGCTATAATGAATTTTATCCGTCTAAACCGCATTCAAATTGATTTATAGCAATTCATTTGCAAGATATAACATTTTCAAATTATGCAAAAAATAAAAAGTTCTTTAATAGAAATGAAAAAATAAAAGTTGCAATCAGTGCTTTAAATATATTACTATTATTCAGGTGATTTTCTGTGATGCTGGTTTGGCCCCTTTGTTGATGCCCTTACTGTCAAAGATGACAATTCTTGTTGTGGAAGGATTTGACTCACCATCTTGGGCCATCAGAAATGCTGCTACACAACTTATTAGTAAGCTCATTAAATTCCACATTTACAAAAAAGTACAGTTGTTTTCAAACTTACCATTAATAAATAGAATCTAAACCCTTACCCAAATTTTCAAATCGGAATTCTAAACATAAAATGGAGGAAATAAAGAGTCTGAAAAACGTTTTTAACAAATTTATAGCAATTATTTTGAATATTTCAGAGTCAGGTTGAAAAACTTGTTGTAAATCGTTATATTAAGGAGCCTTATTATTTTTTCAATTTGAAATTTATCAACATAAAAATTTTGAGTTTTATTGTCTGAGAACAACAGGATCTAGTTAACTACATTGTCTGCAATGTTACTCTCCTCTATCTAGAGGGTAACATTGCAAATGAGTTTGATAGAGAACTTGTTCCAGGCACACTAGTGACCAGAATAATTTGATAGAGAACTTGTTCCAGGCACACTAGTGACCAGAATAATTTGATAGAGAACTTGTTCCAGGCACACTAGTGACCAGAATCTTTGGTCAGAGGAACCAGCTTGAGAGTGGAAGCTCAATGACCTTAGAAGAGTTCAGCGCCTTGTATCCAGAGCTGATTCAGTTTGTGTTTGACAAGGTTCAGTCTCACGGGAAATCCAGCATGGCCGTCAGACCCTCTTTGTATATAATATTAACATTGTTGTCAGGTATCGGCATGTCCCCATCTCATCAACACACCTCCAGGCAAGTCAAATCTCTTCATTCTAACTGTACATTTACAAATAAATATATGTTCTGTTGTATGCCAATAGTGTATTGGCAGATATTGATTGAAATTTATTTTAAATTTTATTTTCATTATTACATTAAATAATCTTACCTTATCATGGTATAATATTGAATATGGGTATACAACATTTTCACGCATATTCCCAGTGGGTTATATCAGATTTTCAAAATTCTGCACTCACCCTGCGAGGTGCGGTGGGCGAGTGATAATATATATATATATATAGTTTATTCAACTAGAGTGGTTTAGCGTGATATGACTTCTCAAATGTGGTGGGATAGTGCGGGGTATAAGCGTGGGGGGGGGGTTATACCACAATTTTTTACAGGACCTAAAAATTCTGAGGGGTATATGTGTGGGCGGGTTATCTGCGAGTGCGAGGAATATGCGTGAAAATACGGTAATAAGAGTAAATATAACATCTTGTCAAAGACAAGAATACTTTGTAAGTTTGAGTGATGTAAACTATTGTATTGATGGAGCTAGAGAATACGTGCAGTTGCCACATTGTACTTATGATAATTTTCAGTCTTCTTCCAGAGATACTATTGATATTTTTTGTACATATGGCAAGATAATTTATTTAAGGTTATAAATTATGGTTTAGTAGGTAAACATAAAAGTAGGGTATTTGACTACCTTATTTTATTGTGAACTTGTTGGTACTGATGAAGAAAGGGCAATAATAATTGACATATCAAGAGTTTCAATGAAGTCTTCTTAAAACATATTACATAAATCAGGTAAAGCCTCAGCTATCTTCAAAGAAAACATGTAAATGCCTTTATAAAATTTTAATATCTGTATGGGCAGAGAACTATAAAAAATTTCATCACAAAGAATTTTAAGAGTTGAAGCAGGCGACACGGTGGTTGAGGGGCAGCGCGCTTGACTGGCGTACCGATGGTCACGGCTTCTAATCCATGCGAAGGCAAGGATTTGTTCCTGAGGCCTAGGGCGTCCCTGAGTCACCCAGCTCTGAATAGGTACCTAATATTAGTTAGGCGGCTGGGTAATGAGTGGAACCCTCATCACCGTGGCCTGTGAATGCTGCATCACTTGCTAACATTTGATCCGTCATGGTCTGTGGACGCAATTATCTTGTGCATATAAGTAGCGTCTTTATAGCTAAGAAAAGAAGATACGATGACAAAAGCACTTCCCCAATTCCAAAGAATTTAAAGTCCAGCACCAACTTTCATCACCAACTTCAGACATTGAAGCCATTACACACCTTACTTATGATCTTCAGAAAGAAAGTCAAAGCTCTTTAATTAAATAATATTGTGAGGGGACAAAGATGTCCTAATTTTTGTTCTAATTCATATTTGTTTACATTACTTTATTGTGTCTTCTGCTCAGTCTAAGGAAACCTCTACAAAATGCTGTAGTGTCCATCCTGTCCAATCCTGTTTATTCACTGCGCAAGTTGTCAGCCCGCGCTCACACATCACTGATTCCATCAGACAGGGGAGATGAATCATTACAAGAAATTTTACTCAAACTGCAACAGCAAGACTGCTCCAAGAATGAGCTTCATGGCTGGGTGATCAGTGCTTTAAACCTTTTATCATCTGGTAATCTCAGGTATTCATCTTTAAACCTTTTATCATTTGGTAATCTCAGGTATTCATCTTTAAACCTTTTATCATCTGGCTGTCTCAGGTAATTATCTTTAAACCTTTTATCCTCTGGCTGTCTCAGGTATTCATCTTTAAAATTTTATCATCTGGCTGTCTCAGGTATTGATAATTTCATGTCATTATTCTATATTATAGAACAGATTTTTTCTAATGATTTTTTTATATCTAAAAAACCCCATTTACTAGTGCTTGTGAAAAAAAGTAAAAATTGTCTTGCTAAGTCCTTTCACGGCTGACTGACTCAACAAATTTAATTTATTACCTTTTTTCCAGCTCATATGCATATTTTAGATTGGTGACCTTTGTTGTTGATAATTGTTGGTTGCTAAAGATCTGGCCCTGTCTGCTGGTGCCGACTGCTGTAATAGAGATGGCGTTGCTAGCAGTGAAACAAACAAAGATTGACCTACATCTCCTGTCACAGCTGTGGTCTGTGGTCAAGAATTTATTTTCAACTGTCAGCAATTCAGTGGAAAAGTTTCATGTAGGACTGTTTCAAAATTACACATTTTTTTATTGACATTAATTTTAGAATAAGTTCTATAAAAAATGGATTCTTAAAACCTTTGTTTTAAATTTTACATCATGTAAAATACAGAGTTTGTTACTGTATTAGTTGGAGTTGAAAATGCTTATATGTAAATAGTTGTTTTAAAATATGATGATTATGCCATTCTTGAACAAAAAACTATTTGCAGGTGGGAAGTGATCACTGTATGGAGACTTGTCTGAAAATATTGACTGCCATTTACAAGAGTTCAGAGGAAGCACAAACACAATACCACTCCGAGCTCCATCAATTGTACTGTCAAAGTCTTGTCTCCCCCCTCAATGGTTTGAGATCCATTGTGTTAGACTTGGTCAAGGGAGAAGGGGCGGACACTTTTAGAAAAGATGAAGAAATACAGGTTTGAAACATCTAAAAGAAATAATTACCTTATATAAATATTTTTGGGCCCGTTCTTTCATAAGCCGACCCCCACTCTTTTAGAAGAGAATAGTATAAAAAGTGTGTAACCCGCTCACAAGCAAACCTCCAAAAATAATAGGTCAGAGTAAACACATTTTTTAAAAACTACAAGCAAAATTGATCATTGTTTGGTAAACAGTGGCGAAAGTGCATAAATTAAAATTGAAAACAAAGATTGTAAAACAATTTATTAAAACATTCACAAAAATAAATAAAATGAGTAAAGAAGATATTGTAGATGTTTAATAATATTTAAAGCTTCTGGTAGAGCAGTCCAATCTTGTAGAATGTAGAAAAGGACGTTGGTGATCTACAATAACAACACTGATATTCAATGTACATGCATAAATCACCTATGACCCGCTTGTAAGCAGACCCCCTCAACTTTTCACCCTAGATTTAAAAAAAACAAACTTGGCTTTAGAACGAGTATATACGGCAATTCTTTTTTAAAATGAAAATTTCTTTCCGGCAAGTTGTTCAGAAGTAAATATTTATGCATGGGATCGATAAATGATGTCACAGGGATGTTCTATTTGTTCAAAATATGATGATGTATACAAACATATGAATATTTAAATCACTGACATTTTGATTTCTAACTTTATAGCATTATCATGAAAATATGAATTTAATTTTAACTGAATAGCTAAAAATATATTTAAATGTAATCCTCCATTCAAGGGTATATTTATTTTTGTCATTGTTTAGACGTTGCACATGTCCACCAGTCTATCTGTTAAATAGAATAGAACTCTCAAGATAAAGGAATTTCCTTTTTAGTGAATGTCTTAACTGAAATGCTCATCTGTTTGCACATTTCATTAGAGAACTGTCTGGCAGATCATCTGCCATGATGACAACAGGACCAACATTACCAAGGCACTGGATGTGATATTGGCAGCCACCTTAAACGGGGAGCTGTATTTTCATGAGATCATTTTGACGGTTAAAAAACAGTCGCAGTGCCCAGGGGACAAAACTACCAACTTTGCTGTGGAAAGTATAAAATTCCACTTTGCCGACGATAAGCAATTCATTGAGAGGTATTTACAAGATTTAAACATTAGAGTTAATACAATACCATCAAGGATAGTGTCATGAAAACTTTATGTCATTTTTGTGTCAGTCCCATGAGGTGTCATTTTAGTCAGTCACATGGGATGTCATTTTAGTGTCATTCACTTGAGATGTCATTTAGTCAGTTCCATGAGATGTCATTTTAGTGTCAGTCACTTGAGATGTCATTTAGTCAGTTAAAAGAGATGTCTTTTTAGTGTCAGTCACATGAGATGTCATTTTAGTCAGTTCCATGAGATGTCAAAGTGTCAGTCACATGAGATGTCATTTTAGTCAGTTCCATGAGATGTCAAAGTGTCAGTCTCATGAGATGTCATTTTAGTCAGTTCCATGAGATATCATTTAGTCAGTTCCATGAGATGTCATTTTAGTGTCAGTCACTTGAGATATCATTTAGTCAGTTCCATGAGATGTCATTTTAGTGTCAGTCACATGAGATGTCATTTTATTCAGTTCCATGAGATGTCAAAGTGTCAGTCTCATGAGATGTCATTTTAGTCAGTTCCATGTGATATCATTTAGTCAGTTCCATGAGATGTCAAAGTGTCAGTCACATGAGATGTCATTTTAGTCAGTTCTATGAAAACAACTTGTCAAACCTAATGCAGAAAGCATGTTATCTAAAGTCATACTTGTTTACAGAGTTGAAATGTGCATATGTCAAGGTCTGCTATCTTAAAATTAAAATGGACAAACTTTGCTACCGATTTTAGTAGAATAGCATCTGTCAGTTCTACAAATTCTGTTGGACAAGGCCATGAATAAAGATTATCTCACAAGTGCTTTTGTATCCCATGAGATCTGATGTATCCCATGAGAACTGATATTATATCCCATGAGATCTGATATTGTATCCCATGAGATTTGATATTGTATCCCATGAGATTTGATATAGTATCCCATGAGATCTAATGTATCCCATGAGATCTGATATTGTATCCCATGAGATCTAATGTATCCCATGAGATCTAATGTATCCCATGAGATCTAATGTATCCCATGAGATCTGATGTATCCCATGAGATCAGATATTGTATCCCATGAGATCTGATATTGTATCCCATGAGATCAGATATTGTATCCCATGAGATTTGATGTATCCCATGAGATCTAATGTATCCCATGAGATCTAATGTATCCCATGAGATCTAATGTATCCCATGAGATCTGATGTATCCCATGAGATCTAATGTATCCCATGAGATCTGATGTATCCCATGAGATCTGATGTATCCTATGAGATCTGATGTATCCCATGAGATCAGCTATTGTATCCCATGAGATCTGATGTATCCCATGAGATCAGATATTGTATCCCATGAGATCTAATGTATCCCATGAGATCAGATATTGTATCCCATGAGATCTGATATTGTATCCCATGAGATCTAATGTATCCCATGAGATCTAATGTATCCCATGAGATCTAATGTATCCCATGAGATTTGATATTGTATCCCATGAGATCTGATAGTGTATCACATGAGATCTGCTATTGTATCCCATGAGATTTTATATTGTATCCCATGAGATCTGATATTGTATCACATGAGATCTGCTATTGTATCCCATGAGATTTGATATTGTATCAGATGAGATCTGCTATTGTATCCCATGAGATCTGATATTGTATCAGATGAGATCTGCTATTGTATCCCATGAGATTTGATATTGTATCCCATGAGATCTAATGTATCCCATGAGATCGGATGTATCCCATGAGATCTAATGTATCCCATGAGATCTGATATTGTATCACATGAGATTTGATATTGTATCAGATGAGATCTGCTATTGTATCCCATGAGATCTGATATTGTATCAGATGAGATCTGCTATTGTATCCCATGAGATTTGATATTGTATCCCATGAGATCTGATATTGTATCCCATGAGATCTGCTATTGTATCCCATGAGATTTGATATTGTATCCCATGAGATCTAATGTATCCCATGAGATCGGATGTATCCCATGAGATCTAATGTATCCCATGAGATCTGATATTGTATCACATGAGATCTTATATTGTAACCCTTTGAGATTTGATATTGTATCCCATGAGATCTGATGTATCCCATGAGATCGTATATTATATCCCATGAGATCAGATATTGTAGCCCAAGAGACCTGATATTGTACTCAATGTGGCAATGCCCTCCCCCCCCACCCACCCAGGGCCTTTGATTTAGAAGAGTGGTGCACACAACTGACCAGTTACACTAATCCCTCTCACAACGAAGACCTACGCCTACTTGCTGCTCAGTGTCTCAGTGTTGCTGGAGGAAATATTCTTGGGTTCTGTTGCAGACACAGAAATTTACCTGGAGTTGAACAAACTGTGACTTGGTAAATTTTTATAAATTTCTATTTTAAAGAAATTGATCCTGGAGATTCTTGTAAAACATTGTTAGAATAAGAGCACAACATATTTAAAGACACAAATCTGCCAATAAATTAACCAGTTAGTAGTTATGGATTTCATGTTTAGTGGCTCAGATTCTTTTTAATTATTTTTCTTCAGCCTCATTGAAGCCAGTCTCAGGCTACTAGAGGACACAGAAACTGAGGTCAGGAGGTCAGTGTCCAGGTTCCTTAATCATCTTAGTTGCCAGGCAGGACTTCATTACACGGCAAGCTACTCTGTAAGTCTTTTTTTTAAAAAGTATCATTTTGCATATTTGAAAACCTCGTAATGACCCTTAATTACGTACTATGTACGTGCAGTTGTCACATCTTATGAATCACACTGTCAAATGCGCTGTTAAAAAAATATGAAAGCTTAGATGAAGCATAAAGGTAGTAGATATTTACTTTGAGGAAGTCTTAGATTAGACAGTATTTATTGTTTTGAACTGCATAGCTAAATGGTACTTCCAAGAATCTCTTCAAATATATTTTCTTAGGATTATCATCAAATGATTTCTTATGACGTGCCATTTCATGTGAGCAGAGATATTCAAAACTAAGGCTTTGCACACAATAAGTATATGAGCCTCCATGTGTTATATGGCTCTACTATCTATTGAAAGTTATATGGTGAAGGATATTGATTTTGATCAAATGATTGACAGACTTGCAGCTTTGGAGAATTTTACTTGTTAAATTTAATATAAAAATAACTGTTACTACATACACAACCTTATCTTCAATAAGTGTCATTTTTTTTTCTTGTTATTGTCATACTATGCACTTATTCTTATTTTAATGGTAAGGGGTGACACCATCAGTTTAACGCAGCAGGTAACACCAACACAAACTACGCTGATGACAATTGCTGTGCTGTTAGTTTCATCATTGTGCTAGTAATGTGAAAGTGGTGGGTAAATCCTGCTTTATTTATATGCTCCTCATTGTCTTTCTTTCCAGATTCTCTCAGAACTAATTGTGCACAATTTATCTTGGTGTGGGGCAACCATTGCTACATTACTCAACATAGTTTATGTACCAGGAAAACTCACTCAAGCCATTTCTTCTGTACAAAACTCAAGGTAATGGAAGGACATAAATTATATCTCTTTGCATCCAAATTTTAATATGTGCTTTACTAGCCACAAAACTAACATGGTCATACATGTACGTGATATCTACATACAGACTCCAGCAGTTGTTTGAGCCAGAGACCAGCAGCCCATATGCTGAACTTCATATGACACAACTGTGGGCTTACAAAACCATGAAGGTAAGGTTATGCTCTATATTGTCATTTGGGAGAAAAGTGGGGATGGGGTTAATTTACTTAAATTTAGAGATTGGCTGTCATAAAAAATATGTAACAAAAAAAACAACAAAAAAACAAAACAAAACAAATTGTTTTTAAAAGTGTCAAAACTAACTAACTCATTTTGATAGTTGCAATAGATTTAACAAAATTTTATGGTGATTTTATTGAAAATAAATTATGTGGAGATTTTTTTTTTAAAAATCAGATAAAAAATAAACAATAGTCGCTACTTATAAATTTAGAAATATTAAATGTCCAGAGTAAAAGTAATATAAGAATAAAGAAATGGCTGCACTTTCCCTTTGCCCACATGAATCATTAATTCAACATTTATTGTATCTACAGAGTTTAGTCAAATCAGAGTTTCTTGTACAGCAACTGAATGCCATTATGTCTGCTGCTTTGAAGGAGCTGGTCTCACAGATGATCATATTGCAACAAAATGTGATATGTAAGTTTATAAGGTTTGATAAAAAAAATTTAGAATTTTAGTCAAAACCCAAGTTTGTCCCCCCCCCCCCCCCACCCCCAAAAGAAAAAAAACCAAAAAACGTTAATACTATAAAGAAAAAATAGTTTCATTAGAAAGTAATGACTTAGTACATTTTTTATGTTAGAAATAAAAAGAATAAAACATGAGTGAAGTTGGAATAAATTATATTATTTTAGGCAAATTAACTTTGAGTTAAATATTTTGAATACGCTACTTTGAAAGTTAAATCTCAAAGTCCAGTAAATTAGATAGTATATGAAAATCATATCTGTTTTCCAAAGACTACATAACTGCCAAATCCTCGTGTGAATTCCTACAGTTATCTCATATTATGAAGAATACATACACATAAAAAAACTGTCTTCTCCACTGTTTTCCTACCTAACATGGATACATAATTGCCCTGATCACCAAAAATTTGGTCTCTTGTTCTTTTGAATGTTCGATTAATAGGATGAGGCCTCCACATAACATTTTAGCATATTTTAAAGCATCCTGTAAGTATTCCATTTGTTTCTCTGCGAGAAGCCTCTGCTATAAAGCATACATTAGTGAATAATTTTGGGCATTATTGACTTTAAAAAGTACATGTTTCAAAATGCCAAACATAAATTAGAAAATAAAAAAGGTTATATTAACTATTTTTTATCCTGAAGTCTGTTTGATGCCTTGCTTGTTGAAGCAGTCAGATATTCTCAACGGTGTATGACATGGAAAATAATGCGTAACAACATGATAGAAACCTAAAATAGTTAGAGAATTTGTTTCAGGTGGAGTAACATATAAAAAAAATGTTAATGAACTGTTCGAGATGGATTTGAGAATTAGAGATTTTAAGTTTTTGCTTCTTTCTTGAACTCTTGTATACTTTCCAGCCATGAAGAAGTATTAGCATTCACTGGACATCTACAGCCCATTATCTTAATATCATCTTATCTATTACAGATGCTCCTTCTATACAGAACATTGCACCCTATGCTTATCTATGGTTTGTGTCTAGTCCTGCATTCATATTAAAGTTTTACATGTTCATAAAGTGTTGGTTTCCCTGGTTTCTTCAGGCTACCCATTCCACGCCCGAATTCTGGACGAGAAATTGAGAATTTTTATGTTTGTTCTTGTATATGGAATAAGGAAGGTGTTTTTATTCTTATGTCTATTAGAGGGTTGTATTAATATCTTTTTGTGTTGTATTTCTAAATTAGAATTAATAGCTTTATGTCTTATTATTACTTTACTCTTGGTTCTTCTATCGTCTAGTGTTTCAAGGTTTAGTGATTTAACTAATGGTGTTATTCTTAATTAAAATTATTTTTACCCTTTGTCACATGATGTTCTCGGAGTGCTCGATCATAATTTGCAAACAAATGCATCGGTTGCAGAATATTGCCTTTATTTGCAACAGTATTGTCCTCTCTGTGAACTCAAAAAGCCTTATTTAATTTTGCCAGGACTGAATAACATTCTAACAAGAACTTCTTACCACTTTCTTTTGTTTTCTTTTTCAATTTTGTATTGTGGTTCTCTATTAAAACTCTATTTTTTAAATCAGATTTCTGATTCTTTCCAATTTCATTGCAAACAACTTTAATTATGTTGAGAACATATTCATGAGTGGCTACTTATGGATTTATGTGTGCCAATTTTAATTGCATTAGATAAGCCATTTTATTCATTATTTTTGTTCAAGCCACTAAACAATGACTTACATTTACAATTAAGATAATTATACATTAGAAGAATACACCATTTAAGTAAGCCAACAATTTTGTTTCCAGTAGATTACTTCTGTTAAACTTTGAATGAATTATATGTACCAGCACATTAGTGTTATGTTCGTACACTACTTCAGCCTTTATGTTTTTCTGCTCAGTAGCATTAGTATCAGAAGACTTCATTAAGATTTATTAAAGAGTTGAAAGTTTATGTATTAGACATGTTTCGTTTAAATTTTTTTTTTATGTTGGTTTTTCTTTTCTTTTGATTAAACTTTATTTTTAGAAGCTAATTAACATACAGGAAATTAGCTGCCCCAACATAGTGTCACTAAGAATATTCGATTGACTCATGTTTTAAATTGATAAGGTACAGTAAATTTTGCTTTAACAACAGTAGCGGCTATCAAAGTTTAAGTATTAACTACATTACCACATCAGTGTAAGGTTCTCATACTACTAAAGCCTCTGGTCTTTAGTACAGAAGCATTAGCATCAGAAGAATTTATAGCTAATAAGGAGTTTAAAGTTTTGGCAGAAGAAACTTCCGTACTTGATGATAATTTCTTATTTGGCTTTGCTTTCATTTTTAAAAAAAACTCCACTTTCTTATAAAACTAGGGTATCAACCAGTAAAAAATGACGAAAGTTTTAAAAAAATAAATATTTAAGCTTTTAATTTTTAAAAAATGTAAATCAGAATAAAAAATAATGTAATAAGAACTTTCATTTATTATTATTTCATTCATTTTTATTTCAAAATGTAACAATTTAATGCGGATGTTAAAGAGTTATTGGTGCGCTGCTTTCTAAAATTAGCAGCGTCCCATTGCAAATTATGTATATTGATATTCCTTGTCAGAAACAAACTTAACAACTAGGAATTTGCGGCCACTGGCCAAGTGCCGCCAAGGACATTAGACCCCACTCTGCCAATACAATAATTTAGTTTACTAATACTCAATGGTTTTCACACAACTCTTGTCGGAAAAATTATGATCCAGCTAAAATATTTATTGAACTTAATTAAATTTAAAGAATAGGTGCACTGAATATGGTCATACTCAAGAAATACAAAAGATTATTAAGTTTTTGATTTAGCAGCTAATCAACATATTGCTACATTATCACATTCAACATTTATCCGTTATTGCTATAAAAAAAGTGTTGCGATTGTAATAATAGAGATCTGTTTCATTAACACATCTTTTAACTGCTTAACTTTATTTTAAAAACCTTAACTTCCCAACAGCTCATCCTATTTTTAATATGACATGTGATGGTAGTGTAATGTCAGCTATTCTTGGAGTTGAACTGATTAGTCAGCTTTATAAAAGCTGTACTAAACACTCCAGCCCACTCAGCTCTGATGGAGAAACTTTACAAGAAATTGTTATACAACTTCAGCAGGTAATTACAACTACTTGCAATTAAACAGACAAACTAACAGAATTATTAAATATTTACCCTTTTTCTATTTCATCTCACATTTATGTGGAATTTTAAAATCAAGCTTGTCATTAAAAAAAATATGCTGTTTAAAAAAAAATTCTTCTTTACTGCTTATTTCTAGAACATTTTAATTTTTGGAATTTTTCAAATTTACATTTGCTTCAAAATCAAATTTGATAAATTTTTTTCAGAAGACCTACCTTCATCCCTTTCTCAGCAAAAACTTCTTTAAATATGGTCAAACCAGACCATCTATATTAAAGCAGTTTCAACTTTTTGAGGGGAATAAGATTATTTAAAAGCTTTGACATGCTAAGTTTCAATTATTAAAAGAGTATTTAAAACTACATTCAACTGGCATTGTTCTGTTATTTCTTTGTCCTATTTATCGTTGGAATCCTTTTGAAGAGTACAAGGGAAGAAACATAGCCACATTTTAAAAATTTTTTTAGTTATCCCCTGTCTCTGATAAATAAAAATAGAATGCTCTGAATGAGGTTTTATTAAAAATTGTGTCTCTAACCCTATTAGATATTCAAATCTCTTTCATTAATTTATAAGAAAGCTGCATAATTTTGAACTTTAATTGAATATCTCAAAACTACACAAATGTGACTTAGCCGTTTCTTCCCTTGTACTCTTCATATTTAAACTTCCTTATTGTTTCGTGTTATCATTTGAGATGACTTGCACATTATTTAGAAATTGAATTAAAAATGACAAAGACTGAAATAATTTATTATGTCTTTTATGCATATAATTTTATGCTTCTAAAAGCAATACAGACATTTGTATGATACTCAAAATCGTAAGTGCCTTAACAAATGACAAATATTGATTTCCCTGGGAAAAATTTATTAGTGTAATAAAAATGGTATAAAAGAAGAGCAATGTCTTTTTTGGACTAAATTCTTATGACTTAACATAAAGAAAAAATGCTCTTAAATAAGCATACTTTTTTTTTTAAAGTAGCAACTTGAAACCAAATAACAATTTATTTTTAGAGTAAAGATTTGTTGAAGAAATTAGTATTAATGTGTCAATGAATGAATGCTTTCTTCTATAGCCCTAACACACACTATCCATTCTAAAAAAGCATGGTCATTACACTCTGATGCAAAAAAAAAAAGAAAGAAAAAAACCAAAAAAAAAAAAACAACAACAAATATTACATTTTAAAAAAGTTCTTCAAAAATTTTTAAAAAAATGATAGACTGTACATAATGGAATAGAAAACCACTATGCAGTCATAGTGTAAACTAGACCCAACAATGAATGAATGAATGCTTTCTTCTATAGCCCTAATACTATCCATGCTAGACTGGCATGCTCTTTGTGCTTTGATGTTTCTTTTATTAATATATGTATTGTTATTTCCATGTAAAGCGCTGTGAGCCCGGCTCCTTGCTGGGATACAGCGCTATATAAATTATCATTTTATTATTATTATTATGTTTAAATACTCTATTTAAAAAAAAGTATTCAAATTTTTCTTAAATTGACCTTTGTTTTCACATTCTTTCAAAACTTTCAAAAGGCACATTTTTGGCACCGCCTATTCAAAAGAGCTCACACCAAAGCTCTTTCTCCCGTGTTCATCCATATTGGTAACTTTCAGAGAGGACTGCATAGAAAATAGCAGCCTCTTTAGAAATACGTATGCTGTTTCCTTCAGATGCTGTGGTGCCTATCCGTTCATACAGCCTTGAGATTAGATAAGATTCCTTTTAGAGTTTTAAGAGACATTGTAGCAGCTAACTTTCTGAACTGAAAGACAATTCACAGAAGTTTTTGCTTGTGGCAGACAAGTAGTTGCATGTGTCAAACAATGTAGCAGTTTACATATTATACCTGAAGTGAGCACAACCATTGTAGATTAAACTGCTAAACCAGATGAAAAATTGAACAGCGGTGCAAAATATACCAACAAAGTTTATATTTTGTATTAAAAACAGAGAATTTACTTTGTAACAGGACATTCAGAATTACAATTCAAACATTTTTTAATAAAATTATTTAACAAAAAATTCTTAATAAGCTAAAAATAAGGGTTTTAACATTCTGAATGATTTCTAGTTGCCAGTTGGGCATGGATTTTAAAAAGATCAGAATGACAATCTTTTACTTTATTTTTCAGTATAAATAATCATCAACTAGCTTTGAAACATTAGCTACAGAAACTAGAAACAATATTGGTATTATTTAACAAAAATTCTCGCAACAGGGTAAGTAATATAAAATCATATAAAAATAGTAAGTACTAAGTAAATGAAAAAAGTATATTATCACAGTCTGTCGGTTTGAAATTAAATTAGGGTCTTGAAATAAATTAAATTAACTGTACACAACAATGGAAAAGTAATAAATTCTATTTTACAGTACATGAACTTTAAGTATAAAAATAGTATATCTTGGGCATTTATTGACAGCCAATGTGCATTTTTAAACTTACATAAAATAATTCTTCAAAGACTCATTAAATTATTTAATATTATATTAATGAATTTAAAGGACATGGGTACACCATGAATAAGTTTTTCAATTTCTTTTTAAAGCTTTCATTTTCATTCTTGGTTGCACAACAAACTGTATTGTTAAAAGATAACTTATGTAAATAGATGATTTGTTATTTTAAAGAGTGAGGAAGATGATAGAAATTAAAATATATGCTGCCTATTTAATTTCTATTAGTTAAAAAAAGAAGAAAAAATTTAACTACAATGCAATGATTATGGATGTTGCTTTGGGAAAAATGAATTTTTATAATAAAAACTAATGCAAGACTAGACATAAACAAACTAGCTAAGGACGCAATAATCTTCTGTATAGAAGGAGCGTCTGTAACAGAGAAGATAAGAATAAGATAATGATGCTTAACTTACAACTTTAATTAATTCATTTCATTACCATGAAATTAAAATGAACTAAAATTCTACAATGGTCCAATGGTAGTATTTTTTATCATTGTAATTCATTTCAACATAACATCAATAATAGTGGAATTCTGTAATTTGAAGTTTGAAGTACAACTTATAAATAACATTTTTTAAATCTGTTAGTTAAATTACAAACAAAAAAAAGGTAAAAAAAAAAGATTGTTGTTTTTATTAAAAAATATCAACTTCTTGGATAGAACATATTGAGTAATGTAAGAGGAGGTAAAGCATCAGTGACAATGAAAAAAAGATCAGTTTACTGTTGAACAGTTGGTTTAAAAAATATTTATTGAAGTTTATTTATTAAAATATGTCATTTTTTGGAAGAAAGTTATGCCTTATTTCCAGAGAAAGTTTAACATTTTAGAATTGTGAGTTTAAGATATTTACAAACAAGAGTTATATAGCTAAGTAAATGTCAACAAATCGACATAAAACGTTAAAGAAGTCATAAATAGCATTTTGCTCTTCAGAGCATAGAAGATAAAAAAGATGAAACCATACCCAGCAAGTGCTTTGAATAATAACTCTTGCGGATCACCTCAAATGGCTCATATTCCATGTAATTATGGCTACACATTTTACAAAAGAATAAAAAATTCTCTAGGCAAGTATATGTAGCATATCCCTCATAAAAGTAAAAGTTCCAGCTGTCATGAGCCGGCCAACTCAACAGTTTAAATTCATGCTTGTGCAGCCAAAAGCCTTATACCTTAACACAGGATACCTCATTAAACTTGGATTGACTAGCCTATACTTGCACTCACTCACATCTGTGGTAGCCACAAGCCCATCAGCACCCAGTAGTCCACATGGACACCAAAAAAAAAACTGCCTTGAGTCCACAGACATGTGCACTGTCTGGCTGCAAGTTGAGGAGGTGATACCATACCAGACTGTTTGTGACTCCTAGCACAAGATTTGATCATCAAACTACATTCTACAACCATAAATAGATGATATTACTTGACTTTAGAGACTATTTCTTTTTGACTTTTTGAGAGAACACCTTCAATACTGGTATACAATTCAGTTTAATAAAGTTGTTACTAGATCAGCAATTTATTCTGAAGAGGAGGTTAATGCCAATGCTCATGAAAATGCTCCTTAAAGAGAAAAATGTATTTCTTATATTTCTTCTTATAACATTTTTAGCCATGGTAGAAATAAAATTATTGGCTGAACCTTTCTTATCAATTTAGGCTTCATAATTTCCCATATCATAGTCATACTCATAAATATCTTCATCATACTCGTATTCATCATTGTCAGAATTACCATCTTCCAGAACCGAGCCAGCGCTGTCGTCTGTGTCACCATCAGAATATTGCATTGCAACATGAAGGGCACTAGCATATGCTTCATCATAACTTGTGCATCGTTGTAAATTACGCAACAAAAATCGTGGCAGATCAGCCAGTGAGGCAACAGAAATGTTGTCAATAGGAGGTGGAATATGGGCCATTGCACATGGAAATTTCTCTGACACCTCATGCAATGATGTTGTGTATGGTTGCCAGTTGTTCAACACAAGAACACCTTCCTGGGCAGGCACAGCAATTTGGTACCCATAAGCTTGTGGCTCTCTAGCATACTCAGCCCCTGGTGTTGGGATACGACGTAAAGAGGTAACCCATTTGACTCTCACCTCATCCAATATAATAGCTGGTTCTCCAGGCTGGTAGATGTGTACGGTGTCATCCCTCACACACATGGCATAACATTTAGCAAAGTCATCATAAGAAATATCAGGGGCTGTCAGTTCCCATGAACTGAAAATTTTCATCTTTGCATCAAACAGCACGAAACCAACAGACTTTTTAATAGAAAACTCTTCGGATGGACCTGTTCTATGTCTGTACCAAATGAAAATTTGGCGATCATTCCTAACTACGCATCTGGCCAAGCTGATAAACCTTGAGCTAGGAATCTGATAGCAGGCATACTGATTATTAGCTAGGTTACAAGCAAACAAATGTCCAGTCCCTTCTTTGTTACCAACTACAAAGAGCTGTCCACTGCACATAACCATAGCAGGAGGTGCAGTGCGGAAGTTGGTGAGAGTGGTTCTATAAGTAGGCTTGTAGTAATCCACTGTTCGGAAGGAGAACAGGGATGGCTGACCAGTGAGCAGATCTATTGTGAGAATATTTATTTTCAACATATCTGTTGGGTATGGAAAGGATGAGCATAAGTACATGTAAAGTTTTCCCTCATGAGCTAGCATATTGCACACAGTTTGTCTCATTGGGACAAACTTAAGTAATCTCTCGCCTGATACAGGAAAGTGAAACCACATTTGATCTTCAAGGCTATACAAAAATAGTTTCAGAAATTTTAAGCCCTGATTGCAAACAACAGTGAAGAGAATTTGTGAACAATTAGTTGAGCCTTGGTTGCTCTGCGTCATAACATCTGATTTCTCAGATAGAAGAATGTCAGCATTTGTTGGCAACTCAGATGAGGAATACATACTGTTGTCTAAATTTGAATAATTAGTATCATCAACTGGTGAATTTTGATGCAAATCACAACTTCTTGGTCTTGGGGGATCCTTGCCTTCTAATGAGCTTCTTAATTCCCTTCCTAAATAAGATGCCTCATTAGCATAGTCAGAAATCCATGCATTTATAGAGCTTTTTAACTGCTGGTGGTAGGGAAGTCTTGCGACCCTGTCATGGTCTACCCACCTTGTGGCCAACTTGCGTAACTCACTATAACCTGTATGCTGCAGTACACATGGGTCCTCAAGCAGCTTTGCTAACCAAACATAGGGTAACTCAAGTATATCATCATGATGTATGAGGTAGTCATGAAAACGAGATTCAATAATGCTTTTGGCAGCTGCAGCTACTTCTGGTAAGTTGTGATCTTCAGCCAAAAAGCGAACTCTTAAACAGTTAGAAAGGTCAAGGTTTCCCAGTCCTAGGAGAAATTGCTGACAAAAGTCTCTAACATCATCCAGCAAAAGAAAGTCTGATATTTTAACAACATCTGTAATAGTTTCAGTCGTGAGAGGTAAAGAGCCAGTGTACATGTAGTCAAGAACGCTTCCAAACACAGAATCCTACACAAATGGAATAAAAAGAAATTATTTTCAGGAAATTAAACACTATTATTAATTATAAGTAAGGAACTTTACTAAAAAAAAATTCCTTGATAAAAGTTGAAAAATAAATGACTCTTAAACTAATTATGTTTTTTACAACTGCAGTTTGAAAAGAAAAAATATATTTTAAATATTTAAGTATTTAAAGTCAATTATGTTGAATCTGTTCTGTGCAGGAAGCTCGAAATATCCAATAACAGTGAATAACAGATTGAAAAAGTTTCAAAATCTGTCAATGGTTGCCTGAGCAAAATCCTAATCATCATATGAATCCAAATCCAAACATGCTATTTTTTCAATAAAATCATTGTGAGTTATACTATAACTAGGTAAGCCAAGCCCACTTAAAAATAAAATTTCTTTGGAATCATGACAACAGGGTAGGCTAAAAAAACAAATAATAGCTTGATGTTTTAGAGAGTGTTTAACTCTTAAAGTCGCAAAGCGTTGTAATGCGTCTTCGCCCGCTATCCGTAAAGCGTCCCTAGATACCACTCTTTTTAGAAATGAGATCTCGGAAAGTAAAAACTCTTCAGTGCTTGAAAAATTATGTAATCAACTTCCGGCAATGGCGGCCGTTGCCCGCGCTAGTGTTATCGCTCGATTCGCGATGTTTTTTGGCAGTTTGAACGGGTTTTTTTCGAAGATACATTTTTGCTATACTTTATTACTAAAATAATAGTACTAAACTACAGGTAAATATTGTTTTGAACTCAGTAAGGTCTTTTGGATGCGTAAAATAACCATTCTTAGCCTTAAAAATGAAGTCAGTATGACAATAATATTAATAATAATATTATAAATGGATTTTATGCAAATTTTTTAAATTTCATAACCAGTTGATCGTAATACGGGAAATCCTTATGGGAATGAGGCGTAAGTTTATTGAAAACCCTTATGCGACTTTAAGAGTTAAAAAGAGGCTGAGGCTTAATGATAATTAATAATAACTTTTAAAAATAAACTAGACCTAATTAATTTCATTACCTGTTCTAGTACCAGTGAGGCAGATAGGTCAACCTCTTTAATATTTTTTTCTCGCATATCACAAGTGAACATTGAATGGAAGTAAGGACTCCAAAGAGCTAAAATAGCACGATGAGCATTGTGCCGGCGACCGTTCAGCTTTAAAACAATATCGCATAATTCACCAGTTTCTCTTTGCTTTAACAGTGGTCTCACAAGGCAATCATGAGCACTTTTACTAAAGGTTTTCTTAGTAGCTTTAACGTAGTGTGACATTGCTGTATGTTTTTAACATTTCTTCTAATCATTACGTGATGCTTCATGCACTGTGTTTGTAGTGAATACAGTAACACTAGATCATAGATGCAGAGGCTACGAATCTTCATAATTTATGTTGATTGTTTAGCTTGACAATGGAACAGTTTGCGAGTGGTTTCCCCTTAAAAAGGTATAGTTACGTATTTTTAAGTTCGGTATTTATCTCTTACTTAAAAGCAAAAACCAAAGAGAAGATTTCTTTTTTAAAACTAAACCAAAGAGAAAATGGAACCTACACTTGATAAGAATTGAAAAAAGCAACCTAAAATCAATATCAAAAGAGTTTCAAATATAGTTAAAATATTTTGTTTAGCTTATGAAAATTCTATGTATTGACTGAGAAGAGATAGAAACGATAAATTAAATAATTCTTTAAAAAAAAGTAACAGTTAAGTAAAAATCACAGAGAATCATATCTTATATTTCAATTTAAAGGAGTAAAGAGTTAATAATTATTAATGCTTTGTTCAGCTCTGGTTTTAGAAAGAGTTATATTTTTGGATGTGGCTAGCGCTACGACAATTTTGTCGTAGCGGCAGACGACCCGGTCGGATGTTGCTAGCGTTACGACATGTCGTAGCGCTAGTCAGGAAACTAGTGCTACGACAT
>MUZC01004482.1:254582-280308 GCA_002072015.1 Radix auricularia | reverse complement strand
CCCCCCCCCCCGCCTCTCTTTGCACTATTTATGACGAGCAAGTCGGCGGGGCATGATACGCTATGCCTCATTCGTCTGACAATGTCTTCAAATCCCGCACCCCCCGCTTGTGTTAAGCACTTTTTCGCGATGCCTTCAATTCAGAGAATTTTTCAAAAATAACTTTCAAACTAATTTAGTAACAGTAACAGTGATGGTTTATAGTCATTTTTTAAACTCTTGCCTCACCTTTTTCGTTGGTGATGCCGACTGAGTGTCAACTCACGAATCAAAAGAAAAAATAATATTAGCATAATTAAATACAGTTTTAGTCGTAACTGTAAGTAAGCACATAACACATTTTTATGACTGTCGTAGCAGCAGACGACCTGACCGGTTGTCGTAACGCTAGCCAAGCATATGTGGATTGGCTAGTGTTACGACTAGTCTAAAATCTAAATATTTTTTTATTTTAACAGATTTAGTCAACGTATCTGCTTTTCAGAATAATAACAAAAATTATTAGCATACTCATTATGATGTTTAAAAAAAAATAAAAAAATAAATGAATTTAAAAAAAAAAAAAAACATGACGGTGGCGGGATTCGATCCCGCTATCACTAGTATCATATCATTGCAGATACTGTTTTTCATTTAATGGCTCGATCTAGATTTTCTTTTAAACCTTTAAAATTCATTAATAAGCGTATCTAGTGTTCATGATATATCATTATGAGAATTATGGTTTAGTATTTAGGTATTAGTAATAGCATATTTGAAAATACAGAAAATTGTTTACGACATGTCGTAACTTGTCGTAACGGCAGACAACCCGGTCGGATGTTGCTGGCGTTACGACATGTCGTAGCACCAGCCACATCCGCGCGGGTTGTCTGCCGTTACTTTGTCGTAGCAGTAGACACTCCGTATATTTTTTATATTCCATTTTCTTATCTTACACACTAAACTAACACACTGTCAACATTCAAAACTCTATTAAAGTGCGAGACTTGACGTAAACCACGGATAAGCGAAGGGTACAATAATCTTCTATATATAAGGAGAGCCTGTTATGAATAAGAAAACGAAATAAGATTGACACAATATGAGATAATTTGAAACATTAGCACGGCTGCTGTGGGATAGATTGCATTACAAAATGGCAGCTCCCATCAGTTAGAAATCCTTGTATTTCATGGCACCTTAAAAAAATATCAGTCTTATCTTCTGGTGTAATATTTATTACAACTGAAAATACGGAATGTTGTAGAGTTTAATATAGCTGCTGTTTAAGTGTAGAGTAATAAAGTTTGAGAAGCTTTATTTAAACTTTTATTAATAATTTATTATCATTTGACTAAGACTAAGACTACTAAGCTTCTAAGAGTAAGAAGTAAATAGTAAGAGTAAGAAGTTACTTACAATTACAAGTGTCTTGTTTGCGAGTCTCAGTAATTGTAAGTTTAAGGTTTAGTATGTTTAATATTTTAATTTTGGTCTTAGTCTACTTTCTGGTATTCTTATTATGGTAGGGATGGAGACAGACGTCCGGAGGCATCTCGGTTGTAATCTGAAGTTTGGTATTATGTACTAATTCCTGTTTCAATGTTGCAGTTCTCAATTTTTTTAGAATGTACCCCTAGGCTACATTTTTACTTAAATATTTCTGTAGTTGTGCTTATACTTATTGTGCCTTACACTATATAAATATTTAAGATATAACTATAACACTTTACAGTGACTCTAAAATTGAAATCTCCGACAAAATAAAATTGTGTGTGACCTCTAACCTCGATTATGTTTGTTTATTGTGTTTTCTAAATATTTAAGTGTATATTGGAAATTAAGCTTAACAAATTCCAAACTTCAGAGGCTACCTCAATGGGTGTCATCAGCTGTACAGTTGGAACAATTTCCTTGGCTGCTCGTGCCCTCCCAGTCATTATAATCAGTTAAAACAGTTCATATAGTTTATTTAATAATATTTAACAATAGTGGGGTACATTTTCAAAAAAATTAGAACCATAACTTTGAAACAGGAAGTAGACTAAAAATATAATAAATAAACTTCAGATTACAACCGAGATGCCTCCGGACGTCTGTCTCCATCCCTACCCTTATTATTATAATATTATATTTACAATATTTAGTTTAGACTTTCACTTAACTTTCATTAAGTATGAGTATGATTAAGAATTGATTAATTAATATATAATATACTATATTATAGTCTAAACCAGTGGTTCCCAAACTCTTTTGACCCACTGACCCCTTTTGTAGTAAAAACTTGCCCACGGACCCCCGAGTGAAAAAACTACATAAATGCATAAGTACAAAAATTATAATTAAAAAAGCAGCATTTTGATGAAGGTGTACGGTATACATTGAAATTGTCTTTTGTTTAAAATAAAATTGACAACAACTAATAACTTTAATTCATGTGATGCGATTTATGAGTGTTTTTATGACCGACTCAATGTTTGTGAGTAGCAACTGGAGATTCCCACGAGCACCAATTTCTAGTGGTTTTCTGTTGCTTTTTTATGATGAGATTAACTAGGCAACTGATTTTTTGTTCTTCCAAATAAGAAGACGGGAAAGCAGTCAAAAACTTCTTTGCAATACCCATATCTATATGTCATCCGTCCGTCTTCAAGGGACAATGGCGTTTACTCCTGCTCTTCTGACCCTTTCCATTTCTCCTGGCCCTTCTCTCTTCACCCCTAGCTTCAGGAGGGATGCTTCCGTAACTTGAGTGCAATTACGCTCTTTTGCCCGCTAGAGTTCACGCTCCTCGGCTATGGTCTCTCACGTTTTATGAACTATCTGCATGAGCGACATGTCTTTCTTGCAGACGATTTTGAAGTGCAGGCAGGGGCAACCTCTTTTCATCATTCCAGTTGCCAGCTCACCGTAAAGCAGAACTCTTGGAATACGCTTCAAACTCATCCTGCGGACATGACCCAACCACCGCTGGCGCCTCAGGCTCAGTATTGAGTGCTTACTCAGCATATGGCTCCTTCTGAGTGCCTCCACATTGGGAATTTTATCCTGCCACTGATGTTTAGGATCCTACGCAAGCTTCATAAGTTTAAGATGTTAAGATGCTTCATTTGCTTGGCGTATGTCGTCCATCACTCATCGCTATAAAGGAGTCGCTGAGCATGTAGGCCAGGTACACATTGATTTTCGTCTTATCAGTGAGCTGCGCATAAAAAAAAAACATAACCCAGGACCCTAAAATTGGGCAGTACAATAAAAATAATGCAGGTTATTAAATAGTGATCTGACTTGGTAACTAGAATTTGTGGTATCCCAGTTAAAATATTGGTTTAAGTTCCTCCTTTCAAAAAAGCTGCTCCTGTGTTAGTATGGATTCATCTTTGTTGGGGATCTGAGTTTGTCCATTTGCTAAAGGGTTTAACTGTCATTCGGGAATATAATGTCTTCAAATCTTTGGTTTAGATCTGATGTCTGCATGAAGAACCGTCAAGTTGTTGCAGTAACCCAGCAAATCTTTATCTCTATTTTGAAATTTCGAAAAAAAACCAAAAGTGTTCCTAAGTGTTGTTTGCACAGAAAAAGTTTTGCAACAATTTTAGATATAACCCTTTTAGTTTCAAATTAGTCTCGTTAAAGTTGAATAAATAAATAATTCATAAAAGGTATGTCATTTTTGGTGCTAATTATGTTGCTAATCATTGTCTTTGATTTTTCCAGGAATTCGGACACTGAATCAAAGAGAGCATAAATCGAATTAATTATGCACTTTTTGATAACCAACTTACTTCTGTGTGAATAAGTAAATGGTTATAGTCTTCTTTATTTTCCAAACAATATTGAGCAAATAATCTCTCACTGGAGCAATTCCTTTTGATTTTATTAACTGCTCCAATGACATAATCTAGTGATCCATGCAAACTTTCCCTAAGATTTTTTGCAAATAAACGATGTTGGTGATGTTGATGAATGACACAATGTACTGAAAATACATTTGGTACAACTTGTTTTAAGTATGTCAGAAAAATCAAGGATATCTCTTAAACCTCATTTTTGTTAAAGTTCAGCTAATAGCTTTTCACATTTTGTATCTGTTTCCAATAATTATTTATTTTAATGTCCGTAATAATACAGATTGATCATATTTTTTATTTAAATTAAACCTTGTGCGGATCCCCTGATATTGTTCAGGGACCCCCAAATCAATTTTAATATTCCACGGACCCCCTGAATGGTTCCACGGACCACTTTGGGAACCACTGGTCTAAAGTATAGTAAATGATATGGTTTAACCCGGTTATGTCGACATTTTTTTACACAGTAGCGTTGCCGTTATTCCAGTCTGTACATAATATAAAAATACACGTCATCACTGTTAATGGAGTTCAGCTAGTGAACTATTTTTTAAATAAAATTTGCTTAGTTGACCAAGCATAGTATGAGAACTAACACAAGCGGGAGGTGACGTCACCTGTTCTTTGAAGTCACCATCAGACGGCGTGAGGCGAATATTTCATTCACACTCTCTTTGTTGGTTCCAAAAAAAAAATAAGGAAAATTACGGACCAGACAGTAAAACTGTCTTTTTTTTAATGGTTAACTGTTTTACAACTAGGAATGAAAATCATGAAACGTGAATATCAACTGCAAAAATTGTACTTCACTATCACACACTGTAGTGCATCATTCATGTTAAAAAATACTTGGATAGACGCTCACTAATATACGACGCACCCTGGGTGAGGGGTACATAAAACTTTGTATAAGGCGCGTCTTATATACCCGAAAATACGGTAGTGAGATGGTGAAGTGGCATCAATAACTAACATTTTCAATAGCTGGCAATTAGTCATGGGGATTGAGATAACCAACATTAAGTGGCAAATTTAGTCCTCTTTTGTGTTCCAGATATTAGGGTTTGGCGACATAAAAGAATTGACATAACTGATGAGAAAATGCTAAGACAAAGAGAGAACCTGGTGGTTCCACTTCAAAAACGTCAGACTTAATAGGGTTGGTGAGTTAACTGAAGTTGAGATAAGTGGGTTCGACTGTAGTATAGTATATAATTAAGGTTATTAACAGTTAACCAGTCCTCAGATCAGGACCGGTCTGTTTTAATTAGGACCAGTTAACTGCAACTTCAATAAGCCCATATTTGCTTATCACCCAGAGTTCGTTTTTGTTGTGCTACGGTTAAGATGCAGGGCAGCATACGAGACTAACGTGAGCGATGGTGTCTTCAATTTGCTTTCTCCATATTCTGGTTTATTTAAATTATATACACTTCATCATTATATTAATTACAGTCTGTTTCTTATAAAGAAAAACAAAAGCTATAAAAGCATGTGACCTATCGCCATTCCTTGATCACCGGTTTATAGTCTGTTTCCTGCATAAAAAAGTGATCGACACGCGCGGCTTTGTAAAGTATCTAATACCTATATCATGAGAGTCATATGATGGATTTAGCAAAGATACTGTGCTTTTAATCATTCCTCAAATACGAGTTTGGTCTTTTAGTGAGTTTTCCTGCAAGTCAAAGGCATTTGACGTAAGATTGACACATGAATATCAAAACTGATATTTTCATTTATGCGTTGGAAGGGGAGTACTGCGAGTGTAGCTCAAACCTTATTTGAAAAGGAAAAAATGGGAGGAACGTGTGCGCAGCAATATTCAATTATTCTGGTGAGTTGATGATTTAAAAATAATACGGTATTTAAATACATTTCATTTTATCATCACTGTTTACTTCTTAAAAGCTTTATAATTTTATTGTTATTATTTTTTAATTCGCGAGTTGACCGACATCACACACAAGAGTGGTAAACACGATGTCCTAACGGACAGGGTGAGGCGTGGGTTTTTAATTTTAAACTAAGGAAAAATGCCTTGCTAACTTAAACCAAAGGTTTAATGGTCCTCTTATTTAGAACGGTTAGTCATGAGTCTTAAAAAAAAAAAAAAAATTGGCTATAAACCATCACTGTTTGTAAATTTACTGAATACAGGGGATTGTGAAAAAGAGCTGAACGCAAGCAGGGGAAGCGGGCTTTGATGCCACCATCAGATGACGCAAGGCAAAAAATTCTCTCATTAGTTTTCAAAACCAAAGGCATATAGGGAGTGACGGTTAACTGTTTTTTTTTTAATGGTTAACTGGTCCTCAAAAACGAGCGGTCTTAACAACCTTAATTACTAGTTTATGTAGGCTAATATAGTATAGTCTGCACAGAGTACATTTTGTTATTCCATGCGAAACAAATTGTTTTAGATCTGCGGTTCTGCATGCATCTTTGCTGTTAGAGCATTTACGGTATACTCGGTATTGGCATCACTTAAACATAACACAGTATTTCTGAGTATACGAAAATCGGTAATATTGGCCAAAATACATTTCGGTAGACCCCTAGAAAATGCCTTTGACGTGCACGTACTTTGCGGGAAAACTGTTGATATAAGACCGAAATCGAATGTGAGGACCAATTAACCATCTGTTGGGCAGTAGGCCTATATTTCCTCTTGTAATGTAAATAGTAACATTTGCTGCCTTGACTGTTATTTACAATTTGACATGCCGCTGCGCTGTGTGTTGCTTCTTGTTCTAAGCTTCTGCAATTAAGCGAATTAAAAAAAAAATCCTTCACTAGCCTAGCTCCACTAAAAGTGATGTGTATTTGTTTATTATTTATAGACTAGAATATTAAGAAAATGATTTGAAGTTATGGCCGCTCACGTATCGGCTCTAGTATTCTGTCATAACACTTAAAAAAATTAACTCCGAGTATTAAGCTAAAACTAACTACTTGAATTTCAAGTTATGGTTAACTTGTCCTGACTGGTCAAACTTTAACAACCTTAACATTTGTAAATCTAAATGATAATTTTTTCCCCTGAATTTAAAAAAAAAAGTCACTTATGAAATATCAGTGATGCTATCGATACTGCCACTATCCTTATATCAGTGCCGATATATCTGTCTATTCTGTTTTTCCAATTTTCTGCCTTTTTGTCAAGAAGGCATCTAATGTAGTTTGCGTTTTCCTGTTGCGTTCTGTTAGAAGATATTGATAAGTGTATAAAGCATCTATAACACCCCATCTTTCTTTTGAACTCCTGTAAAAATTTGGATCATTTTTAACAAATTGGCCCATAATTTCAATTATAGTGGTCAAACTAATTTTACAAATGCCGTCAAAAGTTCTTTTTGCGATTTTTCTTAACCACTACTTCCATCGATTTCGTCCTTAATCCATATAGAGAGTCGTTTTTCCATTTCCTCTATAATGTGATTTCTAGAACGGGTAATTCTAGTTGCAGAGCTTGACATAGTTGCAATTGCCGATGACAGTATTTTTCTTTATTCTTAAGAATTTTCCTTTTTGTTGAAGTAGCCAACCTCAGTGCAGCAATAATTTGAGATTGACCTTCACCAGAATCTAATCATCTAATCACTTGCATTTTAGTTTCCAGTGAAATGCTTTTTCTGGTTGCTTTCTTTTCTTGTTTTTTATTATCTCCCATGATAAAAACTAAAGATAATAATATTTGTTTCTGTATCAAGCGTTATAACATTGACAACAATGTCAACAAATGTTTCAAATGATAAAAATGCGTCCATACAGCACCGTTTGGAAACCTAGCGCTGCGGACTCTTTCGGGGAATACTTGGGTTGAAATAAAAGAGCATTAAACCGAACAGCGTTAAGCTGGGTCTAACTGTATAAATTGAAGAAGAAAAAAAAAATATTTTCTTAAATTTTAATAGAATTTTTATTGATTAAAATTATTTTAATCGATATTTAATCAATAAAATTTTTAATGATTAATCGAGAAATTTAGCATTAATTTCCGCAGCCCTACTTTAAACGTGTATAAGTTCTTTTGTATGCAGATTTTGACAACATTATTACAAAAATGCAGTTAAAATTGTTATTCTCCATTTTTATTTTACAGTTCACCTAACAACAGACAGCGGCTCAGATATAAAATGTTGTATTCTGGGTTTACAAGCGTGTTTTCACAGTTGTTTCATAAAAATTTCAACATTCATAAATATTGTAATAAACAATTCTGGAAATTGATTTCTTATAAGCATTCAGGTGTCCCTAGTAGCAGTGACAGCTCCTGTTTCACTAAAGAAAATTTAAAGCATGTTAGATCAATCAAATATTTTAAACAGCAATTTTCTTTTGCTAGATGTTATTGTCAACAATCTATAGTGGATCAAGAACCAGTTAAAAAAAAAAAGAGGATCATTAAGTCACCTGTGAGACGAGAAAGGGCAGAGAATCAGGAATTTTTCCGTAATATTATATTAGAAAAAGGGAAGAACGCAATGAGTGCAGATGACTGGTCTAACATTAAAAGCTTGCTGGCATCAAAAATGCAAGAAAAATGGGAAATATTTTGCATGCACACTTTGTACATGGACAAGAATGTTAGACTTGGTAAAAGTCTTATGAACTATTTAGAATCGCAATCAACTGAACCAAATTTAATAGTAATGACATTCTATATTGGTTTGCTTGGACAAACCTGCCATGGATCTGATGAGCAAGAAGCTGAAGTGAAAAAGTATTTTGATATTCTATTATCGAAAATGGATATTTTTGATGCTGCATCTATAGAGGTTTTCATAAATTATTTTCTGTGAAAATTTTCAGTGTGTAAAATGTTTATGAAAAATAACTTACTATTACTAAAAATACTATAACAAAAAAAAAATAGTGATAGTTAAAAAATGTAAGCTGACACGGAAAACAATTAATGTTTTTATTTAACCCAATTATTCTTTTTCTATTTTGTTGTCAGAAGAGTATAGAAGTAATTAGTAATATTTGCTGATTTTTAAATTTTCTTTTGTGCCAAAATTTTTTAAAAAAAATCTATGAATAATTCATTCCTCAGGTACTAATTGGGGGACTATCTAAAACCAAATACTACCAGGAGTGTCTTCCTCTCCTAAAATCATATGAAGAGTTCAACAATGGCTTGGGTTCTGGGGTATTAGCTCCTTTGCTCGATGCAGCGATGCGTTATAAAAATAGTGACCTATCAAACTATGCAATGTCACAGTATCTTAAAGGCAGTATGGATCCGACCCAATTAGTCATGCATGTGCCAATGGTAAGAAGAATACATTTAGGAAAATTTAATTTTCAGTTAATTCACAATATAGTTTTCCACCAACTGGCATATTGTGGTGAGGGGTACAGCATGCACTTTTAGAAAACCTACTACATCAATGACTGCTAGGGAGTGACATTGTATGAATGAGGGACTGTGCAGGTGGCATAGTCAACAGATGTGCTACTTTCTCCTAGACTGGCTTACCCTGTTTATGTCAGCCGGGTTTCATTAAATTTAGTGCATAGGTACTTCTCAAATAGTTTCTATCGGTTTACATAGGTTTTGAGCCTGGTGTGAACTTAGCAACGATATTTTAAAAATATGAAACTTTGACTAAATCATTATCCCCAAACCCTCCTGCACTATTTGCAGTTTAACTCTATTTTTAATTTGGCTCATTTTATATTAAATTGTTTAAAACAATTGTTTGTAAATTTTATTCATTTAAAGTTTGAGTGCTAACTTTTCCGTATTACGTGGTTTATTTCTAGTTACCAGTCATAGATTCAAAATTAGTTTTGAAAGTGGATACTTTGTTCAAATTAACTTGTAGAGATAGATATTATTAAAGAATACCAAAATCAGATTTACTATTTTCCTCAGTATAGCTGTGGAGAAAGAGATTTTTAATAAACATCTTTATTCTGACAAAATTTTTAAAGCTTTCCATGAGAAAATCTAAAAAATAATCTAAATGCTAAGACAACGAAGACATAAGAAATCTTATTTTCTGAATCAGTTCATTCAAGCCTTATCATGGGGAAAAAATTGATGAAACAATTAAAATTAATAAATAAATTAAATTTAAAAAAAAAATCATGTGTCTTAAAAAATTAGTATGTGTGGCAAGTTTCATGACTCAAATTGATTATAAAGTTGGTTTAAATAAGTTAACTTACAAGTACAAGGTTTCTGGCTGATGAACACACAACATGTACATACAAATCTTCAAGTCAGTGAGGCAATAAAAGTGTGTTGCAAAGATTGAACTAGTAAAGAATGATTTAACCCTTATTTTAGAAAAAAAAAAAAAAAAATTAATTTAGATAAATAAAACTGTATATATATCATAGGTAATAGAATAAACTAATATGGTTTTTATAAAATCACCTAAAATTTCACAATGAAAGTACAGTGTTATCTAAAGATGATTTTGGTGCATGACACTGCATGGTTATGATTTATGATCAAGGACCATTTCCCAAAATGAGCCAGAACTGGTCCAAAGTCTGTAGTTTGAAGATCCTTTTTGTTGTCCACAGATTGTAGAGAGTTGCTTATATGCAAACAACCAGCAAGGTCTAGAGGACCTCATGGGCTTCATCAGAAAACATATGTTGCTTTTTCCAAAGTCAGCATTGGAAGAGATACATCAATTGTACCAAAGGTCTGGTAGAGAGAACTTCTATGATTAGATTATGTTTTATGCTATATTTTGTGAGCGTTTATCATTACTTAATCTGCCAACAGGTAGAGTATACCAGTAATTTGTACAGGTTTGTAAAATTTATTTTCCTTAATTTCTCAGTAAATGTTTTTGTAAAAGTTGTTTTCTAGCTTGAGAAAAAAAATTCTATAGAGTCATTCTAAACAAAATTTCTTTATCTACAAATTATTTGGTAGCAATTTTTAGAACATTTCTGTTGACCGTACATTATAATTTAAAAAAATTATGTCTGTAACTTTAGCAAGAATTGTACAAGTGTCACCATCGAGTAATGTATTTGTGTACATTAAACTTAACTACATTAAGGCACTTTATGTTTCAATAGTTTTGTTAGGACCGGGGGGAAAGGGGGGGGGGGTGATTATTAGTGTAAATGATATTCTTTGTTATTGAAAACCAACAATGACATTAAGAAGTCATTCTTGGTGATAAAACAAATGCAAACAGATAACTTTGATTAAAATTTATTGTGCCACATCTTTTACTTTGTAACTATGACACTTGATGGTTTGGTCTTCAAAAAAAATCCAGATGTTATAATAGATGCTTAATGTGTTCAAACAATGATCATTAATTGAAAAATGGAAATTTAGAAAATAAAATATTTTAAATTTTGTTTGTAATACATAAATGTGACTGTGTATAGTTGATGTTTTGTACAGGTTTTTATCTCCTATTGGACATATATGGTTATTACTCAAAATATATGGAGTTGGGCTTTGGTAAACTTTAGAGACACAAACTATTCTTATCAGCAACAGCTATTTTTAGCCTTTTTTCACGTCTGTATAAATTCTGAAGCATTGAATTATTTTTAATTAAATCAGCAATAGAGATTTTCTTTCTAAAATATTTGAATGATGTGTAGAATAAGATTGTTTTTATCTGTAACTTTAATTTTCTTATGCTAACAAAACAACATGGCTTATTAAATAAAATAGAATATTTTGAAATTTATATATTTGTTTACCTCCTTGTTTCAATTATTGAGCCCTAATATTTTGTTTATATTATGATCAAACTCTTTTCTTCTTTAATTTAGATTTCAGCCAGGTCGGTGGACTGGAAATTATGGCTACATCCATTACAAAAGGTAATACATTGCTTATTTGAGTTTTTAATATTGAGTTCTTTTACTTCAATAAATTTATATGTTCAGTGTTTTTTTTTATACTTAGTATTTTTGGTCCATTGCTACCCAAATTAACGTGAAATACAAATAATGAAGATGTGATTTAAACTAGGGCTGTGGAAATTAATGATTAATTAATCGATTAATTGTTAAAATTTTAATGGATTAAAATTAATTTATTCGATCAAAATTTAAGAATTTTTTTTTTCCCTTTTATTAATAATATATATATTTTTTTTACTTATATACTTTTCACTCGAAAATAGCTTATTTATTTAGACGCGCATATGCAAACAAAAAGGTTTTCCTTCCTTATTTCTTGTATAGCAGAACGAATATGCCGTGTTTGTCACAAAATTTAGGAGCCACAACTTAACCAAATTTGCAAAATAATGTACCACAACTTATCAGGATCTATATATGCTTTATAAAATATAATTAATCGAAATTAATCTCTCTATTTTTTTCCCGATTAATTGAAGAAAATTTTTTTAATCAGTACCAGCCCTAATTTTAAACTAATAAACTCAATGTTATTAAATAATGATTACTTGCTGAATTTAAAGATTTTTTGTTTGTTTGTTGTTGTTTTTGTTAAGGGGGGAGGTACAGAAATAGATAACTGTTGGGGCACCTCTGTCTTCTCTCCAGTGGTAACTGTGTGGTCTGTGGAACACAGATGGACAAGATTGAAGTGAGTCAGGCTGAGTTTGAGAAAGTTCAAAAAGTTTTTTTGAACCAAGTCATCATAGGGCGTAACATATTTTACAAGTCAACACCAGACGAGATGAAAAACTTGATAGAGTTTGTCAAGAGTAAAGGGCCCTTTGATGTAGTCATAGATGGCTTGAATGTGGTCCATCACATTGGGGCAGCTATTCCTCCAGCTGAAAGGGTAAGAGCTCTCAGAGATAATTCATTAAACTGAACGAAATCAAACTGCAATATCATTAACCTTATGGCAGCTATTTTCATGAACTTTCTCTATTGGCATTCCCATTTGTCAAAAATGGAAATTGAGTCTCAAAGGTAATAAAGCCTGATTTAATAATTTGTCTCCATTCTTGGCTGCTACATGACAACATCAACGGCTTTCCTTCAGTACATAGCTCACTTTTATGTGTGTTAGTTAAATAGTGAGGAGAGAAATTCAAAATTTAACAGTGCTTTGAAATTTAATTTTTAGTATGCATAATTGTTCAATTTTATTTATCTGCAATTTGATTTATGCTGAGTATATTATGTATATTATCTAAATTTATCTCTAACACAGATGATAAAAGGAATTGTACAATTTATTGTTTAAAATGTCTTTAAAAATCTTTAGATTTGGAGTAAGGGACAGAGAAATAAAAACATGTTAGTTTCAGCCAGGCTGAGTTGGCTTAAACCAGGTGCAACCTATGGTTTTAGAATAAATTAAGGTCTCCCAAATTTATATAATAAAGTCGCTGGACCAGGCCCTGTGCAATCTTTAATCACCACTGGTGTCAGCTATGAACAAAAAATCCAAAATATTTAATTTATTTTTTTTAAAGAAAAAGATATCTGAAAATAATCTTTTTCACCCCAAAAAGCCAAAGATTTGCAACATTTCTGATCTAAGTTATAGTATAGGCTCATTTCATCAAAAATGTTTAGCACAATGCTACATTTAAAATATTGTGTACCTTCACCAATGGGTTCTTTGTATAGCGAAATGAGTCTAACCTCAACCACGAGTTTTTGGTACTGCAAGAAAAGTCTAATTTTAACCTTTTGTTCTTGTTATAGCAAGATTCAATAAAATTATTTCAAGAATGTCTGAGATAATATGGAAAGGTTGAATTCAATTATTAAGTTAATGAATTATTTCGTTCTTTCGTTTGGGCATTTTTAAATCAGTTAATTATTTTACCTTAATGTCCAATGAGTCAATTTTTAAAAATGTATGACAATGTCACAAAGACTTTGGACTTGTATTTGTTTACTTGTAGTAAATTGATTGTATTTGTTCTGTACCTAGTTAGAAAAAACTGTTAACTACTTCTTAAAACTGGACAAGAAAGTTTTACTTCTTGGGAGTAAAGTTCTCGCAAGGTATTCAAAGAACCTTCGGAGCGTGAGAAATCTCAATGTTTACTTGACATCCACAACGTAAGTTCCCGTAACTATCATCTATAAACTTTTAGAAATAGTTGGGAAGATGGGTTCAAAGTAATGAGGTACAGTTAATGTGTTTTAATCATGTTTTATAAAATTTTTGGCTACTTTGTTTCACTATAAATATATGGCCAGGCCTTTTATTTAACAATTAGTATAAAACATTCCTTATAATTTTAATGTATGAACATTGAATATGAAATCATTTCTAATTTTAATGATAAGTTTTTAGATTATAACACCCAGGTTTTACCAGATTAACTGTGTATATGTTTATTACTATGATACGCTGTTGCATCATCACTAATTATATGAATTTTAAAAATAAAAATACATGATTGAGAAAAAAGTTGAAATCATTTATAGAGACTAATCTCTGAAAGTTTATTTAATATTTAAAGGTACATAATAACACATTATAGGAGAACACATTTTTTGTATACTCTCTCAATACTCATATTTCCACCTTTGTTAAATTAAATATTTTTTCTACACAAGTGATTCATTTGATTCAGTGTTGCTCATATATATATGAGTTATTGAAGACATTTTGACTGCTTGGCATGGTGATTTGAGGGTGAGAATGGCGGTCAAAGAGGAAGCAAACTTTACAATTATTAAACCTTCATACCCCAACAGGAAAGCTGATGATGTCTTTATGATATACGCTGCACTTCAAAGTGGGAGGGACACTCTCATTGTATCCCATGACAAACTTCGGGATCACAGATTTCTCCTGGACAGCGACATTCGTCATATCTTCAATAAGTGGCTGTATACCATACAAATTTATGATTGGTTCTATAGCAGACAGGGTCAATTCACCATTAGGGTCAGTAACTCATCATTTTAATGAATTATTATTCACTTGGTGGTTATTTTTAAAGGTTCTAGCTGTAATTTTAAGTTTTTACCACTCCAACATTCAAATAAGACTTTTTGAAGCTTCGACTTCATAAATTTAAGCTACAACAAAATTTTCATTTAAACCGTTTTTTTTACCAGTATTCATGTTTGTGTTAAACCAGAAGTTAAAAAAATAAAAATTTCATAAAATTATGAATTATGTTGGTATTGCTATCGATAATGTATCGGCATCCTTCTGTCTCGCAAGATGATGGTGCTTCACCATTGGTCTGAGGTGCATTTCCTCGTGTGGCTGTGCAATCCTATCCTTGAATGAAAGTCTTTCCACAGCTTTTGCACACGAATTCTGTGCTTTCCAATGTTTTGTCCTTTCTCCTAGCTCTTCTGTCTGTAGCCTCCTCCATCCTTCGCTTCTCGGCTACTATGACACCCTCTTTTACAACTGTGCGCCACGTAGATATGACTTCTGCCTTACACTCCCAGTTGCTTGTGCGTATTCTGGCTGCTTTCATGTCCTTTGGCAGGCATCTTTAAATGGCAGACGTGAGTGACCTGTCTTCATCTTTCCCGATGCCAGTTCTCCATTCATAAGGTCCTTGGGAATGCAGCCAGGGCTCATTCTTTTAACATGTCCTAGTCATCTCAGGCGTCTTTCACAAAGGATTGAGAACATGCTTTGGACATTGGGATGTATCAGGACCTCAATAATTGGCACTTTGTCTTGCTATTTAATACCAAGGATGTCACGCCGGCATCTCAAATGGAAGCTTTAAAGTTTGCGCTCATGGGATGGATAAGTAGTCCATGTCTCGCTTCCATATAGCAGCGTACTGATGACACAGGCTTGATAGTGACACAGGCTTGATAGACACACAGTTTGGTTTTCTCCGTTAACTTGGTGTTTTGCCAGACCCTTTTAGCTAGTTTACCCATTGTTGCAGCTGCCTTGCCAATTCTACTGTTTATTTCATCCTCAATGGACAGTGTTTTGGAGACTTTGGGCCTCAAGTAGGTGAAGATGTCCACAACCTCCAAGTTTTCATTGTTGATAGTGATGGTAGGATGAGAAGTGGTGTCTTGGGACATGATGTTTGCCTTTTTCAAGCTGATTTGCAGACCAAATTCTTTGGGGGTGTTGGAAAAGCTTGACATGAGTTGTTGAAAACCAGTTTCTGTGTGTGCTGTCAGTGCAGATCATCCAAAAAGAGTAGTTCACAAATTAGGACATCTGTAGTTTTGGTTTTGGCTTGGAGGCGGGCAGTGTTGAAAAGTTCTCCATCCGCTCTGATGTGTAACCAGATTCCATCACAGCTATCCTTGAATGTATACTGAAGCATTACAGAGAAGAATATTGAGAACAGTGTTGGTGTGAGTAGACAACCTTGTTTAACTCTGCTGTTGACTGAAAAGGCTTCTGATGTAGCTTCAATAAACTGCGCTATGCCCTGCATATTTTGATGGAACTGCTTATGATGGCGAGTAGGTGTGTGTGGGTAGCCGATTTTTTTCTAGGATTTGGAATAGCAGGTTGCGACGACTAAATTGAAGGCTTTCGTAAGATCCACAAAGGCAATGTATAGTGGTATCTGCTGCTCTCTGCAATTTTTATGGAGCTGCTATGGAGAACACTATGTTTGTGGTAGACCGACCAGCCCAGAAATCGCACTGAGATTCTGGATAAACTCAGGATGCTAAACTCTGTAATCGTGTTAGTATGACACGAGCAAAGGCCTTTCATACAATACTAAGGAGTGAGATGCCACGAAAGTTGTTGCAGTCACTTCTATCGCCCTTGTTCGTATATAGTGTCACTATATTTGTATCCTTTAGATCTTGGGGGATGTTTCACAAACGGGACAGTCTACTGCTTTGATCAGCTCTTTGTGTGTGGGCATGACGTCAAGTTCTTCCATAAGCTGCAAGTTGGGGATGTCATCTAGATCGATGCTGGAGACTGGTAACTGTTGCATACAGTTCCAGATAATGATAGTTATTGCTGTCACTTCTATCACCCTTGTTCTTATAGAATGTCACTATATTTGCATCCTTTAGGTCCTGGGGGATGTAGCTCTGTTCCCAGCAGAGGGACAGTATCTCGTGCAATGGTTGGAGTAAAGCTGTCATGCCACTCTTTAAAGCTTGTGGTGGTAAGCCATCATTCCCAGGGGCTTTTCCACAAGCTAGGTAGTCAATTGCTTTGCTAAGCTCTTCCTGTGTGGGCACCACATCAAATTCTTCCATGGGCGGCATAGCAGGGGTGTCATCTTGAGTGGTGCTGGAAACTATTGCATACAGTTCCAGATAATGTTCAACCCACATTTTTAGCTGCGCTGCCTTGTCTTGGATTATTTCTCCACTCTTGGACTTTAGGGGGGCAACTTTGGATGTAAAGGGCCAGTTGCTTTTTTGATATTTTCATACACGCCTTTAGTATTTCCCATGTCTGTAGCTGACTGTATGCTGGAGCAGAGGCTAAGCCAGCAGGTATTGGTGCTTTGATGAACCACATTTTGGGCATGTGACTTGCCTGTTTTTAAGGCATGCAACCTGTCCGGTGTGGGCTTTTCCTTGTAGGCCATAAGAGCTTTCCTTTTGGCTTCAGTGACAGGTTTCATCTTGTCCCAATGTGCATCAAACCAGTTCACGTTTCTGTGGGATATTTTGCCAAAGGCATTTAATCCTGATGTATAAATCATGTCTCTGAGATGCGTCCTGGAGTCAATAATGTAGTGTGCGGACATTTTTTGTGAGACCTTCATGCACTTTGTCAGTGAACAGAGTTTTTCCTCGTTATTTGTACCTTACTGTCAACAAGAGAATGATCCATGTCGCAGTCAGCACTGTGATAGCTGCACGTGAGTAGGACGCTAGCCAGTTGTGCACGCCTTGTGATGATGAGGTCCAGTATGTGCCATTGGCGCGATCGAGGTTGTCTCCAAGATACTTTGTGCATATCCTTGCACTTAGAGAATGTATTGGTTAAACACAAGCCTCGTGAGCAGCACGGTTCCAGCAGCCTCTGACCATTCTCATTTATCTTTTCCCTTCCATAGAGACCAAGGCATTTGGGCCAGGCTTTGTGGTCGCTGCCCACTCTAGCATTGAAATCCCCTAGGAGGTAGATTGCCTCGTCTTTGTGGATGCTTCCTATTACCTGGTCTAAAGCTACATAGAATTGGTCCTTCTCTTCTGGGGTTGAACAGGGGGTTGGGGTGTACACACTAAGAATGATTGCAGGGCCCGCAGCTGTTTTGAGTCTTCAAGTGACAATTCTCTCTGTGCCTGATGACGGGGGTTCAACTGCGAATTCTACAACATGTTGCCTTGTAGGTCTGTCTCACAGATGGCATGCAATGTCAATCTTCAGTCTGTTGAGGTCTCTATCAACTATTCCTGTTTTCTGTGTGTCATTTATTGTCTGCAGATCATCAGTGATGCCGGGACACATAGTCCTCACGTTCCAGCTAGCAATTCGAAGAGCAGGGGTCTTCTTTTTCTTTTTTTGTATTTCTTGGTGCAGGGCTTAGTGGCCCACTTGTTGAGTGGTGCTCTAATCTCCACGCATCCAGTGGAGAAGGCAGGCCATGACGGGATAGCACCAATTTGACTGGGGGCTGCCCAGTGTGATGCGGGCGGTAGCTGTCTACGTCAATTGAGCTTATAACCGGTAACTGCTGCTTCCCGTGTTTTTGTCGACACCTTGCGGCGACTCTGGAGTGTCCTCTCTAGAGGTTATGCCAGCCTGGGTGGGTATGATGGAAAATTAGCTGCTACCCATACAGCATATTCCCCCCAAGGGAACGACTTGCGTCGATGCAGCTTGGCGCCATTGGCGTCACAGGAGCTGTCGGAATGTACAAAACTTTTATGTATAGATCGCCTGTAGGTGCTCCATTTTCTGTTTTTCTGTCAGTGTTTTATTCCCTTAGCTTTTCCCGAGTAGAGGGTGTAGCCACAAGGCACCAGAGTTTTCTTCTCCTAGATGAACTACCATCCAAGGTTAACAAGCCTCATCTACCTGAAGGGTACCAATTGTCAGCACCGGGGATCGAACCCGTGACTGATTTTTGACTCTTGGTACAACAGCACTATCACTTTGACCACCACGCTAATGGCTTTATGTTATTAAAACTCAACTCTAGTATGTTTAAAGTGAAAATTTGTAATATTTTACTGAGACTATACTTGTAAAAACCTTGTGCTTGTATAATGCTTAAGAAGCCCTGGCCATTAGAAAGTTTATACTTTCAAGATATTGTTACACAGGTCTAATTTATGAATTCTGATATTGTGATTTTTCAGGTGAAACTTTATGTTTTTCATGCTAAAATGAAGCTTTTGTTTTGAATTCTTTCTAAATTTTTTCTCAATGGAAAATGTATTTGTTATGAATAGAAACAGCTTTAAGAACATAGTAAATAATGCTTAAATGAATTCTTCAACAGAGGCGACATCTGTTTGACTTGGGGCCAAAGAAAGACAATGGTGGTTGGCATTTACCTGAAAATGACATTGACGCAGATAACCCCCATGGACAATTTAGGGTCCTTTGCCTACGACACATTTCAAATCTAAATGATGGATTTGGACCCAGCAAAAAAGGCCAAGCTCCTCCAATAGATAAAGATTCTCTTGAGATTCATCCAGAAGTTGTGAAGAAAACTCAAGAAAAAAACAACAATCTAGAAATCTTCCAAGCTAGGCAAACAGACTGTCATGACAAATCAGTTGTTTCTAAAGCTAACCCTAGCAAGCAAACATCTGTTAAAATTAAAACCATGTCAGAATCGACCTGATCAAAAGTCAAAGATTGATTTGAAACATATTTTGCTCTTGTGAAATTTATTGAATTTTGTTCAATAGACATAGAAAATATAAATAAACCTTTCAAAATAATTTTGTGTTTATTTTGTCTTTTATACTTTAAAATGCCTTTCTAAGGAATTAATTTTTATTATTTATAAACATTTTTTTATTTTGTTTTATGTTCTCAAACTTTTCTCTTTCTCCCAAGAACTCATTCAATATAATGACAATAAGAAACACGTTGATTGGAATCAGTGATGCAATTTCAAAATATTATGTACTGAAAGAATTACATCCAATAAACCTGTGATTGTTTCTTTTAAATTTTGTCATTCAAGAAAGTCTTTTTGAGGCTTTCAGTGAGGGGAATAGAATGCCTGGGAGGAGGGGGCAAACTTTTCATTAATAACTTGCTTCTAAACAAAAAAGGGGTAAAAGAAAATTTAGCTTTTCATAGAAATAAAAGAAATGCATAAGAATAAAAAGTAATGAAGTAACTTACTATTATAACATTTAAAAGTTCCAACTACTAAAAATTCAAACTCCATATTGGATGGAAATTCTTAGCATACTTTACGCTTCTAAACTGAAAAAAGTTTTGGTTTAAGAAGCATGAGAAGATGAAACTGATGTTCTGGTCATTGTAAATGATTCTTCAAGTCTGTCAGCCACTCCTCTTGTTCAAGTTATAATTATTTGACCTAATCATTTCCAACCACAGTCCATCAACTTAAAACAATTACAATAAATGGCCCTTATGTACTTTCAAAAATTTGCAATTACTATTATAGTGTCCAAAAAATGAAACTGAAGTTCACAAATTCAGACAAGGCGAGCATCTTTTTTATGTAAGTAAAGAACTGGAGAAATATTGTTCCCCACTTAAATGGCCTTTTCGCCTCAAGCATTCTTATGTTGCTTTTAATGTGGCTTGGTAAGCAACCTATCTGTTGCAGATGCTCCTTCTATGCAGAATATCATTGCGTCCATTCTTTTTTATGGTTTATGTCTGGTCTTGCATTTTTATTAGAGTTTTACATGTTGATGGAATTTTAGTTTTCCTGCTTTCCTCAGGCGACCCATACCACATCCCAATTCCAGATGGAAGAAATAGTCACAAGTCTTTGTCCCCCCCGCCCCTCCATAAAAGCCGTATTTTCTTTTTGAAAATAAGCATGTTTCAAATCACTTCAAATATGTAAATGGAAGTTTTATTTAAAATTGCGCGCTTTGATGTGACGTCACAGTTCTTAAACATCCCTAATACATCATCACAAATTTTTGACCCGCTCCCCTCCCCCTTTTTCTTTGTTTGTGATCATTTTTGGACGGCCCCATACGGAATGAGAAAAGTGTTTCTATCCCCATGTCTATCTGAGGGTTGTAAGGGTAGAATTAATCAGATCAATAACTGGTAGCATATAAATTCTAAAGAAGGCAATCGCGAATGAAGTGCACAAGAGAAACCAAAATTATTGCAAATAGAAAGAATTAGAAACCAGCCTTCAAGAAGGAAAAAATATATTGAAAAATAACAGCAAAAAAAAAAAAAAAAGAAATGGCCATATGTTTTTGTTTGAATTTGTGACACAATTTAAATCCTGGAGAGGAAAAAAAAGACTTTTCGCGGCCTTTAGAAGGAAACACTGAGTCACATAATATGACTAATATTTGGGAACTGATGCATCTTCTTGCAAAGTAGGATGAAGCGCTTTGAGAGCATCTTGTTCACTAAAGCATAAGCATGCGAAAAGACGACTTAGTCACAATGGAATCTTTTTCTTTCTTACACAAATAAATGGAGACTTAACGTCGTTTACTGTACTAAAAAAGTTTTAAAGATGTTGCCCATAGATAATGATTGGAATAGTTAGTGAATGCCTTAACTTAAACTTGAACTAAAAATTTGTGGAAGGTGTGTGGGGACATTCGAATTTTAATGGAAACGTTTAGACAAAGAGGAGTGAGGAAATTTGTTTGATGGATGTAAAAATCAGACTTGCCGCGTGAAAATGAGTTGAGAATACAGTTGTAGTTGTATTCATCATTAGATAACGGTTAACTGTAAGATTCTAATTAGAGGTCTTGGTGACTACATAATTTGGTAAACAGACAAGTTAAGTTCTCACGCCAGCTAATCTACTGGACGTTAAACAGACAAGTTAAGTTCTCACGCCAGCTAATCTACTGGGCGTTAACGGGAATGGCTACAAATCTAGAGCACTTATCTGACATCGTACCGACAAACAAGGAATTTTGTTGGATTCACTGGCCATAAAATGGATTAATGAATTCAAAAGCATTTGAATAATTATTTTATTTATTTATTCTCAAAGTTATACGGGCTAAGTAAATAATATAATTTTGAAAATATCTTACAATTGCCAGTCGACTTTGAACTCTGAGAAAAACTTATTTAACTTAAGTTCATTCAAAGTTAATTACGATAAACAATGAGCAAACTAAGATAAAAAAATGTATCTATTGTGGCTACAGGGTATGAAATGACAGAAAACATTGATATCGACCGTCCCATCAAAACACTGATATCGACCGTCCCATCGAAACATTGATATCGACCGTCCCATCAAAACATTGATATCGACCGTCCCATCAAAACATTGATATCGACCGTCCCATCAAAACATTGATATCGACCGTCCCATCAAGACATTGATATCGACCGTCCCATCAAAACATTGATATCGACCGTCCCATCAAAACATTGATATCGACCGTCCCATCAAAACAAGGTAAAGCTCTTTCCTTTTAATTTCTTGTTCTCTAGAATAAACATTATAATCTTCTTATTGTTACTTTCCACAAAATGTGTAAATCATATAGAGATATACATACATACATACATGCATATAATTTTTTTAAAAAATAATAAATTATCGCGTATTCGAATTCCATGGAGGGAAGGGAAGCTATCTTGGCATCTGTCCCAGGCCGCAGAAACCCACTCAATGCCGCCGTTGTCTCCCCTCCCATCACCTTTAAATTATTGTTGTTCATCTCCAAAAAATTCCAAGTCTCATTTGTTTACTCGTTACCGTTATCTAAATGCTCAAATTTAATTACAATGATCCTGTATAATTTAAGATAAATACACAAGAACATTTTTTTCTTTAATACGTGCACAAGGCAGTGAGCACAATAAGTGTCAATAAGTTGCGATGAAGAAAATTGGGAGGGAGAGAATTATTGTTAGTCTTAGAGGCATAGATACTGTGGAATGAAGAGCAGCGAAAAGTATACTAATTGACTTATAACGTTTTTTAATTCCACCGAATGAATCAGTATCAAATAACGGTGTTATTTAGACAGGAGAGTCTACGAAGTTAAAGCCAAGATCTGCAACTCTTGTCCCTAAAAAATATATTTGGTCGTAAATAACGTGTCAGTTTTCCCGCTGATCTCCCTTTGGTGTTGTGACCTCCATATTTCACCATGGGGTCAAGTGTGTCACCCACAGGTGTGTTGTGTTACCTGTGACATGTTGAGTGTCAACAGATGATGTCCTCCTTAAAATCTTTCCGGAAATTTTAAAATAATAATAATATACGTAAAAGTAAGTATTTTTTTAAAACGAATCATTTCTGGATAACGACAACAAAATAATGAGTAGTATTATCAAATGAACTGACTACACTATAAACTTTTAAAACTTCTGTAACTGATTAACATAAACAGCAGTGGCTGTGATAACAAGGATGCTGTATCATTTCTTGTTGATGTATATTTGGAAGTGCTTGGACTTGAAAACAATACGGTTTCTCCTCTGTTCACCAGTAACATAAGTGTAAAGATGCCAACCGCTGTGAGTATGTAAGGGTTCTTTAAATGTGAATAAGAAACTAAGTCGTTCCCAATCAGGTGAAACATTATTATCACAACAATGCCATACATATTTGTGGTTGATGTATGTTAAAAAAAACTTGTATGCCTGACCATAATATTCGGTTTATCAGAGAAATATGGCAAGCACAATACTGTCCAGTGGCGTTGCTATGGAAAAAGGGGGGGGCAAAATTAGAAAGTCACCAAATTAGTATCCGAATTTTTTTTTTCCATTAAATATCACGCTACCGCCATGGATGTGGGGCCACAAAAGAGGTTAAGACCCCCGGGCCCCCACATCCCTACAAATTCCTAGCTACGCCACTGTTACCGGCTATGGGAAGTCGTGAAAACTGAATTTTTATTAACTAGAACGTTTCAGACCAGCTGATTTCTTTCGAAAATACGTCCGAAATAAATAGAGAGAAAAAAAACCCACTTAATTCATGGATCCTAAACCTCGACCTTCTTACTCGATAACTAGTTGCTGTCGCACTGATGATGATGTGTGTGTGTGTTTACTCACGAGATAATAATAGGCTAATTTCCTGTTATAGGGTGCTTATATTTATATCTATTTCATTTTCTATTCATCTACCCTCATGTCCTTATCTCTTCATATTTATATTTTTTCCTCAATTATTTCATCTTTAAATTTCCTTGGATGTAAGATCAATTCTGTCAATTATTTAACCTTTTAAGAAAACTCAGTTTCACACATCATACACTCATACATTCACAAATACCTCCACACATATTCAATCCCACACATTCAACTTTACACCCACACCACCACCTACACCACTACACGCACCTCTACACACACACACACACACAGTTACACAATCGAAAAAAAAATACACACACAGTCCCACACACATATACCTTCACGTATATTTTTATATACCTCTATTTTTAATGGACATATTCTATGTGTAGACACGATGAGTCACATGACGCAGTGAATACCTTGAAACCAATCGCTAGTGTTGTGTCTTGTTATGATCGTATAACTTTATAACTGTTTGGCAAACATTAAAAAAAAAAAGATAGCTCTTGTATCCGCTCAATGAAAGGCTGGGCCAAGTTTACCCAACAATTGTTGCAACTGAGGCAATCACATTTTAAAATCAAACTGATCGGAAATTAAACTTTGCATTTTAAACAGTAACGAACTCTATCGATAGGATGTTGAAAATAATAATAATAATAAAATGGTAATTTATATAGCGCTGTATCCCAGCATGGAGCCAGGCTCACAGCGCTTTACATGGAAATAAAAATACATATAACAATAAAAAGAAACATTCATATCATATTAACTACATAAATGACAATACGCTATACTCAATACATCAGCTACGTTAATCATTTAAAGAAATGTTGTTTTATTAATTTTGAAAATAAATTTTAAAAAGATGTGTCTTAAGTGCAGTCTTGAATGACTTAGCAGTTGAAATGCTACGGATATGTAATGGAAGAGAATTCCATTGTTTGGCTGCACAAAAGGAGAATGACCTTTCGCCAAATGTTTTAGTTCTTGTCTTAGGAACACAGAGAATGCGTGTATCTGCAGAGGAGCGTAGCTGACGACTTGGTGAGTAGACTGACAAAAGTTCAGTAAGATATGAAGGGCATGAGTCAGAAAAGAAGTTGTGACACAGAACGGCCAGTTTGTAATCAATTCTGGCTTGTATGGGTAGCCAATGAAGTGAGTAAAGTAGCGGAGTAACATGGTCATGTTTTTTCGCCTTTAGAACTAATCTGGCAGCTGAATTTTGAACTCTCTGTAGTTTTTCAATGCTTTGTTTTGGCGCACCTGACAGAAGAGAATTGCAGTAATCCATACGAGCTAGAACAAGAGAACAGACTAGAGTTTTTGTTGCACTATCTGTTAAATAATGACGGATTGAACTGATCTGACGAATGGCAGTATAGGCAGAGCGACAAATGTGATTGATGAAGTTGTTGGTAGACATGTTGTCAGAAATAATGTAGCCAAGATTCCTAGTCGATGTTGTGAACAGTATATCAGAACTAGCCACCTGAATAGAATTCGGAAGAGTCAAAGTACTGCGGGATTTATTGTTACAGAATAGCAGTGCTTCTGTCTTATTATCATTCAGTTTGAGCTTGCTTAGAGTCATCCAAGACTTTACCTCACCAATGCACTCCTGCATCAATTGGACAGTAAAGCCAATATCAGACGGATCAGTGTGAGTGTAAAGTTGAGTATCATCTGCAAATGATTGGCTTTTAACTGAATGCTTTTCGAGCAGTAGAAGTAGTGGCCTTGTATACAGCACGAAAAGTACCGGACCCAAAACGGAGCCTTGAGGCACACCATAAACCAAGTCAGCTCTGTAAGAGATACA
>MUZC01004482.1:196948-210825 GCA_002072015.1 Radix auricularia | reverse complement strand
CCCCCCCCCCCCCCCCACGAACACGGGATTATGGGACACACATAAAAAAAAACACTAAAGAGCTTACATGAACTAAGTAGTTCAAAGACAAATTGATTAGATTAAAGCACTAATATAAACTGATTGGATTAAAGTACTAAAATAAACTGATTGATTTAAAGTACTGAAAATCCTATATGTGGAAAAAAATCAGCAGTCTCGAGCCTACTCTCTTCATGGGGTTTCACGAAAAAACCCCTCAGCCCTCTGGCCCCTTAAGGGACGTAAAGGCTGAGAAGCCCCCCCCCCCCGGAGCGGTCGCTGCTACAAGCGGCCGCCTGGGCGTCCAGGACACTAGGTCGAAAACGCCTCCCACTAAGTGAGCCTCCCGAGGGTTATGTACTAACATAAGCTGATTGGATTAAAGTACTTAAATAAACTGAATAGTTTAAGGCACCTACATAACGTTAGTTTTGTTCAACTTTCAAACAATGATATCCTCACTTTCTAAACACGATCTCCCCATTCCCTCACCCATCCCCGCTTTCCTAACGCTAAACCTGGCGTTTATTCAGTGGGGAATATTATTCAAACTTGGTCGGTGAAAGTTCAAAAGACGTAAATAACAAATTTACGCCTCACAAAGAATCCTCTGTGAGTAACATTAAAGACAATTTTACGTAACACAGATCGTTTATTTGCATAATTTTATTAGGCTAGGACTCACCTATCAAAACGTGAGCAATCATATTGGGGTCAGCGCCGTTAAAAAGTTTGGGAACCATCCATTTTCTTTCATTCTCAATAAACGCGATCAAGTCTTCAATGGGTGGTCTGGCCGCTGAAACAAGAGACATGAAAAGCACATTTGAGAACCACTATTATGAGTAGCTTAAACCAAATAATCATAGAATTAGAGCCTCAGTGAAATACAAACGTATTCCTCTCTCTCGCTCTCTCTTTTCTCTCTTTATTAATAACATACTCTCTACTCTCTCAATGATTTATGGCTGGGTCAGATTTCAAAATTTAATTAGCAACGTACATATTTTTAAAATTCATTTTTTTATGAATCTGGTTTCTATAGCAACAGAAATGGTTTACGAACAACGACGTCAAACACAAATCACACACATACGTCACCACTTTGGAGCGTCATGTAATTATGGGTAAGAAAATGAACAAAGCACCCTTTAAAAAAACCTGCTAAACCTGGGCAAATATTGTTAATATTGAGTGAAGTAAAATATGCGGGGAAAGTGATCTTAACTCATTTTCATCTAAGCAGCTTTAGCACGGTGGCGTAGCTGGAGCTTTTGTCGCCCGGGGCGGTCTCCAATTTGCCGCCATTTAGGGAACGTCCATAAATGACGTCACACATGAGTGTGGGGGGGGGAGGGAGTCACAGATTTGAAGTCACATCAAAACGCGCATACTTAAATAAAAATTCCACTTAAATATATGATTACCACACTTTATTCAATGAAGTTTTACATGGTTTCACGCGTGTTACGATATTAGAGTGCAGCCTTACACTAAAAATTATTTAATTGAAAAAAATTGATTGGAAACATGCTCATTTTCAAATAGAAAACATGGCTTTAATTAGGGGGAGGGTCGAGTATTATGCAATCAAAATTTAAATTATTTGCAATATCTTGCTCTATGGACAATAATGCAAGATTTTGTAGTCTTAAATTACTGATTGTCGAACGAAGACAATTTTTTTTAATTAACTTGTAGCAATCGTTCAAAAACAATTTTAGCAAAATTTTAATGTTGGGTAAAGAATTTTCCAATCTACACGGAATTCGCGCTTTCAAATGTCCCACCTATCTTAATTTTCACTTATTATCTTTATTAATACCTTATCCCTACCAAAACTGGGCCCCGCGCATTCCTTTCGCATACTAAGCTGGATAAGGCCCCGCAATTGCTAAGACTGGCCCTGTCTGCAGCCATAAAAACCTGGAATCTTTTGCGTTCAATATTGAACTTTTCTTTAGCAATGTCAATAAAGAAATTTATTTGATTTTAAAATTGTTCAATTAATATGTTACATGGTATCATACCCTAATATTTTCTTGCAAGGGCATGCAAATCATCAGCGGGTTCTATTATTTTCTTTTAAAATAGCATCTATGGATAAAAACATTTCTCGTTATACGGCTTGCTCTAAGGATATAACCCAGTCTCCTGAATTTTCTTTACTCATACTTTTTCTCCTTTTAACTCGGCGTTCAGTTGATATCACAAATAGATGCGCTAACCAGCATTACAAACTAGGTCCTGTGTCTAATAGATGAGCTCACCTGCCTTACAAACTAGGTCATGTGTGTAATAGATGATCTCACCAGCATTACAAACTAGGTCCTGTGTCTAATAGATGAGCTCACCTGCCTTACAAACTAGGTCATGTGTGTAATAGATGATCTCACCAGCATTACAAACTAGGTTCTGTGTCTAATAGATGAGCTCACCTGCATTACAAACTAGGTCATGTGTCTAATAGATGAGCTCACCTGCATTACAAACTAGGTCATGTGTCTAATAGATGAGCTCACCTGCATTACAAACTAGAGGTTCCTCGTCGAAGCCATCCTCACAGTCCACGATGCCGTCACAAACAGATTTCAGTGGTATACACTTGCTTGTCCGACACAAGAACGGCTTGGAGGAATCACAAGGGTTTCCTGGAGGGAAGACAATGTATAAGTCAATGTCAGTGATTTAACGATGGTTTAACTATGGTTTACGATGGTTTAACTATGGTTTAACGATGGTTTAATGATGGTTTAACTATGGTTTTACGATGTGTTTACTATGGTTTAACCGCGTGAAGAGATCACCCTCATAATACATAATGTGAGGGGATTAGAATACTTTCAAGTGTTTGGTGCTTGGGGGGGGGGGCGGGGGGGGGTCAGAACGAAACTTTCTGTGATACAAGTGGGTTGACCATGTTAGAGCAACTTTCTGGAGTATGGGTGAGTAGAACATGTTAGAGCAACTTTATGCGGTACGGGTGGGTAGAACATGTTAGAGCAACTTTCTGGGGTATGGGTGGGTAGAACATGTTAGAGCAACTTTCTGGGGTATGGGTGGGTAGATTAGAGCAACTTTCTGGGGTATGGGTGGGTAGAACATGTTAGAGCAACTTTCTGGGGTATGGGTGGGTAGAACATGTTAGAGAAACTTTCTGGGGTATGGTTGGGTAGAACATGTTAGAGCAACTTTCTGGGATACATGTGGGTAGAACATGTTAGAGCAACTTTCTGGGGTATGGGTGGGTAGAACATGTTAGAGCAACTTTCTGGGGTATGGGTGGGTAGCACATGTTAGAGCAACCTTCTGGGGTACAGGTGGGTAGAACATGTTAGAGCAACTTTCTGGGGTATGGGTGGGTAGAACATGTTAGAGAAACTTTCTGGGGTACGGATAAGTAGAACATGTTAGAGCAACTTTCTGGGGTATGGGTGGGTAGAACATGTTAGAGAAACTTTCTGGGGTACGGATAAGTAGAACATGTTAGAGCAACTTTATGGGGTACGGATAAGTAGAACATGTTAGAGCAACTTTATGGGGTACGGATAAGTAGAACGCAACTTTTTGTGTGACCAGGCTCTCTGAAATAAGACTTTTCAACACAAACGTTACGAAACTCTACATTAATTAGTTATTTGGAAGAGCCGGATAAAAGAATTCTTGCAATATGTGAACGGAATTCTCTCCGCCAGGAAAAAATAAAGAACAGACAGATAAAACAAGACACACACTCACTCACACACACACACAGAGCGAGAGAGAGAGAGAGAGAGAGAGAGAGAGAGAGAGAGAGAGAGAGAGTGAGAGAGAGAGAGAGACTGAGAGTGAAAGAGAGTCATAAACACGGATAGATAAATATATATATGACTATAGTTGAAATAGATGGAGGGTACGTCTCAAGTGCACAACTGAACTATTCACAAAGTAAACAAAACTTACTAAATGATTCACCGAGTGGTCAAAGGGAGGATTGATCAAATGTGCGGAGATCGCCAGACACGTTCCATTTCACAAATAGTAATCCTGTTACGTACACATGGCAACGATTACCAAGTACTAAGTAATCGATCCCTGCCAGCCATCAACACCATATGTCGATAAGCTTGATACATCGAGCAAATACAAATTGTGTTAACGTCAATAAGCAAAGGTCGCTTAGAGGTTTGCTGCAGATGCCGATTACTGATAATCGTTTTTATTGTCAAAGCCGAGCTAGATAACCCATTGGTTAATAAATGGTCAAGTAATCTTGTGGCCAAGCATCGGTCAGATAACCTAGTGCCCAAGCATTGGTCAGATAACCTAGTGGCCAAGCATTGGTCAGATAACCTAGTGTCCAAGCATTTGCCAGATAACCTAGTGGCCAAGCATTGGTCAGATAAGCTAGTGGCCAAGCATTGGTCAGATAACCTAGTGGCCAAGTATTGGTCAGAGAACCTAGAGACCAATCAATGCCCGGGGAATATAGAGTGTAGACATCATTGGTCCAAACATTGTTAGTTAAGAGTGTAGACAACACTAATCTCGGCATTGCTATTTCATCAATACATGACGTAGTCCTTTAACCTTTGTCCGTTGGAAGCGTGTTGGTTAAGAAAATACCATCAAATTATTGTTACAACTACTGACTGTGTTACTAGCAAGCAGATGATACGGGGATAAATACTTGGATAGCAAGAGATACCAACTATATAGTAAAGAATAACAACATATATTAAAAAGTTCATGATTATGAACATTGATGAATTTCTAAGAGTGTTGCAAGAGCTGACCATAGTGTTAGACCGCATATCTGAAAATTGTTGAAAGTTACTTTTAGGAACTAAAAGATTGCTGCTGTAATATCAAGTCCATTAGTAACATTCTCTTTGGGCAAACAGCTCGTCAACAGGTACATTGGCGAAACACGCGATGTATCAAGTGTGTACATGTCATACGATGTCTCAAATGTGTAGATGTCATGCGATGTCTCAAATGTGTACATGTCATGCGATGTCTCAAGTGTGTACATGTCATGCGATGTCTAAAATGTGTAGATGTCATGTGATGTCTCAAATGTGTACATGTCATGCGGTGTCTCAAATGTGTACATGTCATGCGATGTCTCAAATGTGTACATGTCATGCGATGTCTCAAGTGTGTACATGTCATGCAATGTCTAAAATGTGTAGATGTCATGCGATGTCTTAAATGTGTAGATGTAATGCGATGCCTCAAGTGTGTAGATGCCATGTCATCGATGTCATCACTACTCGAGTGTGTGGCTAAAGTAGTCAGAATCTATATATGGGGTTAAAGTAGAAAGAATCGATATGCGGCTAGAGTAGATATAATCTATATATGTTGTTAAAGCAGAAATAATATATAAATGTGGTTAAAGCAGACAGAATCTATACGTGGTTAAAGTAGACATAATCTATATGTGATAAAGTAGACAGAATCTATGTGCGGCCCTTCAGATCAGTTTCAGATCAGTATATTGTGTATAAGAACTCAGTGGCGTAACTAGGGATTTAGGGGTTCTTTGGGGCTTGGCTTCTTTAGGAGGGGGCCCTGCATACATGGCGGTGGCGTAATATTTAATGTAAAAAATTCGGACACTCTTTTGGGGTCCAGGGGGACTTTCAAATTAGGACCCCCCCTTCCCCTAGCACATCTAAATATATATTTGTGTTAAAATCTTAATGTTGTCTTTCAAGAGTTTGCTGTGAGTTGTAATGTGTAGATTCTTGTATCTATATCTCGATCATTGTTATGGAAATATCGTGACATCACCAGGCAACACATCAATGACGTCATACGGCCTTTCCTACAACTCAGTTCAGATTTCGGTCACTCAAGAGTTTGGTAATCAGACCAGAGCTCACGTCAGGTGCAGGCAGCGCGAGAGATTTTAGGGCACTGGTTCTCAAAACGAGAAAATCGAAGCAAATAATTTCAAACTCAGTGAACCTTTTGTTTATTATTTTTGATCACGTCACATGGAGCCAAATAATAAATACTTGAGTCAATCTTATAACATGCTATTCAATATAAGGCTGTATAGAAACTCAGGTTATAAGACCTATGAAGATCATCAAGTGATTATTGTAATTAAGTAGACGCCGTTGACAAATACACAGTGGACATTCATTCCCAAGATTCTTTAGGAACTTAGCAGTGAGCAACTTTAACAAGGGGGGGGGCGCCTTTAATTTGTAAATAGAAACTTCTTTGACATGGCTTCCTTGCGTCCAGAAATTAACGAAATTAAGTGGTGACATTCAATACAAAGATATGTATTTGAGACCAGTCAGCCCATCACGTATTTCAACTACCATCTCACACAAGGCGTAAATATTGGTAACTACATGATCTTTGGGGTCTGAAATTTAGTGGAAATTTAAAATCCTGCTAAATAACTATATAAACCCGATTTTTACAAGAACTTTAGGTTGGCATTGCTAACAGCATAAAATAAATACAAGATAGTCACGTTGGAGGCTAATGTATAGTTGCAAGAACTAAAAAAAGTGAAAATGACGTCATTAATCCTGCTCAAGGCAAAAGTCTTGGGGAGTATTGCAATTAACACCAGCTACTGCGTTCTTTCAGTCATTAAAAAATTGTCTAGAAACTAAGAATGCTATCGAAGTCTTATCTTTCAGAAGATAATATATTACAACGACTGTCATTGGGTGAAAACATTCGGGAACGCTTTTTAAAAGTTTGCGAGTCAAGTCAGTTGGTTAAATGCTGTAAGGAATTCTTTGAACCGCGAGTAGCCTAAATTATACTGTAAAATACGATTATTGATTCGGGTTCTGTGAAAAACGGTTGATCATTTTCGGATAATGTTAAACTGGTTGTCTAACGCAAAAAAAAAAGAGGGGGGGGGGCACGGTGGTCAAGTGGCATGCACACTCGGCGGGCGTACGGATGGTCGCGGGATCAAATCAATGTGAAACCAAGGATTTGTTCCCGGGGCCTACGACGCCCCTGAGTACACCCAGCTCTGAATGGGTATCTAACACTAGCTAGGGAGATAAAGGCGGCTGGATAATGCGTAGAAGGAAAAGAGGCAGGCCAAGGAAGAGTTGGGAGGATAACATCAAAGAGTGGACCGGCCTTTCATTTAGCGATTCCCAGAAGGCAGCTCAGAACCATGACACTTGGCATGAGTTAGTGCGCAGCTCAAAATGGTGCCCCAACGACCCAGCGTCGGGTTAAGGGATAGTTCAAGTTCAAGATAATGCGTGGAACCCCCGAAGCCGTGGCCTGTGAACAGACCGGCATGGTCTGTGGACGCAATAATCCTCTGTATAGATAAGCCAAACTTTACCTTTTTATTTTTCGATATAAATTATACTCAAGCTCAGGATCGTGTCACGTGAAGCTGGCGATTACTGATCGTGTCACGTGAAGCTGGCGATTACTTACATGTTTGGGTGGCGATTACTTACATGTTTGGGTGGCGATTACTTACATGTTTGGGTGGCGATTACTTACATGTTTTGGGTGGCGATTACTTACATGTTTTGGGTGGCGATTACTTACATGTTTTGGGTGGTGATTACTTACATGTTTTGGGTGGCGATTACTTACATGTTTTGGGTGGCGATTACTTACATGTTTTGGGTGGCGATTACTTACATGTTTTGGGTGGCGATTACTTACATGTTTGGGTGGCGATTACTTACATGTTTGGGTGGCGATTTATCAGAATTATAAAGTAAATAAGTAAACAATAAAAAACATACAAATTTCTGTAAATTTCATTAAATTTGAATTTGAATATTGTAACATCAGATACATTGATATTTACATCTTACTCAATAAAAACAACATAGAATCAACAGAGAAATAATCAATTATTCAACATGATTTTGATTATTGAATTTGACCAATTGAGACTTAAAAGTTTTCCTAAGCCGATTGAAAGTAAAGTGAAAGGGTTAAAAAATTGTAATGAATGAAACTGAACTACCAAGCTTCAAAGGTACGACCGCCCCCCCCCCTTACCGGAATCATCAATAATAATTTTATATATATATATTTTATTCTTGTCCTTTTAGTTCTTAAATGCAAAAAAACAGAAAATATTTTGAAACGTTAATAAAAAATTTTATATTCAACTTTAAATTTATTTACAGACAGACCAAAAAAAAAATTTAATGCATATTTTTTTATCCTTAAAATGTTAAAAAAAATATTTACATTTCATTAATTAACGAATTATTATTAGTATTATTTACAGAACAACTTATAAAGAAGAAAATCATTTTATATCACATAATATTGATAAATTTGAACGACATTTAAGAATGTGAATTGCTGGTGTAGACAAAAGTCAACGTTTCTGACTACTTTAAGGGGATGACATGTTCTTACATTAACATTGTCGCTTCAATTGGAGGTAGGTGGTATCGTAAACACCATATAATATTCCTTAACACTATCCCCACACTATCCCCACACTTAATGTTTCCGAGTCCTGCTATCTTTGGATGGAGATTTGTCGGAAACAAAATAATCATATTAAAAATGTGAATGTATTTTTTTTAAACCACTGAAACAAACCAAATGAACCACAATAGTACACAGTCCGACCGTAAACTAGTATCCAGGGTTCGTTTACTGAGGATTTTGTCACTGGCCAGGTTCAGTGAAGGATTAAGGAACGCCTTGACAAGCACGCGATTGGTCAATTACGTGACAAGTGAAACGCCAACCAAGCAAAGCCAGAAATAAACTCGTAGCAGATCTTACTATCGGTACATACCGGAAACGTACTCTAGTCATAGATTTGACCATAGGTACATAAAGGACAACTTACACTAGTAACATATTTGACCATATATACATAAAGGGCAACTTACACTAGTAATATATTTGACCACCGGTACATAAAGGACAACTTACACTAGTAATATATTTGACCACCGGTACATAAAGGGCAACTTACACTAGTAATATATTTGACCATAGGTACATAAAGGACAACTTACACTAGTAAAATATTTGACCACCGGTACATAAAGGACAACTTACACTAGTAACATATTTGACCATAGGTACATAAAGGACAACTTACACTAGTAACATATTTGACCATAGGTACATAAAGGACAACTTACACTAGTAGCATATTTGACCATAGGTACATAAAGGACAACTTACACTAGTAACATATTTGACCATAGGTACATAAAGGACAACTTACACTAGTAACATATTTGACCACCGGTACATAAAGGACAACTTACACTAGTAACATAATTGACCATAGGTACATAAAGGACAACTTACACTAGTAACATATTTGACCACCGGTATATAAAGGACAACTTACACTAGTAATATATTTGAACATAGGTACATAAAGGACAACTTACACTAGTAACATATTTGACCACCGGTACATAAAGGACAACTTACACTAGTAATAACTACTAGTAACATATTTGACCACCGGTATATAAAGGACAAATTACACTAGTAACATATTTGACCACCGGTACATAAAGGACAACTTACACTAGTAACATATTTGACCACCGGTATATAAAGGACAACTCACACTAGTAATATATTTGAACACCGGTACATAAAGGACAACTTATACTAGTAACATATTTGACCACCGGTACATAAAGGACAACTTACACTAGTAACATATTTGACCATAGGTACATAAAGGACAACTTACACTAGTAACATATTTGACCATAGGTACATAAAGGACAACTTACACTAGTAACATATTTGACCACCGGTACATAAAGGACAACTTACACTAGTAACATATTTAACCACCGGTATATAAAGGACAACTTACACTAGTAATATATTTGAACATAGGTACATAAAGGACAACTTACACTAGTAACATATTTGACCATAGGTACATAAAGGACAACTTACACTAGTAACATATTTGACCACCGGTACATAAAGGACAACTTACACTAGTAATTTATTTGACCACCGGTACATAAAGGACAACTTACACTAGTAACATATTTGACCACCGGTACATAACGGACAACTTACACTAGTTACATATTTGACCATAGGTACATAAAGGACAACTTACACTAGTAACATATTTGACCACCGGTACATAAAGGACAACTTACACTAGTAACATATTTGACCACCGGTATGTAAAGGACAACTTACACTAGTAACATATTTGACCACCGGTACATAAAGGACAACTTACACTAGTAATATATTTGAACATAGGTACATAAAGGACAACTTACACTAGTAACATATTTGACCATAGGTACATAAAGGACTTCGTTTATTATTGAAGAGATCAGAATTCAAAGATATTGCTCTCCTTTACACAATCTCCCTGAAAATTCCTGTAGTAGATGGACACAAAGGAAATCCCTAGGTTTGTACTTTTATGACTCAGTTGCACAAAATTAAGTAATTGTCTTTCCAAATCATCCAAAAAGTGACCAAAAAAAAATTATTAAATATATTTAAAGTTTTTTTGAAATTTTAGCTGTTTTGAATATCAGAGAGCCATGTGCATGCTGGACTACCAAGCACCATGAAAAAAATTATCTTCATCAACATAATCAAGTGATCTTACTTCTTTGAAAATCGGTTTCTTCTAACAACCCAACGAACTGCTCCACGGTTGCTTCTGAAGAAAAGGATGCCTTCTCGTTGTGTGACTTCAATTTTATACTATCCATATTCAATCATATTTAAAAGTTAGTAGTTAACAGGAAAATAAAAGGCATTTGTGGTAAGTGAGATGAATACGAGACTTGGTGTTATGAGGCGAAAGTAGCGATTGAATTCTTTAGTTTACATCACAGAGTTCAGAGTTCTGTAGCACTTTGCAGCCTACATAAGAAAACAAGACAATACACGTGCAATTCAATATTAAACTGAGTGAGTTGTATGATCTCAAGGCTCAAGATATGGCTGGCAATTTGCAAGGAAGCCTTGTTTTATTGCTGTCAAATAGAAACATTTATCTCTCGGCCTCTGCTGGGTATTACCGTTTATTGACATTATTTGTCGATCGACGAATTTGAGTTGCGTTTTATAATGTTTTAAAAATGTGACAACTTATGCGAACGTTTTTCTATTCTGACCCACGACAAACCGAAATGTGGTCAAGAAATTAATTGCGTTTGTCTCTAAATCTCTTCATCATTATTAGACACGTCTATTCTCGAGCTTCCTGTTACCAAGTAAGTCAGTGCATGAAGTGACTTCGAGCTGGTGCTCTTCCTGTAACAGACTACAGTCCCAACAGACTACAGACCCACACTGACCACAGTCCCACACAGATTACAGTCCCACACAAACTACAGTCCCACACAGACTACAGTCCCACACAAACTACAGTCACACATCTTACATCCATCTCATTACAGACAGTCATGGAATCATTTGGATTATGTTATGCTAAACTTCAGGCAGGATTTTAAGGTAATCGGGTGAAGAAAAGGAAATAAAATATAAATAAATGTATATAAAAGACCGTTGGAGGCCAGATTAATTTATACATGAACATGACAGACCCAGCAAGGTTTTATGGACATACGTCACAGGCCACTGAATGATGTCAACGAGTTTTTGTTTAATTAAAAAAAATTATGCTGAATGTCTTATATTTAAAGTTTAATTTCTCTAATAGGGATTATCATAGAATAATTTATTTCAAAAATCTTATTTTCTACTTCACATGGCACGAGAAATTGTCTTTAAACATAAAATGTTCTAATTTACATATGTAATAAGAAAAGTATCAAGAAAAATGATCTTATCAAGAAGTGGTTTAAATCTTGCTGTTGTTGCTGATACTTATTGGTTGCCTTAAACAAGGGTAAAGAAATGATTGAGCCTAGTACGTTTAAATCCTGCTGTTCTTACTGACACGTTTTAACTGGTTTAAACAAAGATAAAGACTATTGAGCCTAGTAAGAGGCCTCCCATGGTCCAATCAGCCATCTCCCCTTAATTCGCACCTGGTTGATTAGAATCTAATTTCAAAATTTTATGGCAGGTCTAAGGATCTAATTTATTCTTTTATTAACAATTATATATGACAATTAAATATAAATTTGTCGGGTTAAAGGCAGGATAAAGATAATCTTAAATTAAAGACTATGTTTATTGACAATTAGTAATTAATTATTATAAATAATTACAAATTTATGCTATGATTCATAGATAGCAAAATTTCACAAAATGTATTTGACGATCTCTCTTCAACTGGCATTTCTCTGAGACGAAAGCTTATGATACATTTGAAGTTCCAAATAGCTGTTCATAATTTGAGACATAACTTAAATCAACTTTTGACATTTAAGTTTTGGAAACACGTTTGGCTTCATTTGGGAATTTCTCATTCATAAAGTTATTAATCCCCCCCCACCCACCCCCGTTTAAGATGAAACTAGCAAACACCAGTCTACGATTAAGTGACCATGTAATGGCCGTCCATCCCAAGCCTGGATGCCATATCAGCCAGACGTCTGGATCCGCCTGTCAGCGAAGACATGGTCCCCCTCCTCCCCCACCAACATGTCGCCCAACTGATTTCCCTAATGTCTCATTCTCCCAAGTTATTGTCACCCCGTCCACCCCTCCCCTGTAAGTATCCTCCAGTGCTGGGACTGATCTCTAATGGTGACCGTTAGTTTCCATAATACACAAGTCACAGTGAGAGTCAAAACGTAACACAATTTTTGTAAAGTTGTTACGACTTTCTGTAATTAGATACGACTGTTTGTAACGTTTAAAAAAATAAAAATAAATAGGAGTTCTTATGTTGTTTCTGAGGAGAGAGAGAGAGAGTGACATATGTTGGAGTGGAGTGACGTATGGTGGAGCGGAGTGACATATGTTGGAGAGGGGTGACGTTTTGTGGAGCAGAGTGACATATGTTGGAGAGGGGTGACGTTTTGTGGAGTGGAGTGACATATGTTGGAGAGGGGTGACGTATGGTGGAGAAGGGTGACGTAGTGAGTAGTTGGTTGACGTAGGGTAGAGTGGGTAATGCGCCCCTGACGTCAAATTTTCAACAGGTTTGTGTGTCTGTGTGTGTGTGTGGGGGGGGGGGGGGTAATTTGGCAGCGCATTACAAAACATGCATGTACAGACTTTAATCACAAGTTAACTTGACTATAAATTAATGTACTAAATATCAAATACTATCGCCTTAATTTTTCAATTTCAGCTCGATAGGATACAGGGAAGTGAGTTAAAAATTGATCCAAAGTTTTTTTTGTGTGGCAGACACGCAGACGTTACGAGTTAATCAATATAAAGGATTTAGGTGGGACGTGGTGGTCGAGAGGTAGCGCTCTCGACTGTCATACTGATGGTCACGAGTTCGAATCCACACGAAGGTGAGGATTTGTTCTCGGGGCCTGAGGAGTCCCCGAGTCACCCAGCTCCGAATGGGTACCTAACTAGACAATAGTTAGGCGGCTGGGGTAATGCGTGGAACCCCAATAGCCGTGGCCTGTGACCGCTGCATCACTTGCCAACAGATCATCTCTCATGGTCTGTGGACGCAATTATCTTCTGCATAGAAGGAGCGTCTGTATATCTAAGATTTAATAATCGTGCCAGGTACATTTCGCTTTTAGTTTCTCAGTGTTGTGTAACAATTCACAACATAAATGTGGGGGAGTGTGGGAGGCAACTCGACTTGACACAATGTCTCGACAAGTGGGTTGAGTAGAAGACACTGATGGGATGGCGGGTTGAGGAGAAGACACTGATGGGATGGCGGGTTGAGTAGAAGACACTGATGGGATGGCGGGTTGAGTAGAAGACACTGATGGGATGGCGGGTTGGGTAGAAGACACTGATGGGATGGCGGGATGAGT
>MUZC01004482.1:169902-192548 GCA_002072015.1 Radix auricularia | reverse complement strand
CTCACACAGTGGTACCAACACCTCACACCGTCGTGACACCCACACCTCACACAGTGGTACCAACATCTCACACAGTGGTACCAACACCTCACACCGTCGTGACACCCACACCTCACACAGTGATACCACCATTCTCACACAGTGGTACCAACAACTCACAGTGACACCCACACCTCACATAGTGGTACCAACACCTCACAGTGACACCCACACCTCACATAGTGGTACCAACACCTCACACAGTGACAGCCACACCTCACATAGTGGTACCAGCACCTCACACAGAGGTACCAACACCTCACACAGTGGTACCAACACCTCACACAGTGGTACCAACACCTCACAGTGACACCCACACCTCACATAGTGGTACCAACACCTCACAGTGACACCCACACCTCACATAGTGGTACCAACACCTAACACATTGACAGCCACACCTCACATAGTGGTACCAACACCTCACACAGTGGTACCCAATCTCAAACCTCACACAGTGACACCCACACCCCATTATAGCACTCATGTCACGTAAATAACATCCTCATGGAAAATAATGAGGACGAATGTGTCCTTGGTGACTAAAAGTCCAAGAAGAGAAGCAAGATGGCTGACTGGCCTTGAATTTATTACGATTTGTTCAACCCACCATTCAACCAACGGCGTTGCGCCAAGATCACAACTAGGTCAAAGCACTTGTTCATCATTTGAACATTTCTGCACATTTTCTAAAAGTATTTGTTCCAGAAATCAACATTTCTAATTTATCTGGTTGAACATATTTATACAATAACTCGACCTTTGTTGGCTATTTTGTAAAACAACAACAACAACAACAACAACAACAACAACAACAACAACAACAACAACAACAACAACAACAACAACAACAACAACAACAACAACATTAGCATTTTCTGTAAAGTCATTTGAACAATAAACCAACAATAATGAAATAAACATCTCTAGCACTGCCCTTTAAAACACCTGTACATGTGATACCAAAAGGCCAAAATGAATCACGAGTGGTGTAGCTTATTAGCTGACTGGCTTGAGGTGAGAGGCGTTCGAACAAGGACGCCCCCCCCCCCCGGAAAAAAAAATAACAACAACAACAAACAGACCGACTCTTTTTTAACTTGTTTACTGACACAGAGGAATGAGCGTTAAAAAAGATTATTTTCCGAAGAATCATGACATTATTAGTTAAACTCCGTTTTTGCCTTTGTAACAAGGTGCGTATCGTGCAACATGTCTGGGATTTACCGAAACATGTTTGGGTAAGGAGTCGACTAACACAATCAACATGTTTGGGTAAGGAGTCGACTAACACAATCACAGCAAACTTAAAATGGCAGCCAGTCGTTGTCTTAACACAAGAAATTGATAAAACTGCAAACACTTTATGTTGTGGTTTTTATTTCAGTCAAATGATAGAAGTTATTTCTGCCAGATTGTAACTCACCCTTGGCATTTAAATTGACAACATGCACAAACTGACAATCATTTGGAAAACCGGCAAGGAGCGAAATCTTGCCAACAGCTGGCCATGACGTTTAAGATTTGCCACACAAAGAAGCGGCCAGTAGCAAAAATCTGGTTCATTGTTTATCACAGTCTCGAGGACAAGTGTGCATTGATTGTGTGTAAAAGATGGCGGTTGGGGTACGTACAAAATGTGCGGTGATAGTCTGTGTATCACAACCTTGTGGACAAGTTTGGCATGCGAAGGTTTTAACGCCAATATCCATCAACAGAACCTACAACAGATCGATGCCGTATCTTTGATCTCACGAGGCGAGAGCTGATTGATAAAAACGACGCATGATGGATGGATGGCCCCAATAGACTGACATCACGGCATCCACACAATTTTCAACGAACGCAGCCTTGGTCATTGACGTGACGTAATACTGAAGATGGCCTGGGCTTTCTCTACGAAAATCTGCTTCCAACACACCAAGGCAATCACGGAACTGGAAGCTTCGGGGGAAACGGAAGAGAGGCTGACCTAGAAATTCTTGGCGCCGTTGTCAATAGACTTGGTCATGCCGGGGGAGGGGAGAGGGGGAGATGTTGGAGAGACTGGCCCAGGAGGTGGACAACTGGAGGACTCTCGTAGTTGACCTCTTCCTATTTTCCTGTCAGACGAGCAGACGACGGCAATGATCGACTGCTGCTCCTGGAGGACGGGAAGGCAGAAGTACACAGCTATCTCTTAGTTATATCAGAATAGACATCTTTATCTCACTGTTTAACTTAGTCATTGGAATAGAAGTAACTGGCAAGGAAAGAGCTTATTCAATTTTACAAGATGTTCAAACGATCTTAAAGAAAAAGTTTTTTTAAGAAAATTCAAAAACGGTAATTTTTAATAGCATTATCATGTGTACATTACTCAAGGCTAAGTACAACTTTGGTAAACGGTTATACATTTAAAGTAATAGCTCAGCATTAAATCTTTAAATTACTTGTTTAAATTTAATGTGATCTGTAAACGGAGAAAAATATGAATGGATAAGTTTGAATTTTTAAAGATCTTTTCAACAATCAACTGCTTTCTAAAGATCATTCAAGATAAAACAACCCGTTAAGAAGTTGTTAACTATTGGAGGAGTCGTTTCCCCTGAGTCATCCTCCCTTTCTGACTCCGCCAAAATTTCTATTCCTGAAACTCATTCAGAGCCGTAAAACTGATAATGTTGATGTATGCTTGGGTTTTAATTGAAGTATTTCAAGGATGCTTGTTAATTCCAGGAATGGAGTTTATTTTAAACTGTTCTTCGATCGCCGCTAATTGTTAGTTAAGCTCAATGGCAACCAAAGTTGTCTTCGATTATTTAAATCCTTTTACGTTGTGACGCGATGGTAGTAAATCACCGAAACCATTACACTGAGTGTGGTGTTAATTATGTCAAACAAATAGTCCATGTACTGGGGCTTCCTGGCTAACCGGTGACCCGCCCGAACTAAAGATAGCAAATAGTCCGCTAGATCGCTGCGTAGTGATACAGGCGTCATAACACAAATCAAATAACGTATTAAGACTTCATCCATCCATGTCCCCACCCACGGGGCTCTACGAAATACTTTTTAATGACAACATGCCCCGAAAGTTCTGAGATTAGTAGTAGGCGTATCCCTGTGGTAGGCGTCTCCCAGGAGGGATCCATGGAATTCTTTCAGCCAGAGCTCTGTGTAAATATTTGGACTTAAAGCGATGTTCACCTCCGTAAGGCTGAGCCGCTCAACACTGCCCTCTGGGACAACATCCAAGTGTGCGGAACCATCACAACACAGGGGAGATTAATCAGGGTCGGGATCATACAAGGGACATAAATCGGGATCTAATAGATGCACGGGTTAAGATTGTAAGCTTAACACACGTTTATCTAAAGTTGTTTTTATAATGCGTGGTGCCTCCTGCAGTTCTGGTCGAGGTATTTCTGCTATATCAACGTTAATTAGTTTTATCTCTGACAAATCTCGCTATCAACTCCATCGTAGCGCGGAGACTCTAGTTTTAATTACAAGTCATCGATACCAGAAATACACTGTTGTTTACCTCTAATAGACACGTTCTAATCGTTCTGTCAGGTGTCTATAGTTCTGTCAGTTGTCTATAGTTCTGTCAGTTGTCTGTCTATAGTTGCGTCAGTTGTCTATAGTTGCGTCAGTTGTCTATAGTTGCGTCGGTTGTCTATAGTTATTTCAGTTGTCTATGCTTCTGCCAGTTGTCTAAAGTTGCGTTGGTTGTTTATAGTTGTGTCAGTTGTCTATAGTTCTTTCAGTTGTCTATAGTTCTGTCAGTTGTCTATAGTTCTGTCAGTTGTCTATAGTTCTGTCTCTTGTCTATAGTTCTGTCACTTGTCTATAGTTCTGTCAGTTGTCTACAGTTCTGTCAGTTGTCTATAGTTCTGTCAGTTGTCTAAAGTTCTGTCAGTTGTCTATAGGTCTGTCAGTTGTCTATAGTTCTGTCAGTTGTGTCTAAAGTTCTGTCAGTTGTCTATAGGTCTGTCAGTTGTCTATAGTTCTGTCAGTTGTCTATAGTTTTGTCAGTAGGTTAGTTGCGTCAGTTGTCTATAGTTGTGGTCAGTTGTCAATAGTTGTGGTCAGTCACACTCTAACCCTATGTTACAACTGTAGACCTATCACATTTAAGTCACACTCTAACACTGAGTTACAACTGTAAAACTATCACATTTAAGTCACACTCTAACACTGAGTTACAACTGTAGACCTATTACATGTAAGTCACACTCTTACACTGAGTTACAACTGTAGACCTATCACATTTAAGTCACACTCTAACACTGAGTTACAACTGTAGACCTATTACATGTAAGTCACACTCTAACACTGAGTTACAACTGTAGACCTATTACATGTAAGTCACACTCTAACACTGAGTTACAACCGTAGACCTATCACATTTAAGTCACACTCTAACACTGAGTTACAACCATACAGTCTTTCTAGTGATTCTTGTTGTGTTTTTTTTAGGGAATCGAGCAAGCTTTTTGGGAAACTCTGCTACCGTTTGACTGCCAGGAAATATTTTCCCCAACTATATGTCTACAAATTTACCAAATGTATTAAATTTATGTATCGGAGCGAGAATTTCACCTCAGAACAAGTTTCATGTTACTAGGAGACTTATTAGTAAAAACGTTACCATGACAATAAGGTTAAGGGTTAGAGGTTAATTGAACGCGTTGTCTAATCAAAGTGATTCATGAAGCACAATTGTATTTTTATAATGACATTTAATTAATTATATTCATCAAGTAGCTGCAAGCTTCAAATTTTAGACTGTTCTCGGCCTTTCACGATATAAATAATTGTTTGAACATTAATGTCATTATTTTTTAAATTGAACGGTGGAAAGTAAAATCCTTCAAGATTTTAACACATGTATATTTAAAAATAAACTGATTTTTTAAAAATGCGCTTTTACCGGAATTAAAAAAACGGAATAAACTGATAAACGTTATTATCTCATCGATTCCAAGGATATGATCTGTTTTAGAAATGTTGTTTGAATTTTAAAAACAACAACCACAACACCCCCCCCCCCCCCCACAAAAAAAAAAAAAAAAAAAAAAAAAAAACAACAACAAAAAAAACAACAAACAAACAAAACAAACAAACAAACAAACAAACCAAACAAAACAAAACAAAACAAAAAAACTAGATGTTAGTACAAGGTGACATTATCAGATGTTTATTCCCCAGTGACAGCTTTTGTTTGAATTCATAAATGTTGGTCTGCAAAACAAAAATAGAGTTTTATTTTGTTACAACATTTTATTAGTTGTGGAATGGGCCGATTCCAATTGCACATCTTTCATGAATTTATGATAGTGGCAAGGGATGCATTTTCAGGCCAATCAAAAGAGTTTAAGTAATAAGAAATAAACACCCACCTCTAGACAACCCTTCTAAACACCCGCTTAAAAAAAAAAAAAAAAAAAGAAAACCCGACTCTACATTTCGAAATTTACCACATATTTTAATAATCCCGTTCCTTCAAATTTTCCCACCCTTCCTTGTCCCCAATGAGAACCTTTGACCTAGTTGTACACATTTCTTTCCCTTGCTCTTCCCTGGTGTTATCTAACTCGGGCCACTCCAGCCCACATTCGTCATGGACTCGAGAGAGTTTCAGCACAGCGATAGCGATTCATTTGAAACGTGTAAATAAGTAATGAGCACTCGTGCAAGTACCACGTCCTGCCTCATGCCCAGACGGGACCTGCCCAGGAATCAGTTCATCCGGATGTTTCTGTTTTCTGCTAGATACCCGGATCTAAACATGGAATCATACAAGACAACCAGATAAACATCCAAGAACAATGGGAACAAAGGGAAGTAAAACTGGTTCAAACCAAATGACGTGTTGATGGCCAACCTAAAAGAAACGTTATGTTATTGTACAACGATAACATAACATAATATTATTGTTCACATGTAACGATATTTGATAACATTATGTTCAACTAATGGAATGACAATTTTGATAGAAATAAAATTCGCAGAATATCTTACAATTAAAAAGACTATTTAATGATATTTGGCAAACTTTTAAGTCAAACAAAAATCTGGGTTCTTGTTTTATTGTATATAGACAGAGATCTGATTTGAAACTATCTTATGATGTTATTTAGGCGTCCAGTTGTGTTTTAAATAAATCAGTACCACAAAATATGAGGTGGGGAGTGCAGATATGCATGATTATGTCCCTTGTTTTCGTCTACTCATCTGATTAAAAAATGGATCGATACTTAAATGTGGACTGATCTGATCGCAGCAGAATGGTTTCCAATATATTGATGTAGAAGTGGTATCGAATCTTGTAATTGCTTTGAAGAGCATCAAGTATAGAAACTGCTTAAGGAAAGCAGTTAGAAAAACAGACATTACATATAACTGACATACGGCTCATTCACTTACATAGTGTTGTAATTTTTGAAATGCACGACTAAGATTTTCAGTAAAATTACCCTAATCCTAATGAGTCATCAAAGAGGACAGATTATCAGAATTAGGTTTGGAAGTCGGGCAGTGATTGGGTTATGTCAATAATCACGAATTAGAAATTATGTTTATGTTAAGATTAATTCGGATATGTCAATCTGATATGTCAGTCTGATATGTCAGTCTGATATGTCAGTCTGATATGTCAGTCTGATATGAGAGTCTAATATGTCGGTCAGATATGTCACCCTGATCTGTCAGTATGATATCTAGACGAGAAAGAAGATGTTTGCTACGATGGTACGTATCGCGTCCTTTTAAATGTTGATTTATTTTTTTTAAATAAGCGTTGTTATTTATTAGTACTTAAAAATTAACACATGATTGTGTATTTATCTATAAATAATGGTTTACTTTAGGGCTGGTACTGATTTTAAAAAAAAGTTTGTTCGATTATTTCACGAAATCGGTTAAGTCGCGGTAAGTACATGGCTCTCAAATTGAGCGACGTAACACAGCAAAGTCGTTCTGCTATTCAAGAAATAAAGAAGAAAACCCTTTTTGTTTAGGTACATACGCACGTCTAGCTAATAATAAAAATGCCATGAAAAGGTATGTACCGTAATTTAAAAAAAAAAATACATTTAATGTATTGAAAAAAAATTGAAATATTATCTTAAATTTATTAGAATTTTAATCGATCAAATTAACGTTAATAGTTACATTTTAAACTATTAATCGATTAATTAATCGTTAATTTCCGAAGCTTTAGTTTACATTTAATGTTTAATCAAACAATTTGTGTATCTGTTTTTTTAAGTTACCGTTTGTTTGTTTTGAAATAGAACATTTGGAGAACTTTAAATCTAGACACACCTTTGTACCTGAGCAGTTTTTATGTTGAATGTGATACTCAAAATTTAAATAAAAATTATGTGTTTTTAGACAGGATCATTTAAAGGGGATTCTCAAATTTTTGAAATTTATTTTTGCATTAGCAAACAAACAGGAGTTGTTTTAACCGTTAACACCTTATTTGCTCAACAACTTTCAAAATGAGGGATGAGACTGCAATCAGGCTTAAAAAAAATTAAATGGAAAAGACGTAAACAAAGTAAGGGTTAGCCGGTTAGCCTGACAGGACGTAACAAAATAGCGAACGTTTCGGCATTACGTCCTGTCAGGCTAACCGGCTAACCCTTACTTTGTTTACGTCTTTTCAACAAATTTCAGTTTGTTCAACACCACCCATCTCTGCATAACACCCTCGAGTTGTTTGAAGAGAAACGTAGTCAGGTAATAAATACCCTGATGACGAAACCTGACTCAGGTTTTAGTACCGGATGCCAGTTATTTGAACGACCAGCTTTTTTCCTGTAACAAGGCGAGAAAAAAGTTGTAGTTGCGCCAAAGCTTGTTGATTTCTGGCAGCGTGTATCGATTGGCGCGATTGTTTTAAGCACGGCCAATGATGCGTGACCGTCTCAGTCAACTGCTGCTTCATTGTGTTTTTTGTACTCATGCACATCAGCGGCAGTAACTCTCCGGCTGACGGTTGGGATTGCCGGGCGAAATTTATAACTTTTTTTTCCTTTTAGTTTATAGCAACACTCAGACTGCTGTGTGGTACCGCAGACCACGGGGAAAACATGAATAGCGCCGTCTCGTTGACACACATAGAGTGTGACCAAGAGAAATTTCAATATGAGAACATCAAGACAACAACAGGTCAGTGTCGTTCTCCTAAACGTGTCACGTGACTAGTCTTTAAGCTGCTCTTCTGCCCATCAAATTGGGATGTCAGTGCATATTCAGGCTCGTGGTTGTTGAGGTCAGTTCATAGTTCCAATGTCCGACTCATGGTTGGTGAGGTCTGTTCATAGTTCCAATGTCCGGCTCGTGGTTGGTGAGGTCAGTTCATAGTTTCAATGTCCGGGTCATGGTTGGTGAGGTCAGTTCATAGTTCCAATGTCCGGCTTGTGGTTGGTGAGGTCAGTTCATAGTTCCAATGTCCGACTCGTGGTTGGTGAGGTCAGTTCATAGTTCCAATGTCCGACTCACGGTTGTTGCTCTTCACGACATAAAGTCAATTGTGAGCATTGTGTTATGGAATCAAGTGACGTACTTTTTGGCACACTTGAAATCGTGAAAACAAAGTGAAGACGTAGGACAGCCTCCCCTGGACATGACTCCTGCCATAGGACAACCTCCCCTGGACATGACTCCTGCCATAGGACAGCCTCCCCTGGACATGACTCCTGCCATAGGACAGCCTCCCCTGGACATGACTCCTGGCATAGGACAGCCTCCCCTGGACATGACTCCTGGCATAGGACAGCCTCCCCTGGACATGACTCCTGCCACACGTGTGTGAGTGACATGTCCAGATAATGGTGACGAGGTTTTCAAGAAATTATAGTACATGTATAAACTTTTAAATATTAAATAAAGGCATTTAATATTGATTTCAATCATATACATACATATACACACTCATGAATATCAACACACACACACATACCCACTTACTCAAAACACACGCACAGAAGTTAATTCATATTTAAGTTTGTGTGTGTGTGTATGTGTGCGTTTTTCCCTCCTCTAAGAAAATGAGAGTATGTGTAACATTAGAGGTTACATTAGCGGTAAAATTAGAGGTAACACTAGAGGTAACAGAGGTAACATTAGAGGTAACATAAGAGGTAACACTAGAGGTAACATTAGAGGTAACATAAGAGGTAACAGAGGTAACATTAGAGGTAACATAAGAGGTAACACTAGAGGTAACATTAGAGGTAACATAAGAGGTAACAGAGATAACATTAGAGGTAACATAAGAGGTAACACTAGAGGTAACATTAGAGGTAATATTAGAGGTAGCATTAGAGGTAACAGAGATAACATTATAGGTTACACTAAAGGTAACATTAGAGGTAACATTATAGGTAACATATTTAACATGAGAGGTAACATTATAGGTAACATATTTAACATGAGAGGTAACATTAGAGGTAACAGAGTTAACATTAGAGGTAATAGAGGTAACATTATAGGTAATATAGGTAACATTGGAGGTAGCATTAGAGGTACCATTAGAGGTAACATTAGAGGTACCATTAGAGGTAACATTATTGGAAAAATTAGAGATAACATTAGAGGTAACATTAGAGATATCATTCAAGGTAACATTAGAGGTACCATTAGAGGTACCATTAGAGGTACCATTAGAGGTACCATTAGAGGTACCATTAGAGGTAACATTATTGGAAACATTAGAGATAACATTAGAGGTAACATTAGAGGTATCATTCCAGGTAACATGAGAGGTAACATAAGAGGTAACATTAGAGGTACTATTAGAGGAAACATTAGAGGTACCATTAGAGGTAACATTATTGGAAACATTAGAGATAACATTAGAGGTAACATTAGAGATATCATTCCAGGTAACATTAGAGGTAACATTAGAGGTAACATTAGAGGTACCATTAGAGGAAACATTAGAGGTACCATTAGAGGTAACATTATTGGAAACATTAGAGATAACATTAGAGGTAACATAAGAGATATCATTCCAGGTAACATTAGAGGTAACATAAGAGGTAACATTAGAGGTACCATTAGAGGAAACATTAGAGGTACCATTAGAGGTAACATTATTGGAAACATTAGAGATAACAATAGAGGTAACATTAGAGGTAACATTAGAGATATCATTCCAGGTAACATTAGAGGTAACATTAGAGGTAACATTAGAGGTGGTATCAAGTGTTTCAAGAAATATTCTGTCTCTTCTCATTTGCCCACACTCCCAGATAAACAGTGTACCATCCTAATGGCGGGATAGGATACAAACGTCGCCAACACAGAGGTTCTACGGGTTCACAGTAGATCCACAAATTAGTAATTGATTTCACATTATGTTAATCTTTCTACTTTCATATTTATAGCCACGTTAATCATTGTGAACTTCTGAGGTATGGGCAATGCACGAACTAAGCACCACGTAACAAATGTCGTTGAAAGTGTTATCGTCTTTAACAGCTTAGTTTGTCCTTATTCTTGGTAAAAGATGTCGTAAAATGCATGTCGTTAGAATCACCTTAAAAGAACACTCCACACAAAGAAGACGCTGAAAACACCCCCCCCCCACTCTTTTCAAAACAACACGTCTCAGACACACGCATTAAATATCAAACCCACAACGCACTAGGCGCATTTTAAAGATCTAAATTAAGCGCGATAATCAAGTAATCAAGAATTTTATTTACGAGCTTCTGTAACTAAAGACAAAAAAATATTTTTATTATATTTTAACTGCAGCAGATTAGTTATTGACGTGGTCGGAATCGACAAGTTTTTAAGTTATACAAAAATCTTTCGTCATGATTTGCTGGAGAAAGACGAACTTCTAATTTTAAATCCCCTCGGTTACAGCAGAATATTGATGTGGTCATAGCAGATACTTACGTCCCAAAGAATGGACCATGATCAAGACTTCAAATAACTTAAATGATACACGAGTGAACAGTGTAAATAAATCTTTCAATTAAAGTTGTTTTTTTTAATGGACAACTACAAATGTAAATGTTTTTCGGCAAATTTTTTTTTACCATACATTAATAAACACAAATATTTAAATTACATTAATTTAAACTATGTTACCTCAAATCCCATGAAAAAAAATAATTATTTAGAAAAAAAAAGGAGAAGGGTATAGGCCCTTACTTAATTTCCAGGACAGAAGAGAAAAAGAAGTTTAGAAAGTTAATACAACAAACTGGAGGAAGATTCTACTGTTAGGTAAATTTGTGAAATTGTTCTCCTAACTAAATCTGTTTTCAATATTGATCCCAATAGCGGTGCTGTTCACATTTAGAATGCAAGTAACTGCAATAAATAAAATCTTGTGGAAGTGTTAAGAGACAGGATATAGGGCCTGTTTATTTCAATCGATCCTCTATGCGATGACAAGTCCCACCTATATAGATTTTATTACAATGCTTCCAAAAAATCATATATTCACTTTGCAACTGCTGCAAGTGAAGTCATAGTAAATCAGCTCACTTATTGTTGACGCAGATAGTAGAGTTAGTAATGTGTTAATGATACCAAAGTTTCCTTTAAGATATCTGAACGACGCCGCGCAGTACTTTAGAATTACCGCGCAGCAAATTTGGTTAAATATTTGAAAAAAAAAAACATTATCGCTGTGCAGATTTGCACAGGTGTTTTTGTTAATTATTTTTTTGTTTTTACTTTTGCACAGGGACCAAAGAGCCTTAGATGGAACATTGTCAGAGTACATCAGTAAAGTTATTCATTTTTTGATAGTACATCAGTACAGTTAGTGATGTGTCACATAGTACATTAGTACAGTTAGTGATGTGGCACATAGTACATCAGTACAGTTAGTGATGTGGCACATAGTACATTAGTACAGTTAGTGATGTTGCACATAGTACATTAGTACAGTTAGTGATGTGGCACATAGTACATTAGTACAATTAGTGATGTGCTGCATAGTACATTAGTACAATTAGTGATGTGGCACATAGTACATTAGTACAGTTAGTGATGTGGCACATAGTACATTAGTACAGTTAGTGATGTGGCACATAGTACATTAGTACAATTAGTGATGTGGCACATAGTACATCAGTAAAGTTATTCATTTTTTTTTATAGTTCACCAGTACAGTTAGTGATGTGTTATATTGAATCCCTGTTTTCAGAGTTCATTAGTATTCTCACCAGGAACATTCATAGACCGAAGTGTTTGAGGGGAGCAAGGGTGGGGGGGGTGGTGGTGACGTTCAGTCTCCTTGACCTGGCTTCCTGAGAGAAGTGCTGGTGACAAGTCTCCCCCACCCTAACAATACCCCGAGTGGTGACAAGTCTCCCCCACCCTAACAATACCCCAGAGAAGTTCTGGTGACAAGTCTCCCCCACCCTAACAATACCCCGAGTGGTGACAAGTCTCCCCCACCCTAACAATACCCCGAGTGGTGACAAGTCTCACCCACCCTAACAATACCCCGAGTTTATCCAGCTCTTGTGTTTTATCTTACAGTCCTACAATAATAACATCGATCAAACAATATCTTATACCACACCATTCTCGAAATAAACTCTGCAGTTAACAAAAATCATTATCTCTTCCAAAAAGTTATGGTTTATAATTTAAAATGGAAGAAACTGAAGAAAGTTATTTATCGTTTAGCTGCTGAAAATTATTTGTTTTAAAATATTTGATTCATCTCCATTGTAGTTATTATTTTTTTTATAATACGGCATACACATGACGTTTTACACGGTAGACTCGTAACCATGGCAACACAAGAGGAGCTAACTCAAAAGAATGTGAAAAGAAAAAAAAAAACAACACAAGAAAACATCAACTTATCTTCAGAGACTTGGTAAGGAAGCCATAGATCATAAACTAAATAGATGGTATTGGAAAACATGAGCCGGTTATAGAAATAGAGAGTAATAATATCCAGCCATAGCCAGGCGGAGACCAGGACAAGATTAAATATTAGTTTTCAATTGGTTCGTAACGCACGGCTAATAAGCTCCATTTACCAGCGTTGGTGAATTTTGTCTATGTAGCTACTAACTTAAGTAGGTCAATGATGGCGTCCCAATCGTAACTTGTTATTGGCTACATTATGTGATATGGCCATCACGTGATGTCAAACTAACGGATTTTCTTGTTATTTTTTAAAATGACCTCAGAGGAAAGGATAAGGCGAGTCATGAAATCTAAATGTTATTTTCACCTTACCATCAAAACTAACCTTAAAATAGGAAAAGAAATAGACAGAAAATAATGAAAATTAAAAAAGAAGAGTGTAAAATTGTAAGAAATACACGAAGAAGAGGAGACACATGACTAAATAGAGAAACACGATTAGAGACACACGACTACACAGAGACAAACAATTAAATTGAGACCCACGACTAAATGAAGGCAAAACAAAATTTAGAGATACACGAATAAACAAAGGCAGACGACTAAATAGAGACACACGACTAAACAGAGACACACGACTGAACAGAGACACACGACTAAACAGAGACACACGACTGAACAGAGACACACGACTAAACAGAGACACACGACTAAACAGAGACACACGACTAAATATAGACACACGACTACACAGAGACCCACGACTGAGCAGAGACACACGACTTAATATATACGTACGACTACATAGAGACAAATGCCTAAGTAGACATACCAATAGACACATAACAAACAGAGACACACGATTAAATAGAGACCCTGTACTAAATTTAGAAACACGAATAAACAGAGACACACGACTAACCAGAGACACACGACTAAACAGAGACACACGACTAAACAGAGACACACGACTAAACAGAGACACACGACTAAACAGAGACACTCGACTTAACAGAGACACACGACTAAACAGAGACACACGAAGGAACAGAGACACACGACTGAACAGAGACACACGACTGAACAGAGACACATGGCTTAACAGAGACACACGACTAAACAGAGACACGACTAAACAGAGACACACGACTAAACAGAGACACGACTGAACAGAGACACACGACTAAACAGAGTCTCAAGACTAAACAGAGACGCACGACTGATCAGAGACACACGACTAAACAGAAACACTTACCTTGGCACATGTCGTTACGTTTTGGTGTGATAAAGTTTGACCTGCGGAGTCCAGCGAGGCGAGCAAAATCTATTTTTAGTCCATGTGCGCATGTGATGATGATGGCGAGTAGGGTCACTGTTTCTAGGGTCACTCGGGGAATCATCTGGGGACAAATATCAGACTGTTGAGCAACGATTTCTCCATGATGTGGATATCATGTACTAGCTAAATATGAATATCATGTACTAGCTAAATCTGAATATCATGTACTAGCTAAATCTGAATATCATGTGCTAGCTAAATATAAATATCATGTACTAGCTAAATATGAATATAATCTACTAGCTATGTGTATATCGAGTATTAGTTTTCATCTTAATATCATTTACAAGTTATGTCGTGAATATCATGAACAAACTATATCTGAATATCAGGAACAAACTATATCTGAATATCATGAACAAACTATATCTGAATATCATAGACTAGCTATATCTTAATATCATGTATACGCTATATCTGAATGCAATTTATTAGTTATATATGAATATACTAATCATTTTTTGTTTAGAAGGAGCGTCTGTAACAAGTAAGATAAAATAACTAGTGTTAATATCATAGAACAGCAATATTATCTTTGTATCTTAATATCATGTATCGGTACTAGCTAAATCTTAATTTCAAGTACCAGCTGTATCTTAATCTTATATACTAGCATTATCTTGATTTCTTCCATTAGCTGTTTTTATTTTCATGTACTCGCTAAATAAAACAAAAAATCATGTTAAGCCTGGTCCCATTTTGGACTCAGGACGTGTTAGCGCATTTTCGTATTATGTATCAGTACTTATGTTAGATATCAGCATTATGTAGTTATCAGTAATTGTGTTTAGATTTTAGACATATATTTATGAATTTTCTTGTGTAATGAATATACCTGAATTTTTTTTTATTTAAAAGTCATTTCTTTACATTTTAAATTTTTAAATTTTCTCTTTAATCTAACTACAAGTGGTTTGTGGTCACTGAAATAAGACTCATAAATGAAACATTCTAAATTGTAATCAGCTAATCGCCCAAATACTCCGTCAATTGTTGTTTTATAGATCGTGGTTGCCAATCTTGTTGAAAGTAGTTGAATGTTGAAGCTTGTTTCGAAAAAGTTTTCAATTTCTGCCCCTGAGCCGCTAAGATCTTGATTGAAGTCACCACAAATGATGACGTAAAACTCTCTAAACTTTTACACATATTCTAATGACGTCAACAAAAAAAAAAACGAATACTTTTTGCACGCTATTCGACTTCCGGCAATGGCGGCCGTTGCCTGCGCCAGTGTTATCTCTCGATTCGCAATGTTTTTTGGTATTTTTAAGGGGTTTTTTAACGGATCGAGTAACTGAGTGTTGATGCACAAATGGCAGGTCAGGACATACAAAAAACATATATACATCATGGGTCTAGGACTTATGGATGCTGAGATCTAGGGTGATGACAGACGGACGGACGGACAAAACGGGTGCAATAGCGCATTCGACTTCTCGAAAATGCGCTAAAAATTATAAAAGTAATTTCATTTTAAGTTAAAAAAAAATGTATTCGCTGATTCGCCCGGTACCCTATTCCAACCCGTGTTTTCTAAAAGCAAAACCATGACAACAACCAATGATATGAAAGCGGGTAAAAAATGTATTAAATAAAACACCCATTCAATTTTAGCTGAAAATACTGTTAATTTCAAATCTATTACAATCTGTTGCGATAGTTATTACATTATCACTATATCTAGAACACTTAAAAAATTAATAAATAAAACAAAATGCTTAATAATTTAACTAACAAAGAGTATTAAATTATACAATGAAATGCTTAGCTGCTGTGCTAAATTAAATGTCATAATACAATTGGTTGAAATTTAAATTTAAATTATAAAAATAAATTCGTGTTTCTTTGTTTTCGCTTTAAATGAGAACTGCCACTATAAGTTCAAAATTACGCTGATGTCTTTTTTAACATGGTATCCATTTATAATGAATGCTGTTTGTGTATACAAATACCTTTATGTTACAGAAGCTGCTTCTATACAGAAGATTTTTGCATAATCGATAGAATGGGAAAAGAGGATTACATTATCGAGGAGTATTAGAGTGGAGGCAAGTAAACTAGATAATTGTGAGAGTAGGAACAAACAAGATCATGTAGTAGACCTGTTTTACAGGTAACAAGTGAGGAGAATAAGTGATGGGCACAGGTAAGTTTGACAACATTGTGAAGACATTTGGATAAATCAGGAATATTTTAATCAAGCAGAACGAATTTACAGTCTGATGCAGTACTTTACATGGGTTTCAATGTTATACAATTTGTGATCAGCAAAAACTGAAAAATAACGAGACGTGCGACCAAAAGCAATGGCCATTGGATGCACGATGAATTGTCAATATGTTATTTTTCATGCTTTAAAAATATGGTTATGAGAGTACACCCTGACCCAGTCAAACTGTACTTACAGACGGTGAGTGTGGGGGAGGGGGGCTGCATTCAAACACATTGAGACGAGGAGGCGAGGGTCACACTTACATTAAGGAAGTTGATACATTTTCCGCCATAACTCACCAACACGGTTGGTTTTATTATAGCTCAGCGTCCGGACATGAACGAATGCATTCAGCTTCTCCATAGACGGGCCCTCACTTTTTTTTTATTGAATCGCCCAGCAATGTCCGGAAATCAACTAGTTCTTAATTTGGCCGGCCCCTGCCTGGTCTGGGGGTCTAGACGGTGTCAGGACTATTTAATGTGAAAAGCTACATCAAGAGGATTTGCCAACACACAGATCGAGTGAAGACTTGTAGGCTACTACAGTCCTCTATTTTATACAACGCCACAATAACCACCCCACCCCCAACACCCCAAATATTATTGTTTCCGAGGAGCGTGTTTTATTTTGGGGTAAAATCCAGGATGGCTTATCTCAGGATTGTGGCGGTAATTAATGTTGTAAGAAGCTTTGTTATGTCGGAAACAGAATCCGAAACGGTCGCACGCTGTCAAGCATGTTTGGCTATACTGGGAAGACTCAATGACGTCACTAGTGAGACTTTTCCTAGTTTTTTGGATTAAATACTTCCACAAGCAGCTCAAGGAAAACCAATTTGGTAAGAAATAGATTTCTAAGAAGAACAAAATTTTCCCGGTAACTAAAAGTAAGAACACAATGGTGTTGGCCGCCAGTGTCAGACTTTGGTAGAGGATGTTCGGGGAGGTTATCGACATCACTCGCATTCAGTGGAGCGACATGCACATCGTGGTGCGAACTTGACAACATTTTAATTGGTGCGTTATTGTCATGGTTCTGATCGTTACCATGTAGCACAATTACAATAGAACAAAGTGTTTCATGATCTTCTTGGTGCCTGACATGCGGAATGATTTTGGTGTGCAGATCTCAACGGGATGTTGGATAACGCACTTACTTACATATTATATACGAGTAATACATCCGACAGAATATGTGTGAAATATTGATTAATAAAAAGAATAAGCACTCAAAGTCCTTACGTGTTGGACCAAGTTCACCATTTTACATAGTGTATTTTCCCATTAAAAAAAGTACGTTCAATTCTGTCAATTCTGTCTTGTTTTTCTCTACTTTGTTTTGTTATTAGGAACGTGAGCCCAACCTTCTATTCTACGTTGGTTCGTTTTTCAATGGCAGGTTAGATAATGGGTGATGTAATTGTTATGTATATATTTTTGTTTGCTTTCATTATGTAGTTATGAACTCACTAGCAGAATGTTCTATTCATAGAGGTTTAGAATCGATTGTTTTATTCAAAGACATCTCTCGTCTCATGTACTCTGAAACGAACCTGTAAATAAAGTTATCGAAAGAGTGTACAAAGTATCATCTCCCTGTGCTGTTATAAATGTTGATGTTCTAGCTGTTAGTTATAACTTTCTTCAGTTTAAAAAAAAAACAAAAAAACTTTGTAAATAACATTTTTCTACCTCCTACACGAGATAAAAGTATATGAAAATGCTTCCAACATCTAGTATAAAATATGTTCCAAAGAGCGAACATCGCGTACAAGAAATGTTCCCATTATTTCCTTGAAGCTCTTCTTGTTTATGTTGAGTTAAAAAACAGTCACATTTAGTATTTATGTCCACATAGTGTTTGGTTGTAAACAGACTGAGTACAAGTTTACATAGTGTTTGCCTGTTATCAGAGTGTGTGGATGTAAACAGACTGAGTACAAGTTTACATAGTGTTTGCCTGTTATCAGAGTGTTTGGTTGTAAACAGACTGAGTACAAGTTTACATAGTGTTTGCCTGTTATCAGAGTGTGTGGATATTTACAGTGTCTTCAGGTCAACTTAGTGTGTGTACGTCATCATGATGGGTGCGTGCCAACAGAGTGTGTACATGTTTGTATGGCTACTTACATGATGTATGCATATTTACAAATTGTGTGTTTCCATAATGTGTAAATGTTTACAATGTGTATGGATATTTACATGACGTATGCATTTGAACAAACTGTGTGTTCCCATATTGTGTACTTGTCCTCCACTTCACATCACCATTCAAACACTTCAAAACAGAATAGTTGCCCTTTGATTCCCTAACACTGGTCCCCGCTTTGTTGTTTGCTGTGTCTTTATTTCTTTGAAAATCTAAGCCCGACGCGTTGTCACATTCATTATTATCAACATATCTTGACTGTATGGCATGAAAAAACAAGAGCATATGATGACTGCCAACTTCACCATTGATTTGAAGAACCCAGAAAACTAATGGCTTGAAGATGGCACGAATACTTTGTCTCGTTGGTAAATGGTAGCCAGTTTGTACCAGACTGAAAAATCCATAAACACAACAAAAAGATATGACGTGACTGAACACATTTAATTTACTCTTTACACTGGAGATTGAACAAGCAGACGATACTCGAGATTAGGTTCTGTAGACAAGACATGTTACAGATGTGGTTGACCTCAACAACTAACAAACATTGAGGTCCGGCGAGTCAAGGAGACACTAGGAAAACCGATAGTAAAAGATTCAATTAATAACATATGGCCCATGACGTCAAACGGGGTTTAAAAAATAACGTTCTCAATAATACTGACTTTGAATTAACCACTCAAATAAATCGCAATAATATTAGCTTTGTTACACAGGATGCAGACCAAGAGATAGTGAATCAGATTTAGATATATGCGTCAAAATCTAATTTGTTTCAGAGAGAGAGAGAGAGAGGGAGAGAGAGAGATATAGATAAAGAGAGAGAGAGAGTGAGAGAGAGAGTGAGAGAGAGAGGGAGAGAGAGAGGGGGAGAGAGAGTGAGAGAGAGATAGATAGATAGATAGATAGATAGATAGATAGATAGATAGATAGATAGATAGATAGATAGATAGATAGATAGATAGATAGATAGATAGATAGATAGATAGATAGATAGATAGATAGATAGATAGATAGATAGATAAAGTATAAAGAGAGAGAGAGAGAGAGAGAGAAGGCAAGAAAGATATTGCCAAGGGTCAGTGTATAGACTGAGTGAGGAAGTTCTGTAGCGCCTAAAGTTGAAACCCTGCTTCCATTCTTCATCCTTAATTTTTCAATGCTAGATGATGTAATCGTAATGCGTAAACTTTTTTTTTGGTGCCCCAGCTAGTTTTTAGTTTACACTGTATTGTTCGTAGAAAAATTAATTTGGTTAAATTTGATGCTCGAGCTTCTGACAATTGGAGCAGTCTTGAAAACTATACGCCCAGTCATAACCAACAGTCAGACTGTGTTATTTTGTGTGCCCTCTCTTCTCCTTCCCCAGGTGTGTACACCCAGCCTTACCGAAAACATTGAGCTTGAATAGATGAAAGTATGATGGCTTGTAAATCATTAAACTTATGAACTTGAAAGTCTGATTGTTGGTGATGACGAATGTCTTCCTGTTGATGATGACGATTGTCTGCCTGTTGGTGATGACGAATGTCTGACTTTTGGTGATGACGATTGTCTGCCTGTTGGTGATGACGAATGTCTGCCTGTTGGTGATGACGAATGTCTGCCTGTTGGTGATGACGATTGTCTGACTTTTGGTGATGACGAATGTCTGACTTTTGGTGATGACGAATGTCTGCCTGTTGGTGATGACGAATGTCTGCCTGTTGGTGATGACGATTGTCTGACTTTTGGTGACGACGAATGTCTGACTTTTGGTGATGACGAATGTCTGCCTGTTGGTGATGACGAATGTCTGACTTTTGGTGATGACGAATGTCTGACTGTTGGTGATGACGAATGTCTGACTGTTGGTGATGACGAATGTCTGACTTTTGGTGATGACGAATGTCTGCCTGTTGGTGATGACGAATGTCTGACTTTTGGTGATGACGAATGTCTGACTTTTGGTGATGACGAATGTCTGACTGTTGGTGATGACGATTGTCTGGCTGTTGGTGATGACGAATGTCTGCCTGTTGGTGATGACGAATGTCTGCCTGTTGGTGATGACAATTTCTGCCTGTTGGTGATGGCGAATGTCTGCCTGTTGGTGATGACGAATGTCTGACTTTTGGTGACGACGAATGTCTGACTTTTGGTGATGACGAATGTCTGCCTGTTGGTGATGACGAATGTCTGACTTTTAATGAATGATATAACGTCGCGCTTATAATACTGAATAATTTAGAGAAATTTAGTCCTGTGAGAACTTGTATGTCCTTTGGTTGAGTAGGGCACACTTTCAAATGTCTGAAGTTCAACAACAGAAATCAATACTGTATTGATTTTTGATTGGTCGAGCCTCAAAGAAAGTAGCAGAATAAAAAAAAAGTCCACAAATAATTTCATTAGATATTGATGGGCAGAGCAGTCAAACATTAACTCTAAAAATTTGAACAGGAAATGAGTTGTTAACAATGACGCTGATCCCTAGCAACGAGTCGGCTCGATAGCATCTCTTACCTAGCACAGCAAGGTGGTCTTTGGTGACGCGGTTGTTATTAAAATCCTCCTGGTTTGGAAATCGTGGCAAATGTTCGGTAACATTTATCGAGGCAGATACTCGTACAAATGTCTTAGTAAGATGTAATAATGCTTTGCTGGTGTGTATCTGCAAGAGAGTTCATTTGCCAGCCAATGACTCTTAGAGGTTACCGCCAAGATACAAATGAAACATTACATTTTATTTCCTAACTTAACCTTCCTAAAAAACTCTTTGATACTTACCAGCCTTTAACTACTACCATTTGTACTGAATATCCCGTTGGCCTTGGGTAGACGGGCTACAGGAAGAGTTCGAGTCTGTATTCGGCAGTGATCGCGTTTAGTTTCACGGATGATCACTTTGTCTTTGTAACTTCTTGTGAGTTGCACACGGTGGTGTGTTTGGTGGTCGTTTTGGTGTTAAAATTATTGGTTAGTCGGTGCAAAAGCGTTCAAGAGTAATTGTTTTTGTTGACCTTATTAGAATAGGGGTAGAAGTTTAGAGAGTTTTTGTGTAGACGGTTGTTGTGGAAGGCGGGACGCCATTAAAGTTTGTTTTTGTTAGCAATGTTGCTATTTCTTGTGTACTAGGAATGTAATGAATCTTGGAGCAAGCGGCCCAGATACAATTATTAGGACGCTTGTGACATATAGCTTGGCTGACATACTTTGATCTTTTTGATGGGTGAAACGAAAGTGGATGACGTCATATGACGTGTTTACTGTTACTTGTTTGTGAGACCAACTTAGTGCATACAGATTTCAAACATGACGACCAAGGGAAAAAGTTATTAAAAATTTCGCCTCGAGCATTGTAGGCAATTTATTACTTTAGAAACATCACTTTCTTTGTAGCAGTGGAGGAAAGGAGTTTCGATATCATTCCTCACTTTGTAAATATAAAACAGTAGTTTAGTTGATCGTTTTGTTCAATAATTTTAAATGAACTTGTACTATAGGATTTTACAAAAAAAAATCTGATGCTGCTCTTTTTTATTTTTTAAAATTTAAATTCTTAAACCAAGAGACTAAATGTTTATTGATTTAACACCAAAGCTTTTAAAGAAAAATATTATTTGTATTAGTTGCTGTGTAGAAACGATTTAACGTTGATTCCTCTGAGTCTAAGATACGCAAATTAAATATCGTCCTCTGTCTTCATATTATGCTTTATTATTGTTAGCCCTACTAAATTTGACTTATTTTACTATCTAGTACAGGACATTTTACAATCTTGTCCCGTTATATTTGTACTTTATTGTCCTCATTATATCTAATCGCATTTCAACAATGAATATAGACAGTGTTAGAGTGTAGGCGGACCTCGAGTGTAGGCGGACCTCGAGTGTTTGGCGGACCTCAAGTGTAGGCGGGGCGCGAGGTGTAGGCGGGGTGCGAAGTATAGGCGGACATCGAGTGTAGGCGGACCTCGAGTGTAGGCGGGTGGGAAGTGTAGGTGGGGCGCGAATAGGCGGACATCGAGTTTATGCGGACCTCGAGTGTAGGTGGGGCGCGAAGTGTAGG
>MUZC01004482.1:154596-164760 GCA_002072015.1 Radix auricularia | reverse complement strand
AAAAAAAAAGAAAAAAAGTGTGAATATGCTTTGGAGTTGTTTGATTTAGAGGCAGCATTCAAGACTCTGCTCGTAAGGGGGGGAGGGGCTTGAAGTTAAGACTTCGTCGGCTACCATTCAAATGTTCCTCACTATTTGCAACGGTCCCCTAAACAAATCGTTGTCATTGCCTGGGGGGTGGTAAGTGGGCGGGACAGAATCCTGTGATAGAAATCTGTTGGCTAAATTTGTTTGACGTCAATAAAAACAGCTCAAAAATAAATGTCGCCAAACACAGGAAAGGTCACACGAGTCACCTATGGGAGTTAGAACGATATGAAAAGGTCGAATGTTAGTTGATTTCTTGGTCAATTTCTCCAGCACCAACCAGTGCTAGTCTATTAAACTGAAATAACCTTTAAATGAACTCTTGGATTGCCATGTGTAATTTCCCCATTGCATTTATTTAAAGACGTGACTGATAATAGAACTTATTTTAAAAAATCGATAAATGTTAAGTATACATTAAACACTTAGTTATGAAGAGAGAATTTGATGATCTTTGTCTGCGGAAAATCTGTACACAAATCAAGTGATGACGTTTAGGCAACGGCCCAACAAACACCAAAATTACTTACTGCCACACGTCTGCGGGGTTTGGGTAAATATTGGGTAACCGACTGAATAGATTAGCGGCGTCCCTTGTTTCATTTGCACAGTGCTGTACAACGCCCTCCCTCAGGCGCCCCCAAACATCACATTGAATCTGTTCGTACTGCGTCACCACCACGAACGTAATGACGCCCCTTACTCCCAGACGAATTAATTTATCTGTAAACATATTGGAGAATATTTGCCGAAAAACTAGAAATCTCCCAAGGCTTGGAATTCACCATCCACCCCCCCCCTTTCCAAATGAACCTGGAGGTTACTCAACTCCAGTGAAGCTCTGGGCAGTGCTGGTCAGCGCGCGGCAGATTTAGAAGTCAAATACTCGACAAATGAACTTGGTCCTGTACACGTCTCCGTGGGGATTAACTCGGTCAGTCATTAGGACCGGACAAATAGGACAATGTCCTGGGAGAGTCCATGTAAGTGGGTAGGTGTGCTAGCGTGAGTTGGAGAAGGGTTGGGGGAATGCTTGTCAGAGTGGGGGAAAGATGAAGTTAAGTCCGGGATATTTCAAACGAATTCTAATTTGATATAAAGAATTTAAGTTGGGGTTTAAAATCTAAAAGATAAGAGACTGTAGTTAAAACAAAAACAAGTATTGAATGTACAAACTATCAGATTCACACCCAAGTAACTGTTTAAAAATCAAAGGTAGCTAAAAAAAAAACGTGATCATTTTTTAAAGACTTTTCATCTAATACGTGATTCTGTCAGATAACATTTTCATCTACCCTAACAATGGGATTAATGTCAATAGAATTCTCGTCTCCCGTCACGGGCAGACAATTTGCAATGAAAGTAACACAATAAAACAAAACATCTATTGAGAACAAAACCCAACAAACTTAACAAACGAAATGGAAGACACAAATATACACAGCTACAACAGAATAAAGAGAAGTAAAAAAAAACAAAACAAAAAAAAAACAGCACGTTTTTATAAGTGGATTAAAAAGAAAAAAAACAAATTAAAAAATATAAGTTCAATTACTTTGATTTAAAATATGACTAAAAACGGAACGAAACCAAGTTAATAAAAATGAAGGAAAACGCAAGAAACAAGCAAAAACTGCATTGTTATATAGTAATAAAATCTTCACAAAATAGCACATTAAGACACGTCTTAATGAAGAATCAATTATGTCTGGAAATATTTTGAAACACTATCTATCAGTTTTACTAATCGGTTACAAAGTCTAGCCATTGATTATATTACTGACAGATTCAATGCTCTACGATTCAATTTGTTCTAGATTCTAGATTCATGTTGTAGATTTTCTTAATGAGCTTAAAGATTCTAGAGGAATAAACAGGCCGTCGGTCACAAATGAAAATTTGCAACAAGAAAAAAGGGGACATCACCAATGAGACTTTAAAAAAACACATTACAAATGAATCTTTTAAAAAAGGCATTACAAATGCAACTTTAAAAAATACACTTTTGAAACTGTTGAAAACGTCGATAAAAATGAAGTGTAAAGGTTTCCTTACTTGTTAAAACATATTCGATCTCTTCGCCCCCCCCCCCCCACACACACACAGGGGTTCTCCCGTGTCATCAGCAATCATGGATAATTTTCTGTTGACGCCCAATTTGAACAAATTACATTAGATGATTAAAGCTGATATTTTCCCCTCGCCGTAGAATAACAATTTCATGCGCTCATTTCTTTTGGCTTTCATATCACATTTTTCACTGCCCTCCCCACATTTCCTTTGGCTTTCCTATCACATTTTTTATCTGCCCTCCCCACTTTTCTTTTCCCCGTTCACCACAAATTGCAAATTCAATAGGTTAAAAAAATATATAAAAAAACTTGCACCACACACTGATGCATACCACGACAAAATTTANCCCGTAAGGCGTCGATGGCCAGACGAAGTTCACTGAGACAGATAAGCTTCCAAAACTATCGTGGGCGTTTGTCCATGGTAATCAAGATGGAGATATACAGGGCACTGATTTCAGCGGCACAACTTCACGTGTTATTAGTTTCAGTTACGTACACTTGTCTGGTATCGAAAGGTTGGGCTGTGCCAATGTCTCCATAAGTTTCTCCGCACCATTAAGAACCAGGAACTCGTCAACCGAAGAGCTGCTCATTTTACTACATACATTTCAAATACACTGTGTATATATATTTTTTATATGTATACTTCCTCGCAGTGGCGTAGCTAGGGGGCGGAGGGGGCGGTCCGCCCCGGGCGGCACTCATTCAAAGGGTGGCATTTGTGGGCATTTAAAAATTAAAGTTACTTAGTTTTTATTGCGTTAAAGTAGCACATAAAGCTTTTTTTTTCATTAAAATAAGGTATTCATTAAAAATGTACGGTTATTCATTTCTCCGTCAATAAACAATAAATTCCATAAAATACATACTTTAAAATTTCAAGCGTCTTTAAAAAATTGACATCTGAAGTAACTAGTAAAACGAGATCAGATGCTGTAATTTTACTCAATGCAATGCAATCTTTTTAAATCCTTTACATTAACGTGTGGTGTCTGAGCCGTGCGACCGATCGACCGTACGACGAACCGTACGACCTTGCCGAAAAAACTTGGATTGATTTTTAAGCCACTTTCTCGTATGCTACTACTACTACTACGTAAGCTAGTGAGCTGAAATTTTGCAGGTATACTCATGCCAATGATCAAAATGATTTATCAAAATTTCAAATCAATCGAATGGACAGCAATTGAATTATTGAATTTTTAAATTATTTTATTTATCTCTTTATATCATCTTAATTTTTTTAGATAGAGTGTTGTGGTGCGTAATATGTTCAACAACCTTTCATGTCGCGCAATATGGTGCGCATTACATTGACATTACTTTTTAAAAATATATTCACGATCGGTGCGCATTATATTAAACACGTTTTACGAGACATAATTAGAATTTTGTATTTTCGGATTGTTTTGCCCTGGGTATTATAATGAACATCCTTATAGTTATGTCTCGTATATAAAGGATTTATAGTGAAAAACTTGGTATTTTACTTTAAAAAAAATATTTTCTATGATATCTCAATTTATGGGAACCTATCTTTTTAAAATTAAAACAAACTATTCAAACCCATTTCATGGAACAAGGATATGTGCTAATACAGAACGCTGTTACAGATAGTTGGATACGGCAATTACATTCAGAGTTACAAGGAGAAAAATATGAGTGGGGAAAATTCAGATGTTGTTCTATTTTTAGAGCAAGAAGTAAAGCGAGAGTTTTTTTTTTATCCATAGATATAATTATAAACGAAAATAAAAGAACACAATGATGAGTTACATGTCCTTGCAAGAAAATATTCGTGTATAATACCATCTAGCCTACTAAATGAAGAATGTGAACATCAAATAAATTTCTTTATTTACATTGATGAAGAATTGAGTTTGAAAGAGATAGGATCCAGGTTTTTATGACAGTACATAGGGCCGGTCTTAGCAATTGCGGGGCCCCATGCAGCTTTGTATGCGAAAAGAATTGCGTGGGCCCCAGTTTGGGTAGGGATCAGGTATTTATAAGGATAATACGTGTAAATTAAGATAGGTTGGGCATATGAAAGCGCGGGGCAACTGCGACCGCATAGGTTGCAGGAGACTAAGACCAGCCCTGGCTGTACCTACACTACAAGAAGAGGCAGAATGTTTTTTTTTTAAATCGGGGGAAATGCCCCTTTGACTATTAAAATATATTCAACAGTAAATATTGAAAATTTCTTTACCCAACATTATAATTTTGATAAGTTTTTTTTTTTACAACAATTGCTATCAGTGTATCTAGTTGTAATAAAAAAGCTTCTTCAAACTTAAGTTGAAAAAAATATATTCGCCCCATAATATGTGATTTAAGGCTACAAAATTTTGCAATAATGTTCACAGAACAAAATATTACAAATATTTTTAAATAAATAATACACGATTTTTCTATTAAGAAAGTTAGGTAAGAAGTAAATGTATAAATAATAAAAAAAATATGTTAACATACTGATGTGTACAATTTCTTGTTTTTTTAAATTAAAAAATCATATATTTATAAATAAAAAGTAAAAGCATATTAATTGTTAATGTTTTTGGAGTAAATTTGGAATATTTCTTGACTCATTGGGGGGAAGGGGGGGGAGAGAGACCTGCTACCCCTATAATTTTCTTGTGGGCTTCAAAACAAATTTTTATCTTGTATTTTTTAAAATTTGTATTTATAGGTATATCAGCTTATGCGACCTCTTTTATTACTACTTACATAAATAAACATGCAATGATAAAAGTGTTCACCACCTTTTACAATGTACTTTGTTGCAATTACAATTATTTATTCATGTTTATTAATTTATAAAAAAAATCATATGATTGACTCAAGGGGCCTTTCATTAGAAACGTCCCGTGATTTCGGCTGATTTTTCACCCCCTACCCCAAGGAGGCTTAATTACAAACCTCCTTGCCCTACCTTCTCCTCCCCTTCCAATACAAGCTGTAGGTTCTGTTTAAAAATGAGCATGTTTAAACTAATGTTTTGTCATTTTAATATGTTTTTAGTTTAAGGCTGCACTGTAATATCGCAACACGCGTTAAAACCACCTAAAACGTCATTGAATAAAGTGTCGGTAATGTTATATTTAAGTGGAACTTTTATTTAAATTTGCGCGTTTGGAATAACGTCAAATGTGTGAACCTCCCCCCCCCCAACGTGACGTCATTTATAGACTGCCTTTAAAAGGGCGGCATATTGGAGACCGCCCCGGGCGGCAAAAGCTCTAGCTACGCCACTGCTTCCTGGTCCCCAAACCGACGTCTTTGGAGTAGTTCTGTATGAAAAGTTTGGACCTTTAATACACGAAATCCGATTTACTTAAGAACAAGAATATAATGTTACTCTTTTCCCTGGCAATTCAAGAAGGATGACCCGGAAATTCACTCATGTTTTTGTCCTTTTTCGTTTTTTAGAATGTAGTCTTAAATGTGAAAATTCTTAGAATTTCCTAATCTCAATTTCTGGAACGACAAAAATGAACTGGTCCTATATGTCAGCTGTTTAGTTACTCGAGTAATGAGTCACTTCTGCTAAAATTAAGGCCAGGTAACACCGCTTTACTGCTGATATTTAATTTACAGTGAATTAAAAAACAATCAAACCATAAACTACAAATAGCTAAAATTAATAAGACATTTAATCGTCTCGCTTCAAACCAGCTTCATCCCGACACTACAACACCAGCATAGTATAAATAACTCTTTTTAAGTAATCCATAGCTCTATAAACCAACCTATCTAAATCTTGAGTCTATAGAGACGATGTTATACAACTTCCCGATATGTAACCCAACTACTAACCTGAAACAAATCTTCAGCGTTGTCATCCCCCCCCCCAGCAAATCAAAACTCTACCAATAACGATGCAGGAATCAGGGTAACGGTATAAACCTCTGAATTTGCTGTATAATTTGCACCCAAAACTCCGTCCAACACGCCACCCAACACTCCACCCAACACTCCATCCAGCACTTCACCCAAGACTCCACCGATCACTCCACCCAACACTCCACAAAACACTCCACCCAACACTCCATCCAGCACTTCACCCAAGACTCCAACAATCAACTCACCAATCACTCCACCCATCACTCCGCCCAACACTCCACCCAACACTCCACCCATCACTCCACCCAACACTCCACCCATCACTCCACCCATCACTCCACCCAACACTCCACCCATCACTCCCCCCATCACTCCACCCAACACTCCACCCATCACTCCACCCAACACTCCACCCATCACTCCACCCATCACTCCACCCAACAATCCACCCATCACTCCACCCAACACTCCACCCAAAACTCCATCAAACACTTCACCCAAGACTCCACCAAACGCTCCACTAAACACTCCATAAAATGCTTCACCCAAAACCCCACCTACGCTCAACTCAACACTCCACCCAAAACTCCATCAAACATTCCATAATCCACTAAACTACCACCAGTGATGGCTAACTACGTACACTCCACCAAATAATCATTTCGTCCTCTACAGCTTCAGTAAAATATTGACCTCATGCAAAGTTGTAAAATGTTACAGAAGTGTTCCTAGAGTAACAGCACAAATCTAGTCAACACTCGTCAAGAGATCCTTGACTGCTTGAGTTTGTGGAAGCATAATAAAAATATTTACCGCACAGTAGGATTACAATGAGATCCAAAGTGCGCTATCAACCGAACTCTTGAATATGATATTAGCACTGTTTGATTAACAAGGACGTGGCAATGCCTAAGGGAAAGATAGGCGGCATTCTCTGAAGTAGATAAATACCCCCTCCCTCCTCCGCACGACCAGACTTCTCCCACAACGGACCTGTTTTATTTCTGAACTTATCTGGTAATCTAACTATGTTGGAGATGAATTGTGTCGCAAGTGTTGGTTAAGTTTCGGTCCACCGTTAGATAAAATGATTAGATAATAGAAACTTGTGAACTCCACATTTTATCGTACAGACATATCTGGAGAATTAAAAAAACAAAATCGTCACGGAAAACAAAATCAAAACTTAAATCTTTAATCACACCCCCCCCCCCCCCCCCCCGACGGTTAGTTCCTGTAGTAGCGCTAATACACAACATGTCCGTGCATCCTGATGGTGAGTGAGGACCCGGGTCACACTATTAAAATTAGTTGTGTTTGTTGAAAATGTCTATTTACAGTTTAAAAAAAACAAACAAACCAAGAACGTCATCTCACAAACTTGTAATAATTTTCTAAACTTTGTTGTTTTTTAAAAGAAAAAAAAATTAAATCGTGGAAACTCGTTTCCGTCTTTTTTTTGTTTTTTGTTTGTTCATTCTCTCTCTTTGATTCCTTCTTTTTAATATGTGAGGGGGCAGACAATACAATATGTAAATGTATGTTTAGACCGCTTTTATTTGTGCCGATGAACACCTGGTTATTTATAAACATTAAATGTGTTATTATATTAAACAGTTTTTCTGTCACTCTCAAAGTAAAAAAAAAATCACTTGGCACATTCCCAACTTTTAGCTGAACATTGGCTGATGACGTGGCTAAAAGCTGGGCGAAAGATCGTTTACTTTTCTGGAAGGAATTCTAAAAATAAACTTTTCTCTGACACCGTCGAGGTCAGTTAAATCAAACCAAGCCATGCTCCACCATCTTTGTTGATCAATGGCAGTGGCGAATACTGTGATGGAGGCTACATAAACTACCCACCACACGCCTCACCAATCCATGTTTTAAACATGACCATTTTTAATCTTTAATTTAAAAAATCCAACCAATAAAACAAAAATATAAAAAAACCAAAAAAACCAAAACAAAAACAACGGTGCGCTTAAAGAGTGTAAATTTTAGGGCTAGTACTTATTTTTAAAAAATTGTTCGATCAATCGGGAAAATTTTAATTGAGCAATCGAATAATTTCGATTAATTATATTTGTATAACTCATGTATAGATCCCGTTAAGTCTCGATTAAATATTTCGTGAAATCGGTTGAGTCGCGGTAATTACATGGCCCCTAAATTTTGTAAGGAAACGCAGCAAATTCCTGTGTTACGTAACAAAGGAAGAATAAGGAAGAAAAACATTTTGTTAACGTACGCACATTTAAATAGATAGTAATAATACGAGGGAAAAGTACCTTATGTAGGTAGCAAAAAATACAAATTATTCATACATAGGGGAAAAAATTGAACTATTTATTAAATTGTAATAGAATTTTAAACCATGATATTAATTTTAATCGAATAAACTTTTCAACAATAAATCGGTGAATTAATCGTTAACTTCCGCAGCCCTAATAAATTTATATAATAGATTTTTATCGACCTTTTGGGGTCCCCTTCGTCGCAAAATCGGTTTATATGGGATCCGCCACCGATAGCCAGCATCATGACAACAAGACCGGCCGATACGATCCTGGTTGAATGCCCTCTGATTGGACGGCACAGAGATGGGCCAAGGGAAATGAGAACATTTTAATGGTCACACATAAATAGTGTTTTCATCGTAAATTACCGCCTTACTTAAGGGATCGCCAGCTCCATCTAATTTTATAGGATGTGCTCGAAATTTATCGAGATCAGTTAGTACCAAGTCCATATCCTCACAGCTATTGGGAATATTTTTACGACTCTTCAGAATTATATTTCAAGTACTTTACGATGACGTGTTTACTAGAAACTAAAATAAATAAGCAAAACTGTTTCTAAATTTGAAGTAATGTAGAATTTTCAGTTGCAAAATTATATAACCGCTTTAAATGGGATTTCACTAATTTCACGCAATTGATTCAGACAAGTGCTCTTAGAAATCCACTGTGGACTTTCACAGATACACACATGGTGTCTCACACACATGGTGTCTCACACACATGGTGTATCTGACAAATAAGTTGACACATACAAAGTGTCGGATAAACCAACTGAAACATACTTGACAAAACTTGCCAAAAGACCAAACACTGTCCATAGAACACTACCATCACGGTGCCATTACTTGCGCGGGCTCATATGAGGAAACCATTTAGTCTCTGCCAGTCACTACTGACAATATCTGAAAGAGAGTTAGGAAACCAAATTGCCGTTTAGCGTGATTGAAGAAAAAAGATCTGAAAAGAAATATTGACGAAGAAAATAGAAAATGAAGAGCCATATTAAGGAGCCCATTGACTGTAGAAGCTGTGCTTTGCCCACATCACTTCAGTTTGCCTTCAAGGTCTCATCTAAAAGTCGCGCCTCCCACAGTTTTAACTCTCTTTTCTATTTAAATTTGGCAAATTGGGCGCTGATGGTCTGGGGTGGAAAACTGGTGGGTAGTTGGGGGGCAAGGGATCAAAATGAACGTTTTATAGCAGAGATTGAACGTTTTATAGCAGAGATTGAACGTTTTATAGCAGAGAAAGGAATGTTGTATAGCAGAGAAATGAACGTTTTATAATAATAATAATAATAATGATAACACTTATATAGCGCCATTTAACAAACATAATGTAGGCTCAATGCGCTTCAAACAAATGGCTGAGGTAAATAACACGTATGAAAAATCAGACTATTTACAAGATAAACAATTTCTACGATTTCTAGAGGTAGGTATTAAAATAGTGAGTTTTTAGGTTCTTTTTAAAATTGTCATAGCAGGCGGTCTGTCTAAGCCCGAGGGGAAGTGAGTTCCACACTTTCGGGCCAAATGATGAGAAAGCTCTCATTCCGTACATCTGGAGGGAAGAACGCGGCACAGCAAGTAAGGAGGAATCCGCTGAACGCAGGTCTCTTTGTGGCACATATGGTGAAATGAGCTCACTCAGGTACAATGGCATTCTTTTGTTGTTTAAACACTGGTGGCAAATTGATGCGATCTTGTATTCGATTCTTGCCTTAACAGGTAGCCAGTGTAAGGAGCGAAGAAGGGCAGAGAAAGGAATGTTGTATAGCAGAGAAATGAACGTTTTATAGCAGAGAAAGGAATGTTGTATAGCAGAGAAATGAACGTTTTATAGCAGAGAAA
>MUZC01004482.1:70895-139382 GCA_002072015.1 Radix auricularia | reverse complement strand
TGGAAGCACTATGGAGGGGGTCAAGGTCGTGGAAGCACTATGGAGGGGGTCAAAGTCATGGAAGCACTATGGAGGGGGTCAAAGTCATGGAAGCACTATGGAGGGGGTCAAAGTCATGGAAGTACGGTCAAAGTCATGGAAGCACTATGGAGGGGTCAAAGTCATGGAAGCTCTATGGGGTAGGGACAAAGTCATGGATATGCAAGCAGTATGGAATAGGGGCAAAGTCATGGAAGCACTATCGAAGTACGGTCAAAGTCATGGAAGCACTATGGAGGTGGGACAAAGTCATGGAAGCACTATGGGGAAGAGACAAAGTCATGGAAGCACTATGGAAGTATGGTCAAAGTCATGGAAGCACTATGGAGGTGGGACAAAGTCATGCAAGCACTATAGAATAGGGAAAAAGTGAGAGAAATACACTGGGAATTACGGTTGTTAACGTTGACAGAAAAATTAGGGGAAAAAAAGGGGGGGGGGCGGTTTAAAGTAGAATGACAGTAAGATGACCGCCCGGTGCTTTTTTAAATTAATTTATTTATTTTTCATTACAATATTGTCATACAGAGCTTCTAGATAAATAAATTTTACCGGAACTCAAGAGGCCATTCCCCCTGTCCCTCCGTCTTAGATTGGTTTGTTGTTGTAACACTTTGAAATCCAAATATTTTCTTTCAGAAATTTGATGCATCGCTTCATCCAGACTTGGATTGAAAGGAGACGCGAGTTATCATCATATGAGGTAGTCATACTTTTACATGCGCCATCGTTTATAGCAGTGGTCCCCAACCTTTTTAACGCGGCGGACTGGTAAATGCTTGATACTTTTACCGCGGGAGGGGGTTTATGGGTGGGAGGTTGTGGGGAGGGGGGCGAGGCTGCGTTGATTGTTTATTCAGGTATTTTAGATTGTTTTGATTTTATAACTTTAATTTTAATTGTACTGTAATTTACAAGAATGTGAAATCAACGAGAATTCTCAGCTTGTTTCTCTGCAACGAGACGGTTCAATCTGGGGATAATAATTGGAGACAATGATATCCAACGTGTGCTGCTTATTTCCATTTTATTCCGTTATTTTGTCTTCGTTGCTGTCACCACAGAAAGACGCACAGTCCTTAGAGAAATACACCACAGTAAAAAAAAAAAAAAAAAAAAAAAAAAATTAAATGTTCCTATCTCGCGGACCACCAGGAACGGCTCCGTGGACCACAGATTGGGGACCACTGATTTATAGCACCGCCCCACGCCAAACTAAACTCTCCTACGCTCTTCTTCGGTTCAGGGGTCTAGTTTCGATACATTTTTGTTAAATGCCCATTGAAAAGTAAAATATGAATGGTTAGTAAGTCGCTTCTAAGACGTGCTGTGGTAATGTTCGAGATTATCCAATTTATTCGAAATCATTTTTGAACCGCAGCGAACAGATCTAGAATCTATATGACATAAACGAATTAAGAAATTTTCTCGTTTAAAACTTAAAAACTTAAACCATTTCGCAGTTTCGTGACGTAATTTTGAAGGGGTTGTCTAAGTTTTTGTGAAGAAGTGTAACGTGGGGGTGGGAAGAGGGGGTAAAAATCGACCAAAATCGCGTGACGTCATTTATGTACGGCCCCTTATAAAAAATAATAGAAAGTACCGGTGGTCTGAATGATCCAGACAGCAAGGGAGACCACCCAAATATCAGAGCGTGAAACGTCAAGTATTTTTTTGCTGATACGTGATGTACAGCTTGAGTTGTCTTCCCTGTGTAATCGATCAACTTGGACACTTAGTATTTGGGACATCTCAAGCCACAGATTTTTTATGTACTTCACAAATTTTATGTAGTAGCGTACTTATAGAGAAATGGAGAAGATGAAAAAATGTAGAAAAGGGAACGCCCATAAATTACGTTACGGGATTTTGGAAGATTTTTCAACAACCCTTCACCTTGTCACAAAAAGTTAGACCCCCTCCAATATGACGTGACAAAGCTTTGCCCCTGACCTCTTAAAACCGTATTTTCTAATTGAAAATTACCATGTTTCCATTTTTTTTTTTGGTGGTCATTTTAGTAAGTATTTATTGGAGACTGCTCTCTAATATCGTAACACGCGTAATAAAAGCCATGGAAAACGTCATTAAATAAATTATAAGCAATCAAATATTTAAGTGGAACATTTATTTTAAAATGATCATTTTGATGTGACGTCCTAGTTATTTAACACCCATCCCAATCGCCACGTCATAAATGCGTGACCCCCTTCCCTCGCACAGGTGCGTGATGTCATTTATGGAGGGCTTCAAACATTATACAACTTTACATATCCCAAAAAGGTTAAAACTACTTACAATCCCACTAATTGGGGTTAAAAAAAACGTATAATTATTACGGCTGCGCAAATTAACGATTAATTGGTGACATTTTTAATTGATAGAAATTCGATTAAAATTGAAGAAAATATATATTTTTTTCAATTTATTAATAAATAATTAATAGTCATTTATTCTTTTTTTTTTAACCCACAAACTTTCCCATGTATCATAATGAATTTATTTAGATGTAAAATACGTAAACAAACATTACCATGACGACAGGGAAATATATTATTTTTAAAAAATAAAATAGCTTATTAAAACCAAAGAGGTAAATGACCGGTTTTTATTTCCCTTGAGGTTTTCAGTTGTAGCTATAAATATGTTAAAATCATTCGTTAATAAATCGATTAATTTTCACAGATTAATTGATCAAATTTTTTAAAAATCGTTACCAGCCCTAATAATTAAGATACAGATTTTATCCCGCACTGGGTTCGAGTCTAAACTCTTCCTAGTGTGAAACCAAGCCAGCGTGGTGGATCACAAAAAACTTAATCAAATATTTGACGCAAGCAAGGTCCGAAACAAAAGATAATAAATTCAGTTCACAGCCAATATTTCCATGCGATTTTTAACTTAAGCCAAAAGCCAACGTAGCATAACCGCCTCATCTGATTGGATTTTACAAACGCGGCAGTACAAGAAACAAAAACATAAACAAAAAAGTTTAAAAACTTGGAGCCGATAGTAATGAAATCTTGAGGTACGGGATGACGCGTTATTATTGGTCTGGCGGTCTCACAGTCTAAGGAATCACGTGATCAGTCGTGTACTAGAACTAGGTCAGTGGATTGGAGGATCGATAAAGTATTTGGTAATACTTGGGCTAGTATCTCCAGCGGCGTGTCTTGATAGTATTGATTACCAGTCTCCGCCTTTTTTTTATTTTTTATTTTTGTTGTTGCTTACGCAATTTGATCAAAATAACACCTCTGTGATCAATGTCACCTGGTCATCACTGACATGAATCTTAACTTCTTTAACATCTCTCAAAGATAACTGACATCTCGAACATCCTTCTGAGATTGGTAATATATCTATTATCTTTCTGGGATAACTGACGCCTCTTACACCTTTCAGGGATAAATGACATTGTAGCATCTCTCTAAGATAAATGACATCGGATAACTGACATCTCTAACATCTTTCTGAGACAACTGACATCTCTAACATCTTTCTGAGATAAGTGACATCTCTAACATCTTTCTGAGATAACTGACATCTCTAACATCTTTCTGAGATAACTGACAACTTTAACATCTTTCTGGGATAACTGACATCTCTAACATCTTTCTGGGACAACTGACATTTCTTACATCTCTCTGGGATAAATGAAATCTTACAGATCTTTCTGAGATATGTGACATCTTAAACATCTTTCTGGTATCATTGACATCTCTAACATCTTTCAGGGATAATGGTAATCTCTAATATCTTTCAGGGATAATGGTAATCTCTAACATCTTTCTGGGATAATGGTAATATCTAACATCTTTCAGGGATAATGGTAATCTCTAATATCTTTCAGGGATAATGGTAATCTCTAACATCTTTCAGAGATAATGGTAATCTCTAACATCTTTCAGGGATAATGGTAATCTCTAACATCTTTCTGGGATAATGGTAATATCTAACATCTTTCAGGGATAATGGTAATCTCTAATATCTTTCAGGGATAATGGTAATCTCTAACATCTTTCTGGGATAATGGTAATCTCTAACATCTTTCTGGGATAATGGTAATATCTAACATCTTTAAGAGATAATGGTTATCTCTAACATCTTTCTGGGATAATGGTAATCTCTAACATCTTTCTGGGATAATGGTAATCTCTAAAATCTTTCTGGGATAATGGTAATCTCTAACATCTCTCATGGATAATGGTAATCTCTAACATCTTTCAGAGATAATGGTAATCTCTAACATCTTTCTGGGATATGGTAATCTCTAACATCTCTCTGGGATAATGGTAATCTCTAACATCTTTCAGGGATAATGGTAATCTCTAACATCTTTCTGGGATAATGGCAGGGCCGGCTTTAGGGAATTGGAGGTCCTAGGCCAAGTGAATTTGGTGGCCCTAAATGTAATAGAAAAATAAAAACAGAAAAAATAAAATTGCACAATTTATTTAAAACTACCCTATCTAAATCAACGAATAAATGAAATGTATACTAACATATTCAAGTAGATGTCATAAACCAGGGGTCGGGAACCGGGAAACCATGGCCAATGAGCCAGATATACATATTTATTACATATTTTAAAAAATCTAAATTACCTAAATGTGAAAATATAAGGCGCTGGAAATACAATATTCTCCGTGCAACAAGCAGTGCTTGCATTTGAAAACAAGCTAGAGAGCTCTTCTTCAGTAACATTGAAACAGGTCGTTTACTACACTTTGAAAAACTGACAGAGTTCAAAGAAACATGCACATCAAGTGACACAGCTTCTTAATATTCAGCAGCTAGTAGGCTCAACGTTTAATCTCCTGCAGTCATTTAAAGCGCGGTTTTTTTAGAATTTCTCAAACGCACTCGTCTTTTCAAGTTCATCACCCATCCACACCAATTTACAGTGGACAGCCCTCACCTGTGTTGTATCTCTGGTGTCTTCGTCAGAGATTTTGAGCTCCAAGCTGCTGACATGAAGGCCTCAGACATGTTGGTGAATAAGTTCAAGTCACGATAGCGAGCATAGTTAGCAAGCCAACACAAGTGGTCAGAAAAGAAAAAAAAAACCTTCAATACACAGAACAGCTTATTGTCAAAATTTAGAATAAGCTTTCCGTCATATACCACACACACCAGCGAGTGAGTATTGTTGTACTGACATGTTTGGCTCTACAAACTACGTATGCATGCGAGCCGTCCTTCTCACGTCTAAAGAACATTAAAACCGACAAGCAATCACGTTTAACGGATAGAAGTCTCAACGCCTGCATGAAGCTTAACCACACCAATATCAACCATACAAACTAAAAGCCATCAGCAAAACCTATCAGCACCATATGTCACATGAACATCAACAGCATAACAATGTTATTAAAAAGAATTCGGGTTGAAATTATACAAAATGCACACAGTTACTTGATTTTTTTAAGTTTTAAACATAATTTATGGCTCTCACAGAATTACTTTTCAAAATATGTTGTGTCCATGGCTCTCTCAGACAAAAAGTCTCCCGAGCCCTGTCATAGACCTTCAACGAAAATCAGCTTGTCCTGTTTTGATGACAGCAAATTATGCAATAAATTGTAAATATTATATTCTCCAGAGACAAGGCGATATCTTGTTCGATAGATATCACTACCAGACGGTTCAGGCTTTCTTTCGTCATAGTCGTTCTCAAATAGTCTTTAAAATATTTTTAAAAATTAATTTCAACTTGGAAAAACTTCTTTCTCCCGATACAATAGTAACCGTAATTGTCAAAGCTATACGAAGAGCATCAATTTATTGCATACTTAAATGAACTATATAATGAGATTGGCTCAAGGTCTAAGTCGATTAATATGGACTATTTCATAAGTTTTCAGTATTCAATAGATAATTTAAAAAAAAAAAAAACCTGAATATATCAAAATAAAACCAAAAATATTAGCCTTGCCAGACTACTAATTTTTTTTATTTGTGTCTAGCTGTGTCGTTGCTACGCTCTGAAAACGAAAAAATTGAAATACTTTTGAGAAATGAGTTTAGTTTCAATTTAATTTCCTCAAATAATTTTACTGGCCCAAATTTTCTACATCCAAATTCATGCCTGAAGTCTTTTTTATTTTATTATTTTGCAACTTACAACACCAATTAACATTTAAATGTGAAATGTTCACTACTTAAAACATTTGATATTCAACAGTTTTTTTTTATTTTGCGTAAATTTAGGTTACACCTTTGTCAATCGTGTGAAAATATGTCTGGACAAATTAATTAACATTTTTAAAAAATACATTTTAAACATGCACTATTTCAAAATAATCAGCGGATGAATGTATTGCACTAATTTGGTGGTTCTGGTTGTTTTGACCTTGGTTGTAGTTGACTAATAAATACTCTTTTTTTTTTGCGAGGCCCCCACTAATCGGAGGCCCTAGGCGGCTGCCTAGTTTGCCTATGCCTAAAGCCGGCCCTGATAATGGTAATCTCTAACATCTTTCTGGGATAATGGTAATCTCTAACATCTTTCTGGGATATTGCAATCTCTGACATCTTTCTGGGATAAATAACATCTTAAACATCTTTCTGGGATAACGGATACCTCTAACATCTTTCAGGGATAAAACTAACACCTCTAACACCTTTCTGGCTTACCAACATCTCGAACATCGTTATTGAGAGATACATCGGCCCAATCATTGGTGACCAAGTATAACTGACAGATGTAGTGCCTCAACCATTGTTTGACACATATAAATTAGAGCAATTTGGGGGGGGGGGTAATACAATGACCATTACAAAGTACTCCATACAGGTATTATATATAAATCATTAGGTCATTTTGTCAGTTGAAGTAATTTGAAATAACAGCTAATTGCTTTATGCATCTAAGATTGAAATAAGCTTTTAAAATAGTATTTGTAACAAGGACACACACACACAAATAAAGATATGAAAATATCAGAAACTGAAAACATTAAATCCAACACTTCATTTTAGCAGTTTACATTTATCTGATTTTTTTATTTCAATAAAACTTGCAAGGTTTAAGCAAGAATAAATTCCTCTATAAAAAATTGAATGCACCAAAATTTGTGTAAAGGTGATTTCACTTGCATGGAGGAAGTAAAACTACAAGGCTTGTGAAGTGAACATGAGAAACATTCAAGTTTAAATATAGTTCCATTCATGTAACTCACCTCTTTAGACAAGCCAAGAAAACAGTAACAAATATTTAATCTAGAATATTTCATAGAGCCACCTGGTTTGTGGGTGGAATAGAGAATAGAAGTGAAGTAAAGAACTCAGTAGATGGCTGAAATAATGACTTGCCCTACCATTAGAGCACTAGGCAGATTTCACCAATACTATTCTCATAAAATTTCCTTATGGACTATTTGATAAATTTAGGAATGTTACCATTTGTTTTTAATGCTCAGTTTTATTCCTGATCATAAATAGCTGCTGACTATGTGGAGGTCAAGGATGTGATTCAGTAGAGGAAACATTACAAGCACTTTGACAGTTGAACCCCAGAAAACACATACTTATTTGGCAGGTCAACAATATTTTAAAACTGATGATAGACTTGTGTTATAAACATGATCATGAAGTATATATTTCAGGTATCTTTAAAGTGATTTCCATCTAGAGTTTGTTGAGCTATTCACGATGCACAGCTGCAAAAAGCCGTGCACATGGTGCATGTCTAGCTCTAGCTTACACGAGAGATCACAACACAATAATCTATCCTTGAGGATATTTTTCTTTCAACTTACTAACATGCATCCGCTTTATGTATACAGTTGTATAATTGAGGTCAAGGATATGTGATTTATAATCTTGGACGGCAAGGCACAATGAGATAAAATTGAAATAAATAATGACACAGCCAGTTGTTCTATTTATAAATAGCTATCTAACCAGTTGGTCAGTTTCAGGTGGAGTTCTCTCTCTTCCCCCAGATCACTTTAAACTTAGCTTCTGACATACACATTTTATAAAGCTTTCAAGGTCTTTGAAGACCTTATGGAAAATCAAATTTAGCCCAAAAAGTGAAGCTCATTGATAAGGGAAAAAAACCCAAACAAAACTCAAATGTGATCAACAATAAACAAGATGAAAAATGAATGAAACTGAAGCCATCAATAAGTTAGGACAGCTGGGGGCAGTCCCCACTCAGAAAATTTCTAGGCATCACAAATCCATCTTGTTTATCTACATCATATTGAAGGTGAGTGATGACGTCTGTTATTTGTTGGTTAGAGATCTCCCCATCCACCTCAGCCAGAAAGCAGTAGAGTTCCTGGAAGAGTTTGAATGGTATTCTGGCGGGGCCACCCTCTGGGTCACATGTTAGGATCTCACAAATGGTTTTCATGGCCTCAGTGATGTTNTGATCATGAAGTATATATTTCAGGTATCTTTAAAGTGATTTCCATCTAGAGTTTGTTGAGCTATTCACGATGCACAGCTGCAAAAAGCCGTGCACATGGTGCATGTCTAGCTCTAGCTTACACGAGAGATCACAACACAATAATCTATCCTTGAGGATATTTTTCTTTCAACTTACTAACATGCATCCGCTTTATGTATACAGTTGTATAATTGAGGTCAAGGATATGTGATTTATAATCTTGGACGGCAAGGCACAATGAGATAAAATTGAAATAAATAATGACACAGCCAGTTGTTCTATTTATAAATAGCTATCTAACCAGTTGGTCAGTTTCAGGTGGAGTTCTCTCTCTTCCCCCAGATCACTTTAAACTTAGCTTCTGACATACACATTTTATAAAGCTTTCAAGGTCTTTGAAGACCTTATGGAAAATCAAATTTAGCCCAAAAAGTGAAGCTCATTGATAAGGGAAAAAAACCCAAACAAAACTCAAATGTGATCAACAATAAACAAGATGAAAAATGAATGAAACTGAAGCCATCAATAAGTTAGGACAGCTGGGGGCAGTCCCCACTCAGAAAATTTCTAGGCATCACAAATCCATCTTGTTTATCTCTGTGGATGGGAACAGAAAAAACTTTCATTAAAATTGCTCTTCACCAAAAATTTTTTTTACAATGCTGCTTTTCAAATATAAATTTACCGTTCAGAGTAGCAAACTGACTGTATCACGGGAGAAAGCTTAGGATGAGATTTTGTTGATGAACCCACAAACTAATAATATTTATGCAGTGGATGACCAGGACATTCTGTGTGTCTCATCATGCTCTTAGCACTCCACAACGCTTTGCTGTGTATGACCTCTTGCCTGTTGGCCCATAGAAGATCCAGTTCCCAGGCAGCCAAAAACAGACTTCACATGCTGGGTAGACAAAGCCCACTTCACAGAGGTCTATATCCCATGGGTTACCCTCACTTGGTTTAAATGGTCAGTGCATGCTGCTACAGCTGCTTGAAGCCACAGGTGAGAGTTGAGTGCCTGGTGGCCAACTACGACTGCTCCCCATCCAGGGGTGCTACCCATGGACATCCCATGGCTTTATGTATACATAATAATATTTGTGTTTGCTGAGTTTTTCAGATTCTCAGCTTGGTATGTCGTCCCTTTGAGTCTACAAACTTTACCAGGCTGTCTCTATATTTATCATATATTGGTGATAATGAAGGCACTCATCTATGACACTGTATTATTTCAACGTTCAAGAACTTACACATCATATTGAAGGTGAGTGATGACGTCTGTTATTTGTTGGTTAGAGATCTCCCCATCCACCTCAGCCAGAAAGCAGTAGAGTTCCTGGAAGAGTTTGAATGGTATTCTGGCGGGGCCACCCTCTGGGTCACATGTTAGGATCTCACAAATGGTTTTCATGGCCTCAGTGATGTTCTGTGGGGAATATAATGAACATGGGCACTATATACCATTGTCACAGTGCTGACATAATTAACATGGGCACTATATACCATTGTCACAGTGATGACATAATTAACATGGGCACTAAATACCATTGCCACAGTGATGACATAACTAACATGGGCACTAAATACCATTGTCACAGTGATGACATAATTAACATGGGCACTAAATACCATTGCCACAGTGATGACATAACTAACATGGGCACTAAATACCATTTTCACAGTGACGACATAATTAACATGGGCACTATATACCATTGCCACAGTGGTGACATAATTAACATGGGCACTAAATACTGCCTGAGATCCAACTCTGGGCATGAAATGATGGGGTAAATAAATATATAGTAGGCTAGTTGCCCACAGGTGAAATGGGAATACACCTAAATATATAGTAGGCTAGTTGCCCACAGGTGAAATGGGAATACACCTAAATATATAGTAGGCTAGTTGCCCACAGGTGAAATGGGAATACACCTAAATATATTTTTAATTGAGATCCTATCAGGCATTTCAGAGGAACAATAATTTTTTTACTCATAAAATTAAATTGCAAAATGTACAAATTTTATAGGTCTACTAATAAGCATTTTTGCCGATATGAGTATTTGTTAGGACAAAAATTTTGTTCAAATTTGATGATCTCATTCTTAAATTTATGACTTGTAATTATTTATATTTTTACGTTGGGCTACTGGTTAAATTATGACAAACGGAAATAAAGAAAAAAATCGTACAGCTTAATTTGAATAAGGATTGTTAAGAACGCTAGTTTTTGAGGACTGAATTAACCCTCGGTCCATATTTTTAATATTTTTTTATAAACCAACAATCTCTTTGCCTCATGTCGGCTGATTTGAAATCAAAGCGTCTGTGATTGATCAACGCTAGTGTTCAGCTCTCTGTATTAAAACGGCATAATATCAAATGTTGTCAAGTCAGTTTGCTTTTGCGGGCTGATTAACTGTTACAAAAAGCCTGTTTTACTGTTCAGTCAATTTTTTCCTTAATTTTTTAAAGAACCAAAGAGAGAATGCATCAAATTTTCGCCTCGCCACGTCTAATCGTGACATTAAAGCGCATGCGACGTCACCTACAGCTTGCGTTCAGCTCTCATGCCCTGTTCTCATATTCCAACGCACACAAAATTTTTTTAAGTCTAATGCCTTTGACGTTCAGATCGCATAGTTAATTTGTTGAGATATTTATAAATCTAAATAATACTTTTTTCTCTGATCTCAATTTTTTTTCTTCCAAAATGCCACTTATTATGAAATATTGGTGACTTCAAGATCGGGACCTATACATGCTACTGATATCGCTAATATTCTGATATCGGTGCCAATAAATCGGTAAACCCCTAATAATTTATATAGCTAACTTTGTCAGGTGTATTAACCTTAATTTCTTTCAATCACTGTGACAGTTTTTCTCCTTGTTAAATTAGCTATGTGCCAGGTGATTTTAAATAGTTTACACATTTAACATAGGATATGGTGTAAGCCAGGGATGTCCAAAGTCCGGCCTGCGGGCCAAAACCGGCCCGTGAAGCAATTTTTACTGGCCCGCGGCCTCATATGGAATAATTAATTAACTAAAGTATTATTTTTTAACAACATTAAATATAAGAAAAGTCTACAAGTTTTACCGTTTTGATAACGTCAAAGGATGGCACAAGTCGATAACATTGTATTGTTTACCAATTACTAGACTTCAGTCTTAAAGACTGACAAGGGGAACAAATGTATTTGGTTCTGTTTGTTCTGCTGTCTGTGACGTTAAATTACCAAGTAAACGATATATTTATTTATTACTGATGGCTATCGCCATGAATCGTGAGCACAGTTGACAAGCAAAACTTGTCTGTAACAAAGTCAGCTTAGTCAGGCTGGCAAAGTTTTTAAACTTCACTGTATCATTCATAAAGAAGTTCTTTGTGCAAAACACCTTTCATGTGATCATGACTTAAGCAAGTGATAAAGGATATGATCTCTATTCGCTCTAAAACCCTGTTTCACAGCCAGTTTTAGCAGTGTCTTCTTGACATCCAGAGAGAATACAAAGATGTTATGCATGGCAATGATATAAGATGGTTTAGTCGGGGGACAACCCTTCAGCGCGTCTACACATTAAAAAAGAAATTGGGCAGTACATGGAAGATAAGGAAAAAACATTTCCAGAACTATCTGATGCTGCTTGTCTTGCATAGTTTGCATTTTCGTTTGATGTGAAAAGACATATAAACCTTCTTAACACAATTCTCCAAGGGCACAATGCAGTGGTAAGCCAATTATATTCACATATCAAGGACTTTGGGAACAAGTTGCAACTTTTTCAAAGGCAACTTTTTCAAATGCAGCCTAATACCACACATTTCCCCTCACTGCAGGAAATCATGACAAGTTTACCAGAAAGAAGCTTCAATTGGCAAATGCATAGGTATGATGCAGATATCACATCCTTGGCTGATGAATTTCAAAGACGCTTTCATGACTTAATAACTATTGAAAAGATAAACATGGTTGTTTTTGTTAAATCTTCATATTTCTCTGTAGATTTTGATAATACTGCGGCATTCTGCAGCTGGAAATCATTGAGCTGCAAACTGACGCTGAATGTCACAGCAGAGTGAGCTTCATAATTAAAGAGAGATTAAAAGGAATTCGAACATTTGTTTTAAAAAAATGCTTAGCTTGTTTGGCTCGACATACTTGTGTAAGCAGACATTTTCAGTTATGAATTTTAACAAGATCTGTGTGAGGATGAGAATAAGTGACTCTCAATTACGTGATATCATACACAGTGGCGGCATTAAGTGAGCGCAGGGCCTAGTGCCAGCAAGGACCCCGCGGGGCCAGAGTACTAGTAAAGATCGCTAAGCACTAGTATGCTATGGTATTTAAAAATATGAAATATCTTGATTATTGTGTAATTTTAATACTGCGTGTCACCTTTTTATTAAATTATTACAAGTTCATTATTTTCTCTGGTCTCTAAACAACGGTTTAATCTTATCGAAAAATGACGTGCCGGTTACGACGTGATTTAAAATGCAATTTATTGGCAGACATATTGCAAAATAATGCGTTTTGCTAATTGAAAGTGAACTGTGGATGTCGACATGCAGGATACCTTGACCCTAACTTATTACAATAGCGAATCACGTATTATTAGCCATGCTGTAATTAACATTTGACAGACATGCATGTTTTATGACTGTTTTCCACTAGTCATATTTGCGAAATCTATCGCGATCTCTTCCACTCATGTTGATATCGTACATCTGACCTATTTTCCGCTAACGGTGTAATGCTTTCAAAGACGTCTAGAGCTACGATGCGGAATTTGACCTTCAAAAAGGATTACAAGAGTGCCTCTTTCGTTTCCCTACAATCGTTTCCAGCATACGTTCTACCATCCACTCTTTGGTTCTACATGTATAGGCTATTAACCAGGACGAGACATGTTCAGGACCGAAACGCGGGGCCTACCTAAGCGTGGGGCCTGGGGCAGTCGCCCCAGTTGCCACCCTCAAACGCCGCTCCTGATCATACATATCAAAACCATGGCATTGAGCCTGACCTCACCACTTACTGCATTCAAGATCTCAGTTTCACCATTCACATTAAAATTTTAAAATAAAAACTCATCATACTATGTCATTTTTATAATATTATTTTAATCCGGCCCACGAATATCTTTGCACAAACGAATATGGCCCGCCATGCAACAAGTTTGGACATCCCTGGTGTAAGCTATGTTACAACTTGTTGAAATAAATAGTAGGTCAAGGAATTATTTCCCATTAAAAATAGGATGAAATACTTGTGTGTGATGAAAGAGCTAATTCATCTCTGATCTCAAAACATTAAAGTAAAAAAAAAAGTAATTTACATTTAAAATGGCACTGACGTACTAGTACATAAAATAAGCGCCTTCAAACAATTAACTAAAAATGAGGTGAAAATAGAATATTAAAATTTAAAATTTGCTTACATCTCCCAAAGTAGATGCAGCCAATGAAAAAAATTTGTTCCATTCAAAGCTTGAAGAAAAATTCCCAACTCTCATGATATCATGAAACTGCTCAATGGGAAGTGCTAGGTCCAGCCATTTCTCCTCCACTTGTGAAGATGTAACATTGATTTTAGGGCCCAACTGAAATACCCTCCCCCCAAAAAATGGAGATTATGCGATAAAACATTTAAAACAAAGCACAGTCAGTAGAAGCTTTTTGACTTAAACCAGAACAGTTTTAAAAAAAGAAATATAAAAATAATATGATTATGAGCGCTTTAATTCACAGATCACAATTTCTTCCTAAAAAACATCCATTTACTGTAAAAATACTTTTAAAAGTGTTTGTAATCAACAAACATACCTGCTTATTTAGTACCCTAAGTAATCCTTGTGTGAGTCCACTGTCAATCTTTTGTGTAGCTACAGGCATTTCAAGCCTCTCTTTTACTGGTGGGATTTCACCTTTAGACATTGCCCGAAAGTAACTAAATAAAAAAATTAAAATTTAATCTTAGTGTAAAAAAATATTTTTAAACAAATATATTTAAAAAGTATGAAAATTTATTGAATGAAAAATTAAATTCCCTCTAATAACTTGAATTTGCCAAAAATATTTGCTTTCAAACAATATCTTATTATTTAAAAAATAATAACTTACGCAGCAGACCAGGCTAAAACATCCTTAGGTTGTGTTCTAATCGCTGCCTTTGTGAACTGCTTGAGAATGTCAGGTAGTTCTGGGGGGATGTTGATCTGCTGTGAGCAGTAGTATGGTTCATCCATCTTTGCTGCTGTTGTAGGCATTTTGGAGAGCTACAATGAAATTTATTTACAAAATTATTTTAGTGGTGAGTATATTTTTATCATAAATTGCATCCTTACATCTTATACAGCCTATGGGGAATAGGGTGGGAGATTAAGATTAAGTGCCTTAGGTTCTGTCATAATCCAGATTAGCTATCGGACTAGAAATATTTAATGAAATATAAATATAGCCTTTCATTTTTATTTGCATATAATTAAATTTATCTTTGAGGGAGTTGAAAAAACATTTACACACTGACTTTATGAGCTCATTAAAATCAGTTCATACATTTTCTCATGCAAACTTTTTTTTTTACAAATTGGTGTTACTGCTTTACCTAAGTGGATAGAAATTTTTATTTTTTTAATAAGAAATTTTGAGCTCATTATTTTAAATTATTTATTTATTTTGGTTATATTATAATTCTCTTATCAACATGAGTAATTATTCTAGCTAAAACTTAACTCTTTACTGGCCGTAGCTACCAAAACGATCATATCCCCTAAACGGGCAAAACGGCCGGTATTACCATCAGTCAAAATCTCGAAAAAAAATTTAAATTGTGGATAGATTTTGCTATATTTTTTTGTTGTGTTTGTTTTTTTTATTTTTTTTTCAATTTTTTGTGTGAGTGTTCAAAATTGATGGTTTGGATTCTTGAAGCGATAAAGTTGAGTGTACAGGCTTAAATTTAACAGAAATTGAGTTGAGAAAAATGTACTTTGAGTTGGATGAAAAGATCGATAGTGACATTAGAATTAGTGTAGCGCAAATATCCGATGTTTCAGTTAGATTGGAATTTTTGCTTGTAAAATTAAATAGTGTCAGTAGTGCTTGTTAGGACTTCTTAAAAACATTATTGGAAATTTTATTGGGGGGAAGAGTTGGATTAAAAAAAAACAAGACCTAACAAGGATAAAAATGTAAACAATGAAAAGAGAATTCATTTTGGTTTATTGTGCATTTTATATCATTTAAATATTGGCACTTATGCCCAAGATATGGTGTTTTTACCGACGTACTCCTAAATATCTCTAAAATTGAAAACAATCTTGGCCATTTGGAGGATGAAAATCCATAAAACTCTGCCCATAAAAGGGTTAATTGTCATTTTATCTGATCAAACAAGTTTGCTTTAATTATTTTTACCTTCTTAAATAAATTCAGTGAACATAACAATTTTAAGAAAAAAAGTTAAGACACGGGACATTTTTTAAATATATGATAGAAATAATTTTGACGGAATATTCTTCTGACGATTCTTTCAAGACAGCCAATATCTTGATTAATAAAGGTTTTAACTTCTTAATAGCTGACATATAGTTTAGTTGGCAAAACAGTTTTTATCCACAATAATTTACATGATTTGTTGAATATGTCTACAGATAAACTTTTATTCCTCGTGTTTCATAGTTATCACTATGAAAAATCAAGTTCAAATATATATTTCAAAATGACATTCTGTCTATACCAGAGGTGGACAACGAGCCACAAGCCGTTATTTTGATGTAACCTTGGGATCTCCAGTTCCGTACACAAATATTCATAATTATGTTTGTTTTAGTTCAGTTAGTTATAGTTAAAAACGTATTGAGTAAGTCATTTCAGAAAGAGAGAGTGAGAGAGGGGGTGGAGGGGAGAATGAGAGAAAGAGAAAGAAAGGTAGAAGATAGAAGCCCTGCTCATTAATTTTAATGACTGAATCACTGAATCTTAATCATAGCCTGTAGGTATACTGTACTGTAACTATTTGGCTGTGTCAACTGTGTGAGTATGATAATGAATCAATATGAAAGTGAATCTGGTTTAATTGTGAGGGTAACTTGATCCAAGTCCAGTACTACTGATAATAGCTAAAGCGGTAATCTCTTATTTTAGCGCATTTTATATTTCAAGTCATTAAATATTTTTTTTTAACTTACCTCACTAATAATTATTATAAAATCTATTTTAAAATTAAAACAGTATTTATTATTTTTTAAAAATAAAAGTACTATTATATGATTTGGACGAAATAAAAATTTGTATATTTCACTATCTTCTCAGCCATCCAACACTAACGTAAACAGCAACAGAATTTTTTCAAATTGTACTAACATAGGAAAACTGCACATTTTCTTAAAGATTACATTCTACCCTATCAGAATATGCTCAAATTGTGTATGCAGTGATAAGCAGAAAAATTATATGACTTGTCAAAAACAATCATTGTAATAACTAAAACTAACCCAGTTATTAGATCTTATCTTATCTTAGATATACAGACGCTCCTTCTATGCAGAAGATAATTGCGTCCACAGACCATGAGAGATGATCTGTTGGCAAGTGATGCAGCGGTCACAGGCCACGGCTATAGGGGTTCCACGCATTACCCCAGCCGCCTAACTATTGTCTAGTTAGGTACCCATTCGGAGCTGGGTGACTCAGGGACTCCTCAGGCCCCGAGAACAAATCCTCACTTTCGTGTGGATTCAAACTCGTGACCATCAGTGTGACAGTCGAGAGCGCTACCTCTCGACCACCACGTCCCACAGTTATGGTATTTTCCACTTGGAAATTCCCAGTGTACACATTTTATTTGTTTTAACCAAATTGCTGATTCAGGTGAAATGTTAAGATAACAAAGAACTAGTTTTTACATATAATTTATGCACTTTGATTTGCTGTCTGTAGTGGCATTTCAAAACTATCTCATTTTTGGTCCCATGAGTCACGGCAATGTATATTCTAGCGTCATTGTTTATTTACTTAAAGCTAAATATGTTATTTTATTTTAGTATTTTAACTGATTATTCTCTAGGCAAAAGTAAGTAGACTTTAAAGTAGAATAACAAACTTTAAATCGTTAGCAAAGTTGTGTCCCGTGAGTCACATGCAATAAGAATGTTTGTGACCATACACAGTTAAAAAAATTCTAGTTTATTTTAGTTTTACTTTATCATCTGCTACATTTTCATTCAGAATACCTAATAGAAGCTTATTACCGGTGGTGGCCAAAAGTTAACTAAAATTAGTTAAAATATGTATGGGCATAGTAGTATATGTACTTTTGGAATGATTGTATATTTGTGACAATTTATTTTAGTTATTCAATTATTATTGTAAAATATGTTATAAATGTTGGTCTGCTTTACCCTTTTAGTTTGAAAAATGCTGTTATCTGTCAAAGAAAGGCAACAGAGAAACAAAAAAGTGAACCTTTAGAGTTCATTTGACACAAACCTAAGCATGTGAATATATATGAAGAAATAAAGGCTATTGCAACGTTCAAAGGAGGAAAAAAAATGAAAACCCAAGAGAGAAATAAGCCAATTGATAAAAGGAGGGAGAAGGAGTTACTTAGAAAAAGAGCATGCAGGGAAAATTTTTTGTAAGAGATGACAGCAGCAGGATTGCAACCGGCAAAGGTGACTTAGTCACAGAAGCTCCATCACAGCCTGAGGCTGAAGTTCTGCTAGCCGAACAGACTGTTGTTGTTGTTCTTTGAGGAAAAAGTTACAACACAGTTAATATTTACATTTACAGTGGAGAAAGAAGAAGTGTGTGTGAAGTATACTGCAGCCCTGCCAGCTCAGATGAGTCGTGGCAGCCAATGAGAGACGTGCTCTATGCCAACGCTAGAGCTTGCCAGTAACAGAGGAAACTTGGCATTTTCAGCAGAATCTTTTGAAATTGTCAAAAACAAAGCATTGTTGTTACCTGACATTACAACTGTCTATTTCAAATAAATACTGAACTAGCTTTTTGTAATGTGCATAAATGTACCTACTCACAGTACAACCATATAATTTGTTTACTCTGTATTTTTCATTACACATGTTTCTAAATAATAATCGTTGGTAGTCTTCTATAGTAGATGCTGGTTTGAAGAGTGATATATAATTAAAATTATATGAGTAATTTATGGCCATTCTTGGATCAGTTTGATTGTGTCCTGTGAGTCACTTTTTCTGTCCCGTGAGTCACGGTATGAAATCAATCACCATATTTATTACAGTAGGCAGAATTCAAATTTAATATGACTATGATATACACTCACAAGAGGACTTCAAATTAATAATAATTTTAAATCTAAGTATGCGATAGATTAGCACGGAAATTATAGCGTGTCCATTTTATGTCCCGTGAGTCACGCTTATTTGTTTCAATCAAAAGTTGGGAAAAGTGGCTAGTCAGCAAATGTTTTTTTATTGGGTTATAAACTAAACCTGGTAATATTTGTATATATCATAATCAATGCAAATATTCTAGTACTTCTTTGGATATTTCAATTTTAAGTTCATCACCTGTCCCGTGAGTCACGGTGGAATGGCTGTCCTGGTACTTACATTGTTGTTGGAGGTCTGATTTTTTTTAGTAAAAATTTTTAAAAAACCCATTAATTGGGTCTTTAAAAAATCAAGAAAACACACAAACAAATAATTATAAAGCATTAAATACTTTTTTATTTCCGATTTAAGTGTTTAGATTAGTAAAAGTAAGTCATTTTATTTATTTTATTCTAAAAATTTAAAATGCGCTAAAATAAGGGATTACCAGCTTTAAGTTAAAGTACTTAAAGCTATATGATACTATAACTATAAGACTATTTAGTTTATTAATCATTATTATTATGAATCAGGCTTACCAGGGAAGTGTGTGTATTACTGTATTTGTCATGTAAATGTATAAATTATAATAATAATAGTTAGAAGTATATTTAAAAAGAAAGTGTTTTCCACTCAGCCCTATTTCAATAAAGAAATATTTCTAGCCTCTAAATCTAATATTTTAAGTCTTCACTTAAAGTGTCACGTTTTACTTAGACTTAGAATTACTAACTTAGATGATTAGATGAGTCACTTTCATAGTCATAATCATAAATTATCATCAATCATTCATGATTCATATTCATACTCTTAGTATTATACATAGGCCTACTTTTAATTGTCCTTGTTATTTCTGCATTGATTATAAATGTATCTATGTATAGGTTATAACGAGCCATTTATCATTTAAACACAAATATTACCTGAAGCTGGCTTTAACGAATATATATATAAGATAATGTTTGCAAAAATAAAAGCCTCTAGTCTTAAAGTTAAATCATCAAACTGCTTCTAAAGCATTTGTTGTTGGCAACCAACGATGTCGGGAATAGCACAAAGAGGAAAAAAAATCAGCATCTTCCGTTTCAATTTAAAAAAAAATAAAATAAATGAATTTTACAATTATTATATTTCTTCTTAACTTAAATATTATAATTATCAATACATACAAATTATTTAATGAAATTTAATATTTAGATCTATATTTATATTTTTTCACAAGTAAATAAACAACTGTGAAACCCCTGTTATAAATTTTACAGATTTATTTTAATGTGGACACTTTGAAGTTTCTATCATGTATGCCGATTTGGCATTTTACTTCACAATTAAATATACATTCATAAGCACCCTAAATTGAATTCCCTTGATTTAAATAATTTATACAATTATTTTAATATTTGAATTCCAAAAAATAAAAATATATAGTTCTAAAATTTGTATTTATGAGAAGTGCATTAATATTTTATTTGTAAAATGTGGCTGTAATTACTAGTTACTAAATCGTAAAAGGCAATGAAATCTGCCCCAAAATGTAAATCGTCTGCTAGATATGAATGAATTCTTGAACTAAGCGAGTTTTAGGGGTACATTACTTTGGATTATGACTTATGAATTAAAATAATTTATCATACTATATTGAAATTTGTATTTTTCTGCTTAACGTTTTTTATATCTAGTTTAGATTTCGTTTAACGGATAATTACTTATGGCTACCGCCCAGCTTCAGCGAACTCAGGCTGAGAATAAAACTAAAACTGTAAGTAGACTTAGTAAGTAGTAGTAAGTAGTTTTAGTAAGTAGTCTTTAAAGGTTAAAGTTAGTCTTTACTTTTATTATAATTTACAGATCATTATATTATATTATTAATTTTTAAGTACTTTAGTACCAGTAATACTAATTCTTAGTCAAAGTCAATAGATATACACGTAAGATTTTCTGATTTGAAACTAACACTAAACAATGCCTGCAATGATAATATTAATTATTAATAATATGATATTAATATTATTATAAATTATTGATATCAATAATGATAAGAAAGTAAGTCGTAAGTAGTAATACGGTAATACAGTAAGAGTAGTAAGACTAAGACACTACTAAAAGTCAAGCCTATAAATAATTAATTTTTTTATAAGTCCCGAAGTGTGTGTCTGAATAACTGAAACTGTGACTGTAAGTATTTTATATACACTATACTATACTGTACTATAATAATATTAATAACTATATGAATGAATGAATATGATTGGGGCGTCCTTAAATTTAAAATTAAATGACGTCATGGCATGCACCTCAAAAAAAAAAGTGGGGGGGGGGGGAAATCGGCATGGCAGTGGCTATTGAGACGCTAACGTCTTAATAGCCCACAGGCTATCGAGACGCTAGCGTCTTATTAGTCCACAGGCTATTGAGACGCAAACTGAATAAGCCAATGAAAATTAAGTATTTAAGGTTGGCGTATTTAAGGGTTGTCCTTGACTGACATCATGCGCCAAGTGGGGTAAGGGAGGGGGTCATGCATTTGTGACTATGTTTGAGAGGGTGTTAAATATGATATAACATGTCATTTACGCGCAACTTAAATAAAACTTCTACACAATTATTCGATTGTCTTACAGTAAATACATATTTAAATGTAACAGTGTGTTTTCCATGTCGAATTTATTGAAAAATATATAATAGAAGTTATAGAAAATTGTAATTTTATTGTCTTCAACAATGCATGAAGGGGCCGTCCATACATGATGTCACCGTGTGTGGGGGCGGAGAAGGGTAACACATTAGTGAGGATGTAAGACAAGGGGGTGGGGCGACGTTTAAGAAATCAAAATGCACTACTTGAAATAAAAGTTCCACTTGATTGCTCACAATTTATTTAGTTACATTTTAATGGCATCACACGTGTTAACGATATTAGACCTAGAGTGAAGACATATTACATGTTTATATGACAAAAATATAATTTGAAACAAGGACATTTTTTTAATATTTTTTTTTTGAGGGGGGGGGGGAATCAGAGCTTTGTGACATCATATTGTCTAAGTTTTGTGACAATGGGGAAAGGACTCTATAAAGGAGGGTAAAAATCCCATGACGTCATTCGTGGATGGCCAAAAAACGTATACAATATAAAGATTTATAGATATAAGCAGTGAAATCGCAATCCCGTTATGTGTATAATATAACGGCTGAGACACCGGTGGGCGAAAAAGAAACATCTACTATTTTCAAGAAATGTGTGAACGTTTGGTCTGAATTTAAAAGTTCATAATTTCGTTTGCATTAAAATATAAAACAATATTGCATATCAGTCTTGACTCAGTAAGTCAGTTACAAATGCCGTTAGAGTCTGCGCGGTTTACATTACTAGGCCTAGTATTACGCAAATTACATTTGTTGTGGGTAAGTACGCATTCAGTGGAGACCCTCCCCCCACCCCGAACGCATCCATTCATACGCAAAATGCCCTGTTTGCGTATGGATGGCCCTTTAGTCTAATTGATTTGTGGCAAGGCTTATACTAAGTACTTTGACAGAAAATGTAAATGCAGCCCAATATGCTTAAATAATATATCCCTTTAAAGGGCTTGTCAAGAAAAACATTTGTTTTGTCTTTCTACTTTTTATAGAAGTGGCGTTATGATTTTTAAAAAATTTTTTTTTAACGAAATAGCAAGCAATCGAATATTTTTTTAGAAGTTTTATTTAAAGTTGCGCATTTACATGTGACATCATATTTAACACCTTCTCACACACGTCACATAAAGGCATGACCCCCCTCTCTTACCCCACTTGGCGCGTGATGTCAGTCAAGGACGACTACTTAATTTTCATTGGTAAACAAAATGAGGGATAGGACTGCAATCAGGCTTAGAAAAAATTAAATGGAAAAGACGTAAACAAGGTATGGGTCAGGCTAACCCATACCTTAATTTTCATTGGCTTATTTTGTTTGCGTCTCAATAGCCTGTGGGCTATTAAGACGTTAGCGTCTCAATAGCCACTGCCAATGGGCATCATGCATTTTTCTAATAAAAGTCTTAAGAAGGGGGGGGGGGGGTGTTTAAGAAAAGTGGTGTCACATAAAAGCTCTTCTTTAAATAAAAGCTACATTTTAATTTTATTGCTTTCAATTTATTTTATTTAATGACTTTAAAAGCTTTCACATGTGTTACGATATTAGAGTGCAGATTTACACTAAATAAATACATATTAATTTAAATGACAAAAATTAATTTGTACATGCTAATTTTCAGTTAGAAAATAGGCTTTTAAAGTGGTGGGGTCAAAGATTTGTGACGTCATGTAAATATCAAACAAAATGTGTTAATGGGCGGCCCCTAAGGCATAAATGAATAGTAATAAAACTAAAATCTTCTATAACAATGATTAACTCCTTAAACTTCATAAATTGAATCATTACGTAGTATAGTAAATAATATTATTAGTATTATGGCTATGCCCATAATAAACAGTGAACTATCAATGAAAATTATAAATCATATAAAAATGTGAACTTAAAAGAATTTTTTAAAAAATATAATAATTATACTTGCAAATTGTTTTCCTTCAAATAAAGAGACCAATAAATGGATTCTCCCCCTCAATTTATATATATATATAATTGTACATATTTTTTGCTTCCAGTGGGAATCTATTTTTCCAAATGAGCAGTTAACTGAACAGAAATCAGCTTTATTTGTGAAAAAGCTATTGGCAGTGGCTATTTCCAATATTACTTATCTTCGAGCCATATTCCCAGAGCATGCTTTTGGAGACAAGTGTCTGGAAGGTAAAAAAGGAAAAAATTACAGGCATTGGGCAAAGCCAAGGGGCCGTCCATAAAGTACGTCACGCTCCAGAGGGGGTGTAAGAAAGGGGGAAGGGGGGTGTCCGGCCATCTGTGACATCACAGTCTTTTATGTTAAATTTTAATTATTTTGTTAATAAAAAAATATATTTTTGTACAAAAGTGTGAGGTACTTTAAGGGGGGGGGGGTTTCCGAGATTTGTGACAGGGGGGAGTAAAAAATGGTCAAAAATAGCATGACATACTTTATGGACGGCCCCCAAGTTATTTTTCAAAGTCACTTTCAAAAGTTTATTGTGATTGTGAACATGAAGGAAAATCAGATATCTGTTTCCGCCATCTCTCTAATGATCATTAAATATCCAATCTCCAAGGTGTTTAAACATTGAAAACTCCATTGTCTACCTTCCACTCAAGTAGGCTAGATCAATAAATGTCTCTGTACTACTGAAAGATAAGGAATAATTTCTATCAATTTATGCTGTCATAGATATTGCAAGAGCTCATATTGATTCCTACCAGGGCGTCTTAAAATAGATGCAGTTCATCTAATTTCTTGCTGTTCTCAGAGTAAAATATTTTTCCAGAGACTCGCACAGGATAATATCTTTTGTATGTTGGAATTCTTGAAATAACCCAAGCAGTTGGCTGTGTTGTTGTGACTGGTGGAATTTATTTTTATAAATTCTGTTGCTACATCTTGATCCAGCAAAAGAAAAATCAACTGCAGAGTATTCTTTACTTGCTGTACAATCTTATCATTTGCTTCATAATCAAATACCCAGCTCTATTTCATTTGCAAACTTACTGAAAAAGTTGGTTTAATAACCAAAATTTAGCCACCAGGCTTACATTAGTTAGACTCTCTTACCAAACGAATACCAGTAAAATACATTAAAAAAGTTTTAAATGAAGAAATCTTGAAGATCATCATATCATACTCATTCAGAAATTCTAACCTAACTGCTAATAACTGGATTTCTGATTCATTTTACAGTAGCATTTAATAATCAGATTAAAAGTTTAGATATCAAGTACTTTGGTATTAATAAATTAACACCCAATAAAAGATATTTATTTTGTCTAATTTTCAAATTTTTCTGGAACTTCTCTTACATGCCTCACTTAAATTAATGGCTGAAGAATTATTTTTCAAACTGAAGTGTTATGAATATTCAAGTGTAATTTTGGGGCTGTTAATGATTAATTTAAATTGAATAGTTAACGTTTGAAAAATTAACGAACGATTAATAGTTAATTTTTATTAAAGCCAAAAATTAAAATTTATGATGTTGAAAATCTCAATAACACTGGAATGTCTCCTTTATATGTCATCTTTTAACCAACTACACAAAAAGACAAGAAAGACAAGTGTGTGACATTATTTGGTCTAAGTGATGAGCGGGTCTAATTGACAATATAACCAGCTGAGCTGAAAAATAATTCACTTGGAACTGAGGTAACTGGTATGCATAAAACGGTCTTGGCAAGGAATGACATTATGGGATATCAGTGTTCATTAAGTTTTCACCTTTGCAGAGGGTTAATAAATTCAAGACCTTTCACCTCCATTTTGTAACTCAGTAATTCATTAGAAGAGCTGTCGTCATTTTCTGTCACTGAGTCAGACTCCATTACTGTCATTAGCTAGCTTAATACACTTTTCATTTGGTTTGATAAGTAGGCGAAGTGTTAGAAACATGGTAGGCAAACTTTATCAATTTTTTTAACATTCCCATCAGTCAAAAGTTTAAAACCAAAATATTCGTGTAATCATCAGGAAATTTATTATTTATTGGCCACTATTTATTATTATTATTATTTTTTAAAACTTATTTCAAATAATTTGTAAGTGAAGAGTCGATTAATGGTTAAAAAAATAGTTTAATCGTTAAATTTTTTAAACGATTAATAAAAAAATTAAGCCCTAGTAATTAGGTGTAGTTATTGTGTTGAAGTGTCACTAATTTTATATATTTTTTATAATTAATACTAAGGCATCCTATTTTTATTTGATAATCATTAGTCTCACTTTATTTTACTTGTTTTATTTTCACTATTTTACTGTGTTAAATAGTATTTGGATGACAGTGCTACTAGTATTAGTTTATATTATTAATCTGCCCACAGATTTAAATTTAAAGATTTTGAGGGATGAAAGTTCTTGCCCTGGTGCCTGTCAGGTTATCAAGTGGGTTAAAGGATGCTTTGATGCCTTGGAAAAAAAATATGTGAGTAATGTGCAATTTTAATTTTTTAAATGACGTATCCAGTAATTATTCTTATATATCACATATACAGTTGGGGGCCGCGGTGGTCGAGTGGCAAGCGCGCTAGACTGGCGCTCCGATGGTCACGGGCTCGAATCCATGGGAAGCCAGGGACTTGTTCCCGGGGCCTAGGGCGTCCCCGAGTTCCACCCAGCTCCAAAAGGGTGAAAAGCGGCGGGGTAATGCGCAGAACCCTTAGCCGTGGCATGTGAGCGCTGCATCACTTGCCAAAAACAACTGCTGCCTTGCAGATGATCTTGGCTGACCAAAGGCTATGGAAGCAAACCCAGAAAATACAGCAGGCTGAAGTCCGAGACCACGGGCCAATAGGTGCAAAACTCGTGGCACGCAAAACTCAATATTCAATATTGAGAACGAAGAAGAAGAAGACATATACAGTAAACTGATTGCTGAAAATATATACATTTTTGGCATTATCCTCTTTACATACATCCAACAACAGATTTATACATCCTACACTCTTTAAAAAAACAAAGATAGATAGGAAGTATAAAAGTACTTGAGATAAATAATAAAATACTAATTAAAAATAATAAACATATTTGGCAGTTACTAATGTTTTATTTTTGCTCACATGTAAATGTAAGATAGATACAACCTACAGATTAATTCATGTTTTACTTTATTATTTTCAGCTGAAGACACTTGTTATAGGGGTATGTATTCTATTTGCATTGATTTATTTAGTTTGTGTATTTTCACGTTTACTAAGGTTATTAGAAATCTATAGAACTGAACTTCCAGCTGCTTTTAAACCTTTTTTTTTAAAAAATGAAATAGGTTTTAAAAAAAATACTTTTGCTTGTTTCTTTGTCATATACTATTATTTTGATTTACACAATTGTATGACTTTATTTTTATGTAACCTATTTCAGATCTATGTAGATCCTGATGATCCAGAGGTATCCATTTGAAAGAATTTTCAATAGTTAGGAAATAAAAAAAGAATAGTTGAATAGTTTTAGTTTTAAGTTTGTAGTATAAATGGGAATAGCTAAAAAAAAATTTATTTACTGATATAGAGGAATTACTAATTTGGATATTACTTTTGTATTTGTATCCCTAAATTTACCATATTGTGTATGTCACTTTTCTAAAAACCTGTAATGAAATTTTAGTATATTCTTTAATTTTTTAAAGGTATTTTTGATGATGTTTCATATTAAAATTTAGTAACTTAACAATAAATTGAAAATAATGTAATTTTAATTCTTTACAGACTGTTATTGAATCTTATACATTTAAATTTACCTACAACAATAGTGGAGAAATCGATATATACAGGTGAGTTTATATAATTTTTAATTTCTATTTGCAATTATACTTTTTATATGTGAAAAGTCTTCTTTAAAATAAAATGATTTAGTTATAAATTATGTTAGCTTATGAAAAACAGTGAAAACTATGTTACTAAGTTTCAACACATGTTAATAACAATTTGTAGTGCTTTAGGACATTTCATTAATTTTATATGCCCAACTACATCTGTCTGCATTTAGGACTTTGACCCTTCAAACCAATAATCATCTTCTTTACTTTTATACTTGGAAATAAAGTATGCAGCAGAGAGGCTACTTATTATCATAGATTTTTTAAAAGAAAGAAGCTAGCAGAAAATTGTCCCAACCAAACTAAAATAATTATCATAATATTTATCATATTAACTTTTTAATGTTAAAAACCATATTTGGGTTTTTTCTTAATATCACAAAAACTTGATTTTATTCCTTTAAATAGTTTTAAAAACCATTAGTTTGCATACAAATAAAACAATAAAAATGGCTAATGTCCCAAAAACTTCTTATATTTTTCTCTCTTTGAATATTATTTTTTGTTGTCTCTGTCATTGGCCATGTTTTGGATGCATAAAGTAGGACCATTTTGATGTTGGTTTTAAAGATCCTTACTTTTGTTTTGACAGAGATGTATGTAGATCTCCAGACCTGTTTCAGATTGACATAAGCCTGTCGTGCCAAATTTATTCTTTGTTCCATGTCCTCATCTGGTCCCCCTGTTACACTGACCACACTCCCAAGGTTTACAAAGTTATTTACTTGCTCTAAGCTTTGGTTTGCTACTTGTATGCCTCCATCTCGATTGTTGTTTATTTTAAAAAATTTTGTTTTTTGAATGTTTATATTGAGTCCTACTCTTGTCTCACTCAAGGCTTTGATTTTGTCTTGAAGTCTGTGGGACAGAATGTTCAAGTCATTTGCAAACTCTGTCTTCTAGTTTTTGCATTAGGGTCCACTTGATTCCTTTTCCTGAGCTTGCATAGGCTTCTTTGGTGACCCAGTCTTAACACAAGAAGGGACAGAGGTGAAGAAATGAGGCATCCTTGTTTGACACCAGTTGTGACATTGAATTCATCTGTTAGCCTACCATTATGTACCACTTGGCAGATGAAGTTGTCATACAGATTTTGGATGATGTTTGTTATTTTTTTTTGGTATTCCATAGGGCTCATTATTGACCATATCGATTCTCTATTAATGTTATCAAAGACCTTTTCAAAGTCCATGAATGTGGCCTAGAGTGGAGATTGCCATTCAATAGATTGTTCTATAATTATCCGGAGTGTTGCTATTTGATCAATGCATGATCTTCCTCTTCTGGCCCTGCTTGTTCTTCTCTCAGGAGATCATTGCAGGCATCTTTTATTCTGTGGAGTATTGTTCTGTTAAAGACCTTGCTTGGTGCTGATTTGGGGTAACTCCTCGCCATTTCTCACATTGTGACAGATCCCCATTCTTTGGAATTTTAATGTGGAGTTGGTTAATGATTTAAGTTCCTCTTTCTTTTAGGACCTCTGGTGGTATGTTATCTACACCTGTTGCTTTCCTCGTCTTCATTTGATTGATGGCCGTCCCTATTTCTTCTTTGTATATCTCTTCCATATTTATGTCCAGTGCTTCTCCTGTGGTCATATCAGTTGGGTTCAGAGGGGTCTGTTTAGCACTTCCTGGAAATATTCTTTCCATGTTCTAAGCTGGTCATCTATGAAAAAAAGGACTTTACTTTGTTTGTCAAAGACTGGTACATTGTAGCTAGATTTCTAGCCACTCAAAAGTTTAGTAATTTTGTATAACTGTTTTAGATCTCCTTTTCCTGCTGCTTCTTCTGCTTGTTCAGGTAGCTTATTATAAAATGTTCAATTGTCATTTCTAAGCATTTTTGTGACCTCTTTTGAAATTGTATGGTACTCTTGTTGGGTAAGTTGTTTATGTTTTCTTGGTTTGGCGTTATTTACCTTTTGCTTTGCATGCTACCTGTCGTCTTCAATTCTTTGCTATGTCTCATCACTGATCTAGTGTTTTTTGTTTTCCAGGGCGGGTTTTAGTATTTCATTGCAAGATCCTAAAATAATTTCTCTGAAGTTATCCCAGGATTTGTCTATGTTTTCTTCATTATCATCATCTAGTTGCAGTGCAGCAAATTGATTTTTAAAGGTTAGCTGTAGTTTGTTCCTTTCCTGGGAGTTTTGGAGCTTGCCTAGGTCAAATCTAATTTTCCTGTCTGTTTTTGCCTTTGGTTGGCTACCTTAATTTTTACCTTGGCCACAACCAGATGGTGGTCTGATCCAATGTCTGCTCCTCTTTTTTTTTTCAAAATAGAAATGAAAAAAAAATTTCAAGTGCCTATTCTTCAGAAGAAACTAAGAAAGCAACTATTCGGCTACTGAGGACACTGATAATTTTAACAAACACACTAACCTCACTACCAGATGATGTCATGATGACCATGAAGCTTTTTTATTATGATGAAGGTACTTTTATCATTTAAGGACTATGTTATAATAATGATTTACTCAAAACCTTTTTTTATTTGTACCACCAATATTTTCATAAAACAAAGTTTTTATTTAAAATGAATAAAAGAAAATTAAAATTTTAAGCTTAGAAAATTAACTTCTTTGTTCTTTTTAAAAAATTAGTCACCCCAGCCGATTATGAACCTCCAGGATTCAAAGCTTCAAATGCAGATGCTTTTAAATTTGTTGAGAAGACAACTAACATATCTGTTGGTGAAGTTGCTACGGTAATAACTAATGCTATATTTCTTATAGTATGATCATGCTACCAAATGATTCCAGGCCAGCGTTTAAAACTATTGGGCTTTGATTTATAACTTGTTTGCTTTTTTACTCAGTGTCCACTAATTTGGTAACTGTTCTTTTCAAATGCACCAACATACAGGAAAATAGTGAGGGCAAAGCTATTAGTCTGCCCTTCCACTAAAATTCTCTTTGTTCAGTTAATAATGCTTCCCATAAATAGGAAGAAAAAAGTATTGCCATAGTTTTGGGTGGGTTAAGTGTGAATTAACTCACCAAACCATTGTGGCAGAAATGTTGGAATCTCTCAACCACTAAAGTTCTTATTTGACCACCCATTATGAGTTAATTATTTTAAAGAATCTCAATGAGTGCACATTGCATAATTTTAACACAACCATAAACTATATTTTATTAATTGCTTTAAATGTTCACCTTCTTCACAACACCCTTGTTTCATCAATGTTTGATAATTAAGGTAATTAATATAGTTGAATTTTGATAAGGAAACATTACCTTTTTCATCTGTATTTCATATTTATTCTAAAGAGTAGGAATTGTTTAGAATCAACACAGTAATTAAATAATATTTAGTTAAAATTTATAAACTTTTCGTTTTCCTTATAGCCCTTTCATGTGTAAGTTTCTTGTATTAGTGCATTTTATACTCTTTATTATTTATTTTAAGTTATTTTCTATGATTCACTGATCACCTTTTGCATTTAATTTGACTGTTAAAACCATTTAAATTTAAGTTGTTTTTTTAAGTCCACATCAAGGAGTACTAAAGACAGGAGATGGCATTCTGATGCCCAGCCTTTGCTAGCAAAGGCCATTCAATGCTCTACCTTAAGTGCTATTTACAGACTATAAACGTGCTAACTGTTTATATACAAGGTTTATTTAAGATTTAAAAGTACTAAACAATGTCATACATCATTTTTTGGGACCAAAACCTTATGTAATATGTGTTTTTAAGGCATATTTGATACTGTTCATTAGAAGATACTTTGCTGCAAGTAAACACAAAATGCTAATATTTAAATGTTAAAATGAGTATTTATTTTGTTTTCTTTTAAATCCTAATGTCTAGAAATTTTGGAATAGATGGTTGGTAGGCTACTCCGACATACGTGCCTTCTTGACTGATGTCTGCAGGAGCACTCCATTCCTTTGATGGTCCTTCTCGTGGTTGTGCAGCCCATGCAAGAGAACATTTGACAGATGTCTGAGCAGCTTCTGACACTGTGACACACTATCCAAGTTGTAGAATGATCCCATGGTTGACAGTATCAAACATAGTCTTCTGCAACAGCATGCACGATGGTGGGCGTATTTCACAAAACACAGCCCAACTTCAACCAGCTGGTATGTACACTCGTGAGGAACTGTGAGAGAGCCTCGTGACTCCTCCTGGATGAAAGTCTTTACATCACTGTTCACCAGGGGTTCATCAATGAAACAGCTATTCTGAACACTTGCTCTCCAGCCATCCAGCAACATAGGCACAGCAGCTTTTCTCGTTGTCGGTGAGTGTGACATCAGAGATGCTCTTTTCAATGGAAGCTGCATCATCAACAATTAGTGGCCCGATGCAATCATGAACTTTCGGCTGGTCATCCATCTCAACAGATTTGAGGAAGGTGGCAGCATGCCTAGCTAGGCGTTTCTTTGCAGCACCTGACACATCTCCAACGGTCATGAACGCATTACCTCCTGTTGACTGTCTGAACACGCCAAATTCTCCTTCAATCCGGTCACTTTGGATTTCTCGTAGCAACACATACGAAAGTCCAGCTGTATCCAGGAGATGCCTACACAAAGCAGCTATACCTCGAATGGTTTGGACCAGCGCCTTCTTGGTGTCGTGGGTCAAGCATTCAGTACAAGAAGCTCCATGGCCAGAATTTGCAGCTTCAAACTGTTCAGCATATGTGTCCAGGGTTGTAGATGATGACACTTGCACTGCCCGGTGGGGATCCTTAAGTCGGGTATCTTGGCCTTTTGATGACACGTTTACGTAAATCCACCAATTCAGCACACTTTGAATGAAATCTGTCGTATCTTTGGACCCTTGGATTCTCAGTGCTGCAACCACTTTCTCATTGAATATTTTTAGAACATGTTTGACATTCTGTAGCTGCAGTTGTGAAGGTTGAACTGAATCTTGTGTGAGTGGTGTGGTCTTCAAGATGCTGTTTTTCTCTGATTCATAAAGCTTCTTCACATCTTGAAAAGATCCAGTGGGTTGTCCCTCACCGAAGGTCAATCTCTGGCATTTTTCTGAAATAAACAAAATGCACACATTGATTATAATGCTGAATTTATTTTATTCTTAGAAATTATTTTAATAATAATAATAAATTCTTACCTCATATCCAATTATTTCTGATGCACTTCAGAAGATGCACAGTATCAAACAGTATGTACCATTTGCGAGTTTTATCGAGAGGATGGATTGCGGTGGCCGGACATTTTGAGTCTGTAGGTCGATCAAACAGTCTGCAGTATTGTTGATTGATCTTGTGATTGTCTGTGATTGACCCAACCACATTCCCACCTGCTTCTTAAACAATAGCAGCTACTTATGTCACTTTTTGGAACTGGAAAGCAGCAGTCAGCTGTGTGCACTGGTGTGACTGAGACCATGACAGAGGGTCCTCTGTGGATGCACTTCATCATTATGCAGAGCATAGATGTTGCCTTTGAATCAGGTTCGTTTGCAGCCATTCCACTCATAACACTGCCAGAAAGGGCAAGTGTAGGCCGAATCTTGACTGCATCAACAAGCAAAAGCACATTCTTTTGCTGCGGTTTGTTGATCTTCTGGAATGTCTTCAGGAGCACTCCGTCTAGGTTCACAGAAGAAATCACTGCTTGCACCTTGCTTTTGTTGGGCATCATCAGGTATTCTCTCAGATGTTCAAACCAGCAATTAGGAAAAGATTCTAAAGCAAAGCAGTAATCTTGGGTGGAATAACGTTTTTCACACAGAAGTTTCAGTTGATGTGTGATGAACTCCAATTTTTTTTACTGCTTCCTGTCTTGGAATTCCAGTTGTTTGAGAACTTCTGTCATTTCAAGATTTCAAGAATCCTGTCAACAGTAGGAATGACGTAATTCCTAACAGTGTGAACTGCCTCGTGGAACTGTGAGTAAGAAGATAATCCATTGTTTGGATGCAAAATTTTTCCAAGAGGTACTCTGATTCCTTTCTTGTATGCAGTGAGAACAAGAGGAGAGCAAAGTGTTGCCTTATTCTCTACTATGATCGTCGACTCACATTCCTTAAAATCCATCAACATGAACAGGCAAACAAACCTGTCATAAGTCCTTGAAATAACAATGTTGTCATATTTCTTCAGTACTTTTTCAGGCACAAAGTCAGAAAATGAAGTTATTTTGTCCTTTTTGAGGAAATGGTGCAACTGCTTATATTCTTGTTTTGCTGGACGAGAATATATTGGGGTTGGCAACATGAAATAGGCACATTAAAAATACTTGGAGGTTGTGTTGGTCTTGTAAATCCACCTGGTATTTTCAACATTGGTGTGTCAGAAGGCCAATGTCTTTCACATATGTAAAACTTGGCTGCATCAACAACAAAGTTTTTTCGTGGTGGAAGAACAGCTATCCATTTCTGTCTTTCTACTTCGTCTTGGGGCAATTTAAACACCCTACACTTCTGTGATTCATTGTAATTTCCAGAACAGTTTGCAACACCACATTTGTTAGGCATGATGAAGCCTAGAACACGAGCAATTTCACAAAACGCAAGAGAAGAGAAAACGTAAATAACAATTATCTGCCATATTTAGATCCGACTACGACTAATTTGCACCACTGAACTTTTACTATAGATAAGACATCTGATGCTAATTTACATTCCCTGTTTCCTGTGGTCATAGTTGCGTAATTGTTCAATTTTAAACGTTGACCTAGTTAGATAGAAAAACAGTTTGCAACACCACATTTCTTAAGTATGATGAAGTCTAGGACACGAGCAATTTCACAAAACGCAAGAGAAGAGAAAATGTAAATAACAATTATCGGCTATGTTTAGATCCTATCAAATACATAAATATTGTACGGAGTCCCGACGGTAGAAATAATACAATGGCCTTCGCTAGCTACCCCTGAAAGTAGAAAACGCATCTCCTGTCTTTAGTACTCCTTGGTCCACATATTATTCTTTTTATTCATTTAAATAAAAAGTTTCACCCCTCTTTTTTAAAATAAAATTTAGGGAGTTTCAAATAATTTATTACTTTTAGTATCTTCAAGGAATAGATTTCATGTAATTTTAATTGATTAATTACATACAGCTTTGGTTTTTACAATTCTTTTACACATTGTAAAACTTTTTTAAAAAATCTTTATTACCTTTTTTAAAAAAATCAATAAAAAAAAAAATTAGAATTCATTACTTTGACCAATATTACTTTTAAGAATAGTAACCACTAGCTTTAATTGAAGTATATAAATACAATTATTTTAAGTGTCAAAATGCGCGTGAAGACAGGAAGCAAGCAATTTGAGATGCACGAGGAACCAATTGAAGGGATAGAACAAGAAGCATTTAATGGAGAGGTATTTCTTTTTTAAAACCAACAAAATCAATATTTTTTTACAAATAAATTTATTATAACGTTTATTTAAAATCTTTATTTAATATGAATACAAAAATAATTTTTACTGACATTATATAAGTTATGAGGCAATTAACACATTTGGTCTCAGAATATACTACAGACTAAACAATAATTTGGTATGTGAAACAGTTAAGTTTGAAATTAAAATGATCACTGAGATGGATTACTTTTTTTTTTTTTTTTTTTTTTGAGTCTCACTTGCATCTTATTTTTTTTACCATAAAAAAGCATTACCCGGGACATTGCTTAAATTTATTCATAAGGTTTCTAATGACAAGGAAACCATGCAGGAAGTTAACAGAGAAAATACAAACAGTGTACAAGTGCCTAAAACAAATATGAAATCTGAAAAAAATTCTAGCAAAAACTTAAGCCCAACACAACCAGGTAATATAACACTGCTTAAATTCAAATAAATAACATAATATAATAAAATTTTATGACTAAATTTGTAAAAATTAAGTTTAATGCATAATAGTTTTTGCTGATGAATTTGTTCATCATTGTAAATGTTTTTCTATAAAATTCCAAATCAGAGTCATTAAAAAGTCCTGAAAAACCTCTATCAAGTGAGGAAACTTTTGCAGTCCGATGCCCATGTGGATGCAATGAGGTACGAAATAAAATAAATTAAAATTATAACTTGAGTTATACAATTTTATGTTTTTAAAAATTGCTTGTACTTATTTTTTATTTTTGTTATTAGGATGATGGATTAATGGTTATGTGTTCAAACTGCAAATTCTGGCAGCATGGCATTTGCTTTCTAATCAAATCAGCTGAAAAAGCGCCTGCTGATCATATTTGTGATATATGTGCCAAGGTAGTATCTTTATAAAAAGCTTTACATAAATCTGTATCTTTAGTAATAGTGGAAAAAACCTTCAAACTAAAAATAAGCTATTAGAATTAAACGTAATTAAATTTTAATTAAGAAAATTTTTTAGCTGTTTTTCCAAATATACTAAGTATTGGTTATAAATAAATAATTTTTAGACACTAATGTCAAATTCAATCTACTAACTTTATTTAGCATCTGATTGTTTTCAATTGATTAAGAAAAACTACTAATATTTTTAAATCATTATATTTCTTAGCCCGGTCATCCTTCATTAGAACCAACTGATCCTCATCTTTATGGCATGTCATCAGTAGCAGTGCAAGTAAGATTGAATAAGAAACTTTTACTCATATTATTACATTCTAGAAAGTGTTTCACCTGTAGAGTGTAGGTGTGTCTTTGAAAAATAAACGTTATAAAAAAAATTGTCATTTATCAAATGCTGAAAATGAGTTTTTAAAATTGGTCAAAGTGGTGCAAAAGGTTAATTATATTAACAACAGCTGTCTTTTGACAAATTGAGTTAAATTAAAGAAATAAATGGCACACTAACAATTATTGGCTTTGAGGATGTCTTATGTGTTACAGACACTCCTTCTGTACAGAAGATTATTGCGTCCTACATATTTCTATGGTTTGTGTTTAGTCCTGTATTCTTATTAGAATTTTAACTGACGATAAAGTGTTGGCTTTCCTGGTCTCTTCAGGCAACCCATTCCACATCCGAATACCGGACGGAAAGAAAGAAAACTTGTATGTGTTTATTCTTGCATACGGAATAAGAAAGGTGTTCTTATCCTTATGTCTATCTGAGGGTTGTATTGAATTATCTTTGTGTTGTATTTCTAAATTAGAATTAATAGCCTTATGTATAATTACTAATTTACTCTTGGTTCTTCTATCCTCTAGTGTTTCAAGGTTTAATGATTTAATTAATGGTGTTACTCTTGTCAGTTTTGAATATTCTCCAGTAATGAATCTGGCAGCTCTTTTTTGGATTTGTTCTAACTTATCAATATTTTTTTTGGTGGATGGGTCCCATACAGAAGATGCATATTCTAGTATAGGTCTCACCAGGGTGAGGTAGCATTTTAGTTTTATATCTTTGTTACATTTGTAAAAGTTTCTTTTTATAAAGCCTAAGGTTTTGTTTGATTTTTTAATAATTTCATTGACATGGGGATTCCCAGATAGTTTCTCATTTATTATGACTCCTAAGTGTTTTGCATCTTTAGTTTGGGTTAGTTCTTTTCCATGAATGAAGTATTTTGAATTTATTTGTTTCTTTTTCTTTGTTTCTCTTAGCAGTTGACATTTTTCTGGGTGGAAGGACATACTCCAGTTAGTTTCCCATTTTATTAATTCATCTAAGTCTTTTTGTAAAATTTTGCTATCTTGTTCTGACTTGATTGTTCTATAGATTATACAATTATCAGCAAATAACCTAACTTTTGTTCCTGTTGAGATATAAATTAAAAATAGTAAGGGACCTACGACAGTTCCTTGTGGGATTCCCAAGTTAACCTTTATTGATGTAGTTTTAGATCCATTAATTATTACAGTTTGCTCCCTACCCAATAGGAAATATTGGATCCAGTGATGTAAGGGACCTGAGATTCCAAAGTATTTAAGTTTTTTAAGTAAACTAAGGTGGTGAACTTTGTCAAATGGTTTTGAGAAGTCTAGTAATATTGTATCTATTTGATCATTATTATCTAAGCCTTTTGATAGTTCATCTATTAGACCTATCAATTGTGTTTCACTTGATCTGTTCTTTCTTAAGCCATGTTGGTGTGGGAAGAGAGCATTATATTTGTCAAGGTGGTTAACTATTCTGCTATATATCATGTGTTCCAGTAATTTACAGGTGATACTAGTAAGTGATACAGGTCTGTAATTACCAGGGTCGGACTTATCACCTTTCTTAAAGAGTGGCATTACATTGGCTAATTTCCAATCCTGAGCACTTTACCCTGGTTTAAAGTGGCTTGAAAAAGAACTACAAGGATCTGGGATAGTTCATTGCTTAATTCTTTTAATAACCTGGCAGGCAATTCATCTGGGCCAGTAGCTTTGTTTATTTTTAATTTTTTTAAGAGTGAGTGTATACCTATCTCATCTACAGTTATTTTACCTATTTCTTCCATTTTATTTAAATTTTTTGAAATTTCCTTGTCGCCTGAGGCAGAAAATGATGATGCAAAATATGTGTTAAGGATATTAGCTTTAGTCTCATTATCATTATAGGTTTCATTATTTGAGCCTTTTAGTGTGGCTATACCTGTAGGCTCCATTTTTTTTTATTTGATAAAGGAACATAAGTTTTAAATCTGTTTTAAAATGTTCGTAGGACACATTGATTCAGTTACAAAAAACAAGGACTATCATATTAATTAATGGACTCAAAATTAAGGTCTCAAAATTTGATCTTACAATTCCCAACTATCCCATTTAAAAAATAGATTGTTAAATTTCATACATAGCTGTAATCGAATCTCTTTAAATCTTATTAGAGCTACTCACATTGTGATACCAGCACATTGTATAATGCAATATTTACATATTAACATTTGCAAATTTTCGACTGATAGTTATATAGAAGTCATATTTACACAACTTATTCCTTTGTATAATGCATAATTATTTACTTTTAGTAGTTTTTAAATCTTTTTATAATGCAGTATATTTTTTTTTAAATTTCATTAAAAAATATTTTCTATTTTATTTTTATTAGCACTTATCTTATACATTAAGGATGCTCCTTTTACACAGAATATTATTACATCCTTATTTATATTCATTGTTTACTTGAGTACTGCAATAATTATATTGGCATATTATTTTATGGAGTGTACTTCTGATGGGGTTATAGATTTTTTCAAGCTCTTTCTTGGGCTTAGATTTTGGAAGGAAACTATAAAGCTTATTAGGAGTATAAATGGCATTCTGAAATGATTTAACTCATTCTGTCAACAAAATCATAACTTTTATAAGTTAAATATAAAATCTTTATCTCTGTATTATTTTTTTCCCTTTGTAAACCTAATAAAATTATCAATTTATTTTCAGGCAACTTGCTTATGGCGCAGATCTCTTTTTGCTTGCACTGAGTTCAAGAGAATTGTGGCACCACAACTAGGCAGAAGATTGGGTGTTGAAACCACTGTAGCCCAGGGACTCATCAACAGACTGGAAAAAGAAGGGTTTCTTAAAGGCCCAAGCAGGGGAAAAAAGTAAGAGCTAATTAATTTTAAGTGGAATTATTTTTTAAAGGGATTACCTTTTATTTAATTGAAACAGGTTAATTATTTCAAATATCAGTTTTGAAATTGATAGCAGTTATATTGCTGTAATAATATTTCCATATAAGTTTTATTTTTAAAGAAAACTCTTTGTTTGAATAGACAAGTTTTTTTTTTAAAAACCCTGCTATTTAAAATAAAATATAATTATTTATTGTATTGTAACTGGAATTATTATTCTGGAAATATTGAATTGTAAAAATTTATTCATGAGCTATCAACTGGAAAAAAGTGGGAGTTTTTTATATAATAATAAGTTATTAATTTTTTTTAAATATTTTTTTTTCTTCTCATTACTATTTATAAAAGTAGTACATTTATTAACAATTAATTATAAACATATGTAGAGCAATAACAGTAAATTTCTATTTTTAAGGTTGGGAAAAACTGTTGATTTAGAGAAATTAAAAAATGAAGGCATTCCACGCTATTTGAAGACTCCTGAAGCTTTATCAAAAAATGCTAACTCACTAGATTCAAATAAAAATGAACCGGTAAGTTGTAAACTACACACTTTAAAAGATAGAATTATTGAAAATAACGGCTAAAAAAAAGACAAAGAAAATTAGTTAAAGATTCTTTAGCTTTTGTAAAGATTAAAATTTAAAGAAAATATATTTTATTACTAAAATTCATTCAACTATTGCTCATTATTTAGAATAGAAAACTTCTTTTTGAGTTATATAATAATACTTTTAGATTTCCTAAGATGATAAAATTGTAGATAGATTGATGAAACGTTAATCTTTAATAATTATTAAAAAAAACTGTTTTCAACCAAAAACTTTGGCACATTGCTTACAATTGAGGATATTAATTTGATTTGAAACCAAATGACACAGATTGATAATGAAACTGTATGTCAACCAAATAAAATTCCTAATAGGTAATGTAGTCTGACTAAGACATGGAAGATCTTGTTAACAGCTCTTCGTTGAATTACTGCTTTGTATAATGGAGACAGCTGAACTGTGGTTGACCATCTGCTATTGTCAAAACTAAAAACATCCTTCAGGAATTCCACAAGGAACTGTCCTGGCTCCCTACTCTTCTTAATTTATATACAATAAATGATTTACCCAATAGCATCACTTTAGAAACAAAAGTTAGGTTATTTGCTGATTATTGTATAAATTATTGAACAATTAAATCAGAACAAAATACCAAAATATTACAAAAAGACATAGATGAATTAATAAAATAGGAAATTAATTGGAGTATGCCTATCCATCCATCAAAAAAAAAAAAAGATAAACTTGAACAAATTTAAGGAAAAAAAAGGAGTTTCCATATTCATTACTGGAGAATATTAACAAATGATAAGAGTAACACTATTAGTTATGTCATTTAACCTAGAAGATAGAAGAACTAATAGCAAAGTTGTAATAATACATAAAGCAATTTATTCTAAGTTGGAAGTACAACACAGATAATCTAATACTACCCTAAGATAAACATGGGGATACAAATACTTTTATTATGCTATGTGCAAGAACATACACATACAAATTCTCATTAATTGTGACTAGAATTCAAATATGGAATGGGTTGTCTAATCAAACTATGAAAACCAACACTACAACAATTTACAACTCTAATAAAATAGCAAGACTTAACATAAACCATGGGTACATATAATATAATATTCTGTATAGAAGGAGCATCTGTAACAAATAAGATACATCAACATTCAAAATGATTTTTTTTTCAGACCATGCTGTGTTCAACAGTTCTTCAATTATTCTTTATGAAAGATTTAATAACTTTTGGAGCATATTTTTTAAAAATTTTCAGAATAATCAAAATTCTAATGCCAAAGACTCTGCAAGTTCCCTTAAGGATTTGGGAGATAAGGTAATACATTTCAGACAAATATTTTACTTATAAAATAGCTTATCTTAGAATGCAATTGGATTTGAATATTGAATTTATCTATCAATATTTAAACATAGTTATATATACCTATTGTATTTATATATTGATTTTGAACTTTGAATATATGTATCACATAATCTTGAACCAGTAACCAAAGGCTCATTCTATAGTTAAGGACACCTATACATTTATGGTTTTAAACATTAAACAGGATGTTATAGGAAAACTAGCTGATAAGACCAACAAAATTAGTATCCAAGGAGCAAGAAGGAGAACTAGAAGTTCACCATCTTCATCAGTATGTGAAAACCAGATTATAGTCTTGTTTCTGTTATTTTAAAAATTTCATTTCATTTGACAATAACTTATCTTCAAAAGAGAAAATGTTTAAATGAAATTAATTCCCTTTTAAAATAAAAAAAATATCCTTAACTGAATTTAGAATGCACAATCCTGAATGTCATGATTACTTTGTTAACTTACAGTTTAATGAATTCAAGTGATTAGTATAATGTTATCGAGTCTCTGATCTCTAATGAAAGTTTTTAATGATAAAAAATATTGTTTAGGATTATAAGGCTGGGAGCATCAAATATAGGATTGTTGATTACCATCACTATCCACTCAGCACCAACTCCCTCTCAAAAACAAATTTAATTGTGAAATTGCTCTTATTTTACTATTGTCACTTCACTTAAGCAGCCAAAACACTTTTTATTTTCCCAAAAGCCTACACATGTGACTACTATTTGAACATTATTTAGCCTAGTTTGTAAGAAGTTTCAAAAACTGATTTCTTATGTATCCACATTTAATTACCAATGTATTTTAATTTACTAACTTTAGATGGAGTTCTTGGAATTACCTACAGCTGTAGACTCTAAGGCAAAGCGTGGCAAAAAACGAGCTTTTTCAAGGACTGACAATGTGAGTCTACCCCTTTAATCTCTATTTATTTTACTATCTCCCTGGTTGATCAACGTTTAATGCCCCAAAGCGTGGTAACGCGCACCTTGTCTGTAGTGCCAAAGCTTGGTAATGCGCACCTCAGTAGAACTCTCTTTAGAAACGAAATCACAGAAAGTAAAAAGTCTTCAGTGTGTGAAAGATGACGTATTCAACTCCGGCAATAGCGCCAATTCTCTCGCCAGTGTTATCGCTCGATTCGCGTAGTTTTTTATAATAGTTTTTACAAGGTTTTTTTTTTTTGAAGATGCGATGTGGTCTAAGTAGTAGCGCTTTAGACTGCTGAACGGTGGGAAGAACTCTAGTCACGAGTTCAAACCACGTTACTGGCAAGGCCCACGGGGCATTGTGCTAGCCACTCAATCCCCTGCTCGTTAGTGGTGGCTTAATAACTTGTGAACGCTACTTCACTTGCCCTAGAGTCCGTCATGGACTGAAAAGGGGTCATTCATTATTATAAAAATAATAGTTCTAAACTACAGGTAAAAATAGTTTTAAACTCAGGACCGCCTAAAAGTTATGTAAAATAACCATTCTAATTTTAAAAAGTGAAGTCAGTATGACAATAGTAATATAAATACATTTTACGCTATTTTTTAAAATTTCAAAACAAGTTGATTGCAATACGGGAAATTCTTACGGGATTGAGACGGTAGTTTGCAGAAAACCTTCTGGGGCATAAAACGTTAAACTAAAGTTCAAGTCAAAGTTTGATGCTGACTATTGCTTAAGCTAAAAAGTGTAGTGATACTTGTATCATTAACTTATTGAATAAAATTACAATTACATTTCATTCTTTGATCAAAAACAGACTGAGCTTGAACTTGCTGATAGTCAAGAATTTCAAGGCACTTCAGCCAAAAAGAAGGCCAGTACTGTCACAAAGGCAATTGCTGTCTAAAACGTTTCAACTAAGAAATGTGAACCTAAATACTTCAAATATATCTTCAGATATATATTAATGAAGCAAGTTATGGCAAAACCAGAAAAATAGGCAACAAAATAGAGAATATGTTAGTAATTTGGAATAAGCCCATTTTGGTCAATAAGTGACCTTAAAAACAATTTAAAATTAAAATCAAAACACTTGGCTGTAATACAACAGTGATCATGACAACAAACAGGATATAACAGAACCTTAGTAGGTTGACTTGAATGCAATAGAGGATGTATTTGTAAGATGGGTGAAAAGGCTACAGCTATTGCTGTCAACATATGAGGGGAGTTTGATGGAAGAAAAAGATTAAACAAGTGATGAAAAACAAGCTATTTATTATTTCATGTTTTTTTCATTGTTAATCAAGAGATTATCATCACTAACAGCCACTTCTATTGAGTATTTTATGTCAGGTAATATTTGATTATAAGTTATGTTCCAAAACCATTAAGAAAATCTGTTTTATAGGCACAGAAAATTTGTTAGATAGGCAGCATCATATCACATAATGTTGCATTTGCATAAGGTGGTGTAGGACATTGCTGTGTGAGATAAACAATGTTCCATCATAAAATGTTTTCTAAGGTTTTTTGGCCCCTACTTAATTGCACTTTATAAATGAACAAAATTTTAATAGGATCCTTTGATTTATGGATATTGCATTGCTTATTCATAAAGTTTTATCAGAATGAAATTTTATTTCATCATACTAAAAATGTCAAAAGTGACACATACACATTTTCTCAATTGATTTATATAAATATTAATTTATTGGAAATTTCAACCATTACAAAAGCATTTTCTCCTTGTTGTGTGTAAAATAAAGTTTTAATATTTTCTCTAACTTGCTTCAAATCGACAATAATTTTTTATATTTAAAAAGTAGTTCATGTTAGTGTTATATAAGTTATTTTTTATTTTTTTTTATTTACATAATAAACATTTTTTGTTAATAAAATTGACTTTATTAAAAGCCTACAATTTGAAAAATAATAAATTTTGTGTTTTTTGTTCTGTTTCTTACTTTCTTTTAACAATAAATAAAAAATAAGAATATAATATTAATACATTAAACTTGAGTGCCGAAGTCATAAGCATTCCCCCACCCCAACATTCAGATGTTTTTGTATATTTACGTAGTTAAATAGAAAGAAAAATGCTGCAGACGGATTCATTTGTAACTGTGTTAACTCTAATATAGTATAATCTATAAGCCTGATTGCAGTCTCACCCACATTTTTTTAACAAAGCATTGATCATTTTATCTTTATGGAGAAGCAGCTATTATTTATTTTTGTTAAAGAATATCTATAAGAAAAATAAACATTAGAGGATTGATGTCAAGCAGCTTGAATGCAATATACTCTTGATGTGTTATGAGAATGCAATTTACACAATGAAAAAAAAAATAAAGCTTCTATTTTTGACTTGAAATAGACATATTTAGATACTGAAAATTACTGAATCCAACCAAAATAATACTGTTAATGCTGCTAAAAAGTTATATTTTTAATATGTGAGAAGGCTATGATACAAGATTTATTACTGTTAAAAATTCAAAATTGACAAGATAAACATTATTAGTTCATCATTAAACCTAGAAACACTTCATGACAGAAGAAAAAAGTAGAAATAAAAAGGCATTTAACTCAAACTTCCCAATACACCATCTAATTATTGATTTATTTTAATACAATACTCTAGCATAGAGTTAAAACCATTATCTTATATTTTAGACACTCTTTATATATAAAAGATTATTGTGTCATATCTTTGGGTTATGTGTAATATTCTATTTTTATTAGAGTTTGGAATCTTGAAAGCCTTGATTTTCCTGGTTTATTTAGACTACCCATTCTTTGCCTGGATTCCAGACAGGAAGGAGAAGAATTATGAATGTGTTTGTTCTTGTAAATGGTACAAGAAAATGATTTGTATCTCTTTGTCTGAGGGCTGTATTAGTTTAATGTTGAGTTGTATTTCCAAGTTAGTATTTTATACCTTATAATTTTAATTTTCTCTTTGTTTTACTGTTTTCTTTTCTTGCTCCATGTGCAAGAACAAACACAAATCCTCTTTCTTCCTTTCTGGCATACGGGCATCAAATGTTTTGCCTAGGCACAATAATCTTCTGCAAATAGAAGGAGCATCTGCAATGTAGATAAGATATGCAAATAATTTCATAGCCACAGACAACTCATGACTTTGAATATAATTGAGAAACAAGGAAATGTGTACCAAAGTCTTATATATTTTTTATTAGTCTTAAGTTGAGAATGATCCTTTTTTTTTAAAAAAAATTGTTACTTGTACTTTTATTTCATTACCTGGATGCTTAAGTATGTTAATTAGGAATTCAAGTCACAGAAAGTACTAATTGGTTCATGTAATACTCGCTTTAGTTTGTATGCATGCCTTTAGTTGTGGTTAGAAATAAATTTCTCTTTAAATTTACAGTAAAGAAGCCACACTAAATATTTATTTATTTTCTCTTGATATTTTTGGTCTTTTAACAAATTTAACTAAATTCTCCAACATATTACACATATACTAGTTTCAATGTCATTTTTAAGAGACCTTCTTAGTGTATGGAAAACATTGGTACTGATTTTTGTTCCATTTTTGGCTTCACCTATTCTCAATATTGATGGATCAAAGGTAATGTCATTATTTGTCATTCTCATTTATATGTTAAGAAAAAGGAAATTCGTTCATTTAAATTCTGTTTTGCTATTAATATATCAATAAAAATAATAAGAAAATACTCAAGTTATTCTAAATTTAAAATTAATTAATTTTACTCTTAACAAAGCATATTACTATGAATGTATTTAATGTACATTTTAAGCCAAGTTAAACCCAAAATTACTAGCAAAGACATGCAGCAAGCAAAATATTTGTAGTAAGGATTTAGAAACACACTACTAAATATCATGATACATTTATATTTAATTTCTTTTTTTCATGGGGATCAAATTAGCAAAACTTACACTCAATAAGCCATGTTTTAACCCCTTAAACTAAAAATGCAGCATTTTATTGTATGTAGATTAAAAAAACCCATACCCAACCAGACTGATGTATTGGTCTCAACACATAACCTAGTGTGAATTTCTTCCAGGAAATCAGAATTCACTGGTTAAGCTAAGCATGAATGTTTCTATTTGGGATTGGTACTATTTTTATTTTTTGGGTATTAATAAAAAAAAGAATGCTACACTGTGTATTTACAGGTGAAATTAAACATCTATAACTTATAACCACTTCTGTGATGAACAGTAATCCAGTGTAATGACTGAATAAAATTTCCTTAACAACTTCAATGCCATCTTTGCACTCAAAAGAAATGAAATTAGTAAGCTGTTTGTATTTCAAATATTCCTTTCAGGAGATGTCATGCTTGTATGGAGTGATTGTTATTGCATCCTTTTGGATAACAGAAGCATTGCCTCTTGCAGTTACAGCCCTTTCCCCCATAGTTATTTTCCCATTGCTTGGAGTCTTACCAGCAAAGGATGTGTGTTTAAACTACATAAAGGTTTGTCACTGTGCATGTAAATTGTGTGACTTAATTTACTTATTAAAAAAATATTAAAATTTCTAATGGACCATTTATTTTATATACTGGAAACAATTTTTTAAAAAAATATTGTTAGTTGGTAACTCATTTGTCACTTTACTTTTAGGATGCATCGATGTTTAGCTTCAGCTGCCTTACCTTTGCTCTTTGCGTTGAAAAGTGGAAGTTACATAAGAGAATTGCTCTCAAAACTTTACTGCTTATGGGTTCTAGCCCAAAATGGTGAGCATTTATTTTCTTAAAAATAAGCTTTTAATAAATATTTCAATGAACTTAGGCTAACTAAACCTTATTTCAAGTATCATTAAAATTGTTGTTCAGTCGATATTAAATTTAATTTTTAATTATAAAGGTAAAACTCAGATCAAAATTATCCTGTTTTATCAGAAATTGTTTCAATTTTATTCTATTAATAATTCTGTTTCTTTCAACTGCTCTGCTGAGATCCAATTTTAAAAAATATATCTACAGCAGGTGGCTTATACTTCTGCATATTTTTTGTTCACTTGTAGATTTCACAATTCTGTAAGAAACTATAACTCTTCAAGTGATGTTTTAGATGAAACTTAAGTTTATTTGCCTTAAACATGTTTTATGTCAGTTGACTTGTTGCTTAAGTGAAATATTAAATACTGTGCGCATTAATTCCTTAATGAAATATGTCGTGTATAATAAGAAACTTATTTAAAATTACCATTTGAGCTCTATTAATTTACACTCCTTAGGCAGTAGAGACTGAAAGTCCTGATTTATTTATTTTTTAAAGTGTATCATGGGCCATACTTTTGAGTAGTAAGTGCCCATATTTAGCAAATCAATCATTTGAGCCCCTCATTTTAAGTTTAAAAAAGTATCAAATTCTTTTTTTTTTTTTGTGTGTGTGTGTAGGCCTACTAATGTATTTGGATTAATTCTTCTGTTTAATGTTTATTACACTATATTGTTTTTATCAGTAATTTTATTTTTTAAGGCTTACTCTAGGATTCATGCTACCAACATGGTTTTTGTCAATGTGGGTAAATAACACATCAGCTACTGCAATGATGGTGCCAGTTGTTACTGCTGTTTTGGATCAGTTACAGTACATTGAGGAACATAAGAAGGAATTGAAAAGATCTGACATTTTAGGTACATCTATTAACCATTTGAAAAGAAGTTTAACCAAGTATTGAATGTTTAAATTAATCTAACCTTTAAATAATTATATTTTAATATAGAAAGTCACTGTGAACTAAGAAAATACCTCCCTTTTCATTAAAAATATTTTTGGAAAAACTTAGCTATTTTTTTATTGTTAACAGAACACATCTTAATGAAGATTACTAAACATTTAAACATCTTGCATAATACTAATAATTATTACAACCTTCATGTTTATTTTTTTTAATTCTCAGAAATGGAATCAACTGGCAGCATCAATAGACAACTTCAGGCATTGCCATTTTCAATCAATACTAAAACACATTCTTCAGAGAAGTAGGTTAAAAAATCTTTAAGTTAATAACTACCTGTATGTTTTTTTGTTTTACACTGGCCTCAGATTTTTCTACATAAAAAGATATCTGAAAGTTTTATCATAATTAAATGCATTAAAAAAATCTTTAGAAATTAAAGCCTTAGAAATTAATGTTTATTTTCTAAATGATTATAATTAATTCATTTGAACACACACATGTTTTTCATGTTAGGACACCTTAAATAAATCTATCTGTCTATACTAATTTATCAGTTTTGCATTATCTGTGGTCTGCCCTCAGAACAGTTAGTGACTCATTCAACTATCCTAATAAGGAATTCAAGCATATGTGTAAGGTGTTGAGTCTATGTGTTTGCTATTCTGCTGCATTAGGTGGTATTGGGTCCATCACAGGTTCCACAACAAATTTGGTTATGCAGGGCCAGGCTGATTTGTAAGTTATTATAAAATGTATCCGAAGTTGTTGCTTTTCTTATCTGTTGCCTCTCTCAAACTTAAAGATCATGAAATCACCTTATGTTACTTGACAGCTTCTCCTATCCCAACCCTTTTGGCTTATGCTTCCAATTTAATCTCCAGGAACAAAAATTAGAGCCTTAATCTGCACAATGTAGACAAATTCATTAAAAATTTTACTTTATTTTTTTGTGCATTATTATTTATTAATAATAATTAAATAATAATTTTTTTTTCTTCACATCTTATAAATTTTGACAGAATATTTGAAAAGTATGGACTACAATCAGGTGTGAACTTCCTCAGCTGGTTTTTGTGTTGCTTTCCCTTGTCTGTGATTTGTCTTATACTTGCTTGGGTCTGGCTAGTGTTTCATTTTTTTGGAATAAGGCAAGTATATATGGAAAATTTCTGTTAAGTGAGTCTCTCTTGATTTTAACTGCTTTAAAATAATGACTGATAACCAAAACAATATTTCTTCTAAGCCAGGTTTCAATTTTAAAAGCGAGCACTGAGATCCTATTAATTTTTCCCTCTTGAATTTTTCCCTGATTTTTACATTCTAAAATTACTATATGCTTTTCTTACTTTTAAACATGCAATTTAGTTTATAGACATTAATAAAGCACAAGCCATTAATTTAAATGCAGAAATAATAAACATATTTCTTATGAAAGTTACAATTGGAAAAAGTTTTATTAAAAATCAAATCTTACATAAACTCTTTAAAATTTGAACTAAGGACTCAGGGAAATGGCACTTTAGCCACTTATATTATTAACATGGGATTCAAAATAATGTTACAGATTAAAATATAATATTTGAAATTTTAACTCCCTTGATGTGACAAAATAGATTTTAAAAAAGTGATATTCTAGAATCATGTATGCTTACAAGTGAATTAAGGCCAATGAAATAGATGTCAAAATGTAGGTTTATAAATTAAGGAATTTGGGAAATTTAAAATTATTTAATAACCTATGTAGTTAATATAAAACATAACTAATGATTCATCTTATCTTAAGAGAATTAACAAGTTTTGGATGTGGGGACGAGGAGAAAACAGATGCCATGAAAACTGTAATAAGAGATCAGCTAAAAGAATTGGGGTCTCCTTCGTAAGTTTAAATTGTAATGAAATCTTTTTTTTTAATAGTAATTTTAGAGGCAACAGCATTATGTGTGTATGAAATTTTCAGATAAATATTATTTTTATGAAATTATTTGATAGGGTTATTTAAACCACAATTGAAAATGACAGCAATTGATTACATTTTTGGAGATTTTTGTTTCAAACTAACAGCTAGGAAATGTCATTTTTTATATTTTGTTTCCCAGATTAACTTGACATTGATCTTTCTAAGTTAGTTTACTACTGCTAGCCTTCAAGTGTAGAAGTTATGAATATTCTTAATTGCACTTAAAATTATTATGGTTGAACTAATGATAAAATATTTTCATAAAATTTATTTAGTTATCTTTGCTATTTGTTGTTTTTTTGTTCATCTTATTTGATAAATTCATGTTTACAGATTTGCTGAAAAAGCAGTTATAGGTCACTTCTTTGTTCTAATTCTGTCATGGTTTTCTATGAAAATGCCGGGTGATATTGGATGGAGCTATTATTTTAAACCAGAGTAAGTTTTCTCTTTGACTCTATTAACCCTTAAGTTATTGCTTTTTAGCTTGCTTAATTAATGGTTCAACCTGCTAAATTAATTGTTTTTGCCAAACAAATTCTTTGCCATGAATTAGATGTATAAATTTTACTTGAAATTTCTTTCAGCTACGTCAGCAATTCTACACCAGGACTCATAGTCATCTTTTTATTATTTATTTTTCCATGTGAAAAGCCCCGTGTTTTCTGCTGGTCAAAAAAAGGGAAAGATGGTAAATAATAAAATACAACAAAATTAGTGGTTCTAATAAGCAGGCTTAACAATGATCTGATTTCTTATAATTAAAATAGAAATGAAGATTGATAACTTTTCTTCTCTTCTCTGTTAAGATTTGAAATATAAAAAAATTAATAAAACCTTTGAAATTAAAAAAAAAACCTTTTACAATAAATATTTTAAAATATACATTTTTTAACATTCATTACTTTCAGGTGCAGTCCCTTTGCCTAAATCTGTACCAGCTTTAATAGACTGGAAAAATGTCAATGAACATTTCCCATGGGGTGCATGGTTGTTGGTTGGAGGAGGATATGCTGTTGCACATATTTGTCAAGTATACCCAGAATTTAGTTTTAAAACATAGACCTTTTTCAGAATAATTCTTTGTACTTTTTTCATAATACTTCATTTTTAAAAAGAACATTTTTCTCAAGAAAATCCCTCACATGTGTCTTTTTGTATGTCAGTTTTTACTATATACTTCCTTTGCTTCCTTACCATTTTCTGAAGCTTCCTTATTTTTGGTAACTTGTGTCAACTCTTTTTTTATTAGTAAGTATGGATGGAGTAAATAACTAAAGTTTGTGTTCAAACCACAAGGCAAAATGGGAGCTGTCCAAATGAAAATTTTGCTCTTGCAAACGAGGTTACCCAAAGCAGATCTGCAAATTCTTTAAAATATGATAAATATTTGAGATTTTAAAAATGTCAACTGGAAACACCGCTTACAATCACTCATATAAAAATCCTTTTTCCAATAATGACCTACAGAGGTTGCTGAACATTTTTGTGTGGGTAGTAGATGCCGTTGCAGAAAAATTGTTAAAGACAGTAATTAAAATATATTTTAAAAAAGAAAGGCTCAAGGATTTATCATATGGTGACTGTCTCAAATCTAAGTTCTAGATATCCAAATCAACACTTTATTCTATGCCAATTATAAATAGTAAAGATGCATTCACTTGGAAAAGAAGCAATAAAATTTACAGAATCTATTTCACAACTTTTTTCATCTGTTTCAGTTGAAAACAAGATGCTGAAGTTCACTACTTTAAATAAGTGCAGCTTTCCATCATGAAGAAAAGTTAATTTAAGAGAAAAAATATCTATACATTTCAAACAATGTAGAGAACATTTCCCATTAACACATATGTTCAGTCATTTTGTAGTAAACTGAACTATAATAGTCTATAAGAATATTTTTTGAACTATACAACAAAATAAGCTTTTATAATTTTGCTATGTTTAATCTGACCTCATCTTAATTAAGTACAATGATTATCTATTTATAAATAAATACATTTTTTTATTTTTTGGTGGACTACAGCAGTGGCATCGCTAGGGGGGTGCGGTGGGGGCAGGCCGCCCCGGGTGACACCATCAGGGGGGTGACACCAGACAGTAATATTCTATATATTCCCGTTATTTGGCACTGGAAAACTCGGAGGAGTTCTATGGGTTAAATCATGACGGGGTGACACCATGAGCTACCGCCCCAGGTGACACCAAACCTAGTGACGCCTCTGGACTACAGAATTTAACGTTTTGAGTTAGTGGTCTTTGATGTCCAAATGGATGACAATGACGTATAGAGAAATGCTGTTGTAATAGCTTCAAAAAATATTCTACAATAGATTTAATATGCCAAATATTTTGTTTAAGTCAAAGAAATAAAAAGAATACTTCTCTTACTCATTTTAATATCTTTCATTTAATAAGGCATCAGGCTTATCACTTTGGATTGGATTAAGGCTGTCCATCTTTTCAAATGTTACCCCTTGGCTCATGGTATTGATTCTCTCATTCATTGTGTCACTTTTGACTGAAATAACAAGTAATGCGGCAACAGCAAGCATTCTTTGTCCCATTTTAGCTGATTTGGTAAGTAAAATTATGTAAAAATTAAAATAAGTCTTAAATATTTCTAATTTAGAGTTTAGATTGAATAAGCACTATTTTGCAACTAAAATTACTTTAGTGTTCTTAACGCTATGTAAATTAACTAATTTATTATAAGATTTTTATTAGCTATTTTTCAGTTCAAATTTTTATATATCAACAAAACTGAAAATAATTTGTTATTGCCCTAATGTTATTTATTATATTATTTATTTCTAATCCAATTAAATTTCTCTATTAATTACAATCTGTAATTGTCATTGTAAAAATATATTTGTGGGATTCTGAAAAAATTGTAAGAAATAGTATTTTAAAACATGAGCAAGGACAAATTACAATGAAAAAGGTGAGAGCACTCATCTGCAAATGCAAGAAGATTATAGCCAAATGATATCGAAATTCTGACTTAAGAGCACTATTGAGAAAGCTGTGTGGGGGTATGACTCTGTTTGAGAAATAATTAAAAAGGAAAAATGCAGCGCAATTCTCGCCTCAACAATTTTTGCGTCACCACATTCATTTTCTTATTTGATGGTGAAGTTGGATTGTTAAGTCAAAGTTAATAAATCTTAATTAATTTTCTTTCTTGCTTGACAACTTAGCTAATAAATAAAATATGTTTGTTTGGTGCACACAAGGTGAAAACAGGCACACATTTATTCATTTTTTAACTAGACTTATAGCTGAAGCAAATATTTATCATTAAGCTAATTTAAAAAGTTTATATTTTATCCTGAGGGCTATTGATTAGATCTAACATGACATTACACACATTTGTGTACAATGCTCAAATGTTCATTGTAATTTTAAATAATATTCATATAAAATAATGTTATTAAATTTCATGCAGTGTGTGCATAGTTTTACTACTTTATTCTATAATTAACAGGCCATTGCAATGCAGTTAAATCCTCTGTACCTGCTTTACCCAGCTACTCTTGCCTGCTCTTTAGCATTTATGCTCCCAGTTGCTACTGCACCTAATGCTATTGTTTTTGCTATTGGTCATATCAAAGTAAAAGATATGGTAAGTGATTACAATACATTTACATCCTTAAAAACTAAAGTTTTTCATAAATTGTTAGAAAGATGGACCTGTTAGAGAGGGGCCTGTTAGTGGGTCAACATTTTAGAATTATTCCATTTCTCAGCTTACAATAATTATTTACTAACCAGTCTCTACTTAACCTTATGGGCCATCCATAAATGACGTCACGCAGTTTTGTCAGATTTTTACCCCCCCCCCCTCGTCACTCTTAGTCACAAAAACTTAGACCCCCCCCTCCAATTTGACGTCACAAAGCTGGGACCCCCCAAATGAGCATGTTTCAAATCACTTTCTTGTTATTTTAGTATGTATTTAGTGTACGGCTGCACTCTAATATCGTATCATGCTTGAATCCATGAATGTCATGAAATAAATTGTAAGAAATGAAATATTTCAGTGGAACTTTTATGTAATGTCACAAAGCTGTGACTCTTCCCCCCCCCCCTAAAAGCAGTATTTTCTATTTGAAAAGGCAATTTGAAATTTTGATACAATGCATTGTTAGGTGACACAAGTATATGTGAAAGTGGGTCATTTTTAAATCCCTTACATTAACTACACCGCCGGCTCTGTCTTGGTCCGTCCGTCGGGTGGAAAAACAAAAGTCAAAAATGACCAACTTCCCATGATGCTATTTAGCTGAAACTTTGCACATAGACTTGTGTCACCTGACAATGCATTGTATAAAAATTTCAGATTGATCGAATGTACAGTAATTAAATAAATGCACTTTTAGTTTATCTCTACATAAATGTATGGTAGCAGTCTGTTGTCGACATTCATGTGTTTGCTGGAGTTCACTCCAGCCATGGGTGACCACACACCCATCCCCTTTTTACACCAAGAGAGTTCAGTCACGTTCAGTCTGTAAATGTTTGTTAGTGCAGTGCATATCACTTTGAATATTATCAATATGTTTAGTTCTGTCTCATATATAATGGATTTATAGTCAAAAACTTTGTTTTTACGGGTTGTTTTTATTTACTTTTGTTTTTTTTCTCCCAACCGTGAACCCATGACGACAGAATGACGAGACAGTGAAGTTAATATTAGGGAGTTAATAAATAGTAAGAAATTGCAAATTTAAAGTGAACTTCTATTTAAAGTAGCTTGTTTTACGTGATGCCACAATACTTAAACTGCCCCCCTCCTCCTTGTCACACATCATCACACATGTGAGTACCCCCCTACCCCCTAGGTACGTGATGTCATTTATGGATGACCCCTTATGCAAAGAGTCATAAAATTTTATTTTTTAAAAATTTTATTGAAATTAATAGGTTTATTTATTTCTTGAAACAGGCCAAAGCTGGGTTTGTCCTTAACATGATATGTGTTCTAGTTATTTGCTTGGCCACAAATACTTGGATCACTGCATTGCTACAACTTGATGCATTGCCTATTGAGATGAGAAAATCTCTTAATAATTCACAAATAGTTTCTCAGTTAGTATTTAAAAATTTAACATCAAGAAATTAAACATTTTGTTGACTCAAGTTGTGATATTTTTGCATGTTGTTTTCTCAAATTTATATTTTTTGATATCTTTATATGATAAATATTGAATGATGCAAATTTATTGTAGAATAATTTATTAGTAATGTAGAATTCACCTTTTACTAATTTTAAATGAAGAAAAACATTATTATAATTTTAATGTATCAAATGCTACTTAACTCTTAATTCACATCCATTTGGATAATAAAAAATATATCAGTTATACAAAGCTTTGTCAAAAGTTAGTCATTCAAAATAAATAAGAATCTTCAAGGTTATTTTTAATTCCCATTAAACATATCATGACTATATGATTAACTATTTCTCTTAGTTGAATCTTTTTCTGTCTCTAATTTCTTTTTTTTTTTTTTTTTTTTTTTTTTTTTTTTTTGTGTGTGAAAAGAATGTGATAATTTAACTAAAAAGGAAGGTAAAAAATATTTCCCAGTAGTATAGCTCAAAGGTGGCCAGACAAGTAGTAACTGAGAGCCATTTTAATATTAATAAAAAATGTAGAGAGCCGCATTGAAGCACTTTGGGTAATTAAACCTGGCTTGAAAATCTTGCAGTTAACCATATAACATATCTTTTATAAATTGAATATGAGGCCCAATCTGAACACCGAAGAGCCACATGTGGGTTGCAAGCTGCTGTTTACCCACCCTTGGTATAGATACAGATAAGTTTAGACAGTTTTTAAAAAATATATATTTTGAGAAGGCTGTAAAAAATATTTTTATAATTAGAATATTTGGCAGCTAATTTATGAAACCATTCATATTGTAAAATCATTAAAGCCAATTTTAAAAAATAATCGTTTCAATTGTTCCATTCATTTCATATTTACAAACCTACTTGTTATCTTATCTTCTTATCTTATCTTATCTTATCTATACAGAAGACTATTGCTTCCTACACTTATATATGGTTTGTGTTTAGTTCTGCATTCTTATTAGAGTTTTAAATGTTAGTTAAGTGTTGGCTTTCCTGATTTCTTCAGGCAACCCATTCCACGCCCAAATTCCGGACAGGAAGAACAAAAACTTGTATGTGATTGTTCTTGCATACGGAAAAGAAAGGTTTTTCTATCTTTATGTCTATCTGAGGGTTGTATTTAGTTATCTTTGTGTTGTATTTCTAAATTAGAATTAATTGCTTTATGTATAATTACTACTTTACTCTTGGTGCTTAGATCCTTTATTGTTTTAAGGTTTAATGATTTAACAAATGGTGTTATTCTTGTCAGTTTTGAATATTCTCCAGTAATGAATCTGCAGCTCTTTTTTGAAATTGTTCTAATTTATCAATGTTTACTTTGGTGGTATATGTCTCACCAAGGTTAGGTAGCATTTTAGTTTCATTTCTTTATTACATTTGTAAGGTTTCTTTTTATAAACCCTATGGTTTTGATTGATTTTTTAATAACTTCATTGACGTTGGGATTCCATGGTAGTTTCTAATTTATATTGACTCCTAAGTATTTAGCATCTTTAGTTTGGGGGCCGTCCATAAATGACGTCACGCGATTTTGGTCGATTTTTTACCCCCTCCACCCCATACGTCACGCGTCGTCACAAAATCGTCGACCCCCCCCCCTCAAAAAGTACGTCACAAAACTTTGACCCCCCCCTAAAAATATAAAATAAAATATTTTCTATTTGAAAATAAGAATGTTTCAAATCATTTTTTTGTCATTTAAGTATTTATTTAGTGTAGGTCTACATTGTATTATCGTAACATGAGTGAAGCTATGTAAAAGATATTAAATAAATTGTAAGCCAGTGATTCTCAAACTTTTTTGTATCAGACGACCGGCAAGAATTTTTCCATTTCACCAGGTACATTTGCATACTTTTCCCGTTTTGACATGATTTTCCCTGTACTTATTTGATAGCATAATGAGCCCCTACACAGCTTAAAGCCCTATAAGATTAAGTATGAATTCGGCTTGTTTTATATATTGCAATTTAAAAAAGAAAATGTTTAGTTGCCAAGGCATAGCAAGACAGCTAACGAACAATGCAGCGGTAATGTCAAAAACCATTGATGTGATTAACCTTCACGATTAAGCTCGCGAATGTGACTATTGATATTACAAGAATCATTGCATTGTTTATAGACCTAGAATATCTTATCTTAGATATACAGACGCTCCTTCTATGCAGAAGATAATTGCGTCCACAGACCATGAGAGATGATCTGTTAGCAAGTGATGCAGCGGTCACAGGCCACGGCTATAGGGGTTCCACGCATTACCCCAGCCGCCTAACTATTGTCTAGTTAGGTACCCATTCGGAGCTGGGTGACTCGGGGACTCCTCAGGCCCCGAGAACAAATCCTCACCTTCGTGTGGATTCGAACTCGTGACCATCGGTATGACAGTCGAGAGCGCTACCTCTCGACCACCACGTCCCACTATATAGATACAAGACAATTCCTCAAATTGATTTCGATCTTCTAATGACAGTTTCCCTTCTAAGTATATGCACACCAAAGGCATTTGATATAAAATAATCACATTCATATCACATCTCATGTTTTCTAAAAATTATTAGGTATGCGCTGGAAGAGGAAAATGGCCCATTCTGTATGAACCCCACATTTGTGCAGGAAAGTAGGGTGTCATCTTGTGCGTCGCAAAATACAGTAATTCTTGCAAGTAGAGGACTTAAATACTATGACATTATTAAAATATCCAACATTATAACTCCGAAGCTCACAAGTTTGTTTGTTTTTTTGGGTTTTTTTTTTTCAATTCTTTCTTTTTCAGGATTTCACGTACGTCACACAACAGTTGTAAATATAATGTCACCAATAAATTATCTCATTTGGGGTAAAAAGGGAACTCTTGGGGGTAATGCTCAATCATTGTGGGCATAGAAAATTTGCTAAAATCCGCTACTTTTGGGTTAACAGTAATGTTAATATAAACTTTTATAATTTTAATATTTAGGTATCATATTGAAACGGTCCGTTTTTTTTCAAACCGTTTAACTTTTTTAACCGGCCTTCAAAAAAAAAAAAAATGTTTTAACATCCTTGGATTATATTTTATTTTAATGCATACAAATTAAGCATTGACTATAAATCATTACTTGTAACTTCTTTGTTTATTAAAAAAAAAGTTATTTTAAAATAATACTTTTTTAAAATAACATCTGGGGTCAAAAGGGAATTTTTGGGGGTAATGCAGACTCATTTGGGACAAATAACATCCACTGCACTCCACTAGATATATTCAAATACGTCATGTGTACGTGTACGCTTGGAACATATGCCCACTATTGAACCGGTTCCTTCCAGAAAATGCATTTGTTAAATTTGTTATCTATGCATATTTCTTATTTTCGTACTTTACGAAGACATCTAAATCCAACCTACTTTCATTTATATTGACAAAAGTGACAATAATCTTAATCAACATGACTTGACTGTATCACTGTATCAAGTATCCTTTCTGTCAAATTTAAAATGCATGCCTTAAAAACTGAGTTCAGAAGAAAGTTGTTTTGTGCTCCTCTCGAATTGCGATGTCGAGAATTTGATGCATTCTTTTGACTAATTTTAAATGGACACATTTATTATTATTATTATATTTAGAATGGCCAGAGGCGTTTGACCAAAAACCAATCGAAAAACTATAGCAAACTTTAAACTTTTATTATTGTATCAAATAGATTCCCCTCCCCACACCCACCCCCAAATGGATATTCGGTGTCGTTTTGACTTAAAATATCAACATATAATCCTATTCAGATNAAAAAAAAAGTTCGCAGACTCCTGCCGCGAGTGAACGAAACTGCGGTTACATCACAAAAGCTTTGATGTCAACATCAAACGACGCAGGGTTACAATTTCCTATGTTCTCTTGTGAATTCTCAAACTTAAGAATTATAATTATATTTAATTTTCGTGTCTTGTTAACTTACGCCAACCGGCGTCTGATAGCCTATCGACCGGCACTTTGAGAAGCATTGAATTTTTTTTAAAAAGTCATTAAATAAATTTTAAGTGACCAAATATTTCAGTGGAAGTTTTATTTAAAGTTACCCTTTCGATATGACGTCACATTTCTTCAACCCCCCTCCCCCACGTCACGCATCGTCTTAAAAGTGGGACCCCCTCCCCCCCTAGGTGCGTGACGTCATTTATGGACGGCCCCTTGGGTTAGTTCTTTTTCAGAAATGAAATATTTTGAATTTATTTGATTCTTTTTCTTTGTTACTCTCAACAGTTGACACTTTTCTGGGTGGAAAGACATACTCCAGTAGTTTCCCATTTTATTAATTTATCTAAGTCTTTTTGTAAAATTTTGCTATCTTGCTCTGAAGTAACTGTTCTATAGATTATACAATCATCAGCTAATATCCTAACTTTTGTTTCTGTTGAGATGTTGTTTGGGTAAATCATTCATATAAATTAAAAAGAGTAAGGGGCCTAGCCCAGTTTCTTGTGGAACTCCTGAGTTAACCTTTATTGGTGCAGATTTAGATCCATTAATTATTACAGTTTTCTCCCTACCCAATAGGAAATCTTGGATCCAGTGATGTAAGGAACCTGAGATTCCAAAGTATTTAAGTTTTTTAAGTAAACTAAGGTGGTGAACTTTGTCAAATGCTTTTGAGAATTCTATTAATATTGTATCTATTTGTTCATTATTGTCTAAGCCTTTTGATAATTAATCTATTAAACCTATTAATTGTGTTTCACATTATCTATTTTTTCTAAAGCTGTGTTGATGTGGGAAGAGAGCATTATATTTGTCTGTCAAGGCGGTTAACTATTCTATTATATATTATGTGTGCTAGTAATTTAGATGTGATACTAGTAAATGATACAGGTCTGTAGTTACTGGGCTCTGATTTATCACCTTTCTTAATGAGTGGCGTCACGTTGGCTAATTTCCAATCCGTGGGCTCTTTCCCCGCGCTTAGAGAAGCTTGAAAAGAACTATAAGGATTTGGGACAGTTCATAGCTTTTTTTCTTTTAGTAACCTTGCATTCAATTTATCTGGGCCAGTAGCTTTGTTTATTTTAAATTTTTAGGAGTGAATGTAAACCTATCTCGTCTACAGTTATTTTACCTATTTTATTTAAATTTATTAAAACTTCCTTGTCGCGTGAGGCAGAAAATGATGATGCAAAATATGTGTTAAGGTTATTAGCTTTAGTCTCATTATCATTATAGGTTTTATTATTTGAGCCTTTTATTGTGACTATTTATGCAGGCTCCATTTTTTTAGATTTGATAAAGGAACATACGTTTTTATTGTTATCTTTAGTATTTCTTAAATAACGTCTCTTTTTTTTTGTTTTTTTTGCATATCTTTTTAAATTTAAAATTGAACCAGCATTTGTTAATTCTATTTGATTTTAGTTTTGTTGGAACTTTCTCATCCATTATAGTTTTCAGTTGGCCGCTGATTGGTGTAATTTTATTGAATTACATTTATTCCAAGGCATCTAATTTATGTTAGTTTTTAATTTTTATTGTATTGGTTACCCTAACAATATCATGGTCAATCTAATTTATGTTAGTTTTTATTGTATTGGTTACCCTAACAATATCATGGTTAGACAAGTATCAACAAAAAAATTGCATTGCTCTGAATTATTGACGTTTGTAAATTCAGCAATATCAGCTGCATCTACATTTAGTTTCTTTAGGGAAATCTCTTCAAGTTTTCCATTGTTATTTTTCCTGTGGTTTCTTTCTGTGGAATATTTTTGGTAGTGTTATTATTGGTGGTTACAGATATTTACATACAAACTTGAGTGTTGGACCTTCCCAAATTTTCATTAATCATTGAGTCTCCTGTTCAGCGTCTTGGTTAAGTACTAACAACGATTGATTGACAAGTAATTTGTTTTGGTTTCATTAGCATGCATAAATATATAACATACAATTTATAAATAAAAGATAACTTTAAAAAAAAATAATCTTGCATTGTCTGGATAAGGCTGGTCAGTTATAAAAATATTCTGTATAGGAGCATCTGTAACAGATAAAATAGTTAGCAGATGCTGTTGACCTGTCAAATGACTCAGACATTGAGAACTTTTACATTGTAATTATGGTAGCCACAATTTATAGTCAATAAAAAGTAATATTGAAATGACAATCATTATAGTAGCTTGAAAGTGGCCCAGCATTTACTGGACTGGATGCCTTGCGTCCAGTTCTCCTATGCCTATACCACTTTAGACCATCAGCCAAGCCAATCTTAGTGTATATATATATATCTATCAGTAGCTCTCAAGTCTGTACACACACACACACACACACACACCGCTGGCCACACACAGTAAAACACTACAAGCAGTTATAGAGGAAACATGAGGCACCGCCTTCAAAGTGCTAGCCACACAACCGCTTTTCTTGACCACTGGTTGAGTAAGATACTGTGGAAATAACTCAAGGATACGGTGTATTCCCGCGGTTACTTTCACGCCTTACGCAGTTGCTTATAAATTGCTTCTGTGTAAACTTTATGTGGAATTCTTAACAAATAAGTGTTTCAAAATGTCATTTAATCCGAGTCATCCGTCGTCTCCGGGCAAGATTGAGAACTGACGAAGCCACATCCGAATTAGACCGAAGATGCAGCTTGTCTTGAAACTATCAATCTTCATTCAGGTAATAAAGATGCCATAATGTATTGTCCATTTCGATAAAAAAAAAAAAATATGTGGTGTTGTGATTGTTACGTTAATAAAACTAAAGAGACAGAGTACTAAGAAGTTGAAATAAATGAGGGGAAAAAACATGTATCATGAAATCTACATATTAATGAAATAAATATATTTTCTTAAAAACAAAGTTTAAAAAAAATTATAAATCCTGTAGTATAAATGAGATGCGATCGATTTTTATTTAAATTTTTGTTTTCTTGACTATTTTATCGTATCCCACTTATGAAGTATAACTTAAAGTTAAAAGTATGTTCAATAGCCTATATTTAATGAGCACCGCGAGACTGACTCGCATAAACAATAACATGCTACATGGAGATACATAGAGATAATGATAATGTAAAATTTAATTTAATTACTGTACATTCGATATGAAATTTTTATAGAATGTATTATGTGACCAAAGTCTATGTGCAAAATTTCAGCTCAATAGGATCCCGGGAAGTGGGTAATTTTTAACAAAAATTCGGCTGGGCGGGACCACGACAAGACAGTGAAGTTAATATAAGGGATTTTTAAAATGCAACAAAACTTTAGGCTTTGTAAAACTAAAATGAAACTAAAATGCTACCTAACATTGGCCAGACCTATGCATAATAATAGCATCTACTATAGGGAACCCATCTACAAAAGAAGACATTGATAAACACATTCAATTAAGTATTAAGAGCTGCAACATTCATTACTGGTGAATATTTACAACTGACAAGAATAAATCCATTAGTTAAATCAGTAAACCTAGAAACACTAGGGCAGGGGTCGGTGAACAAGGGTAAATTAAACCATTTTGGGCAAAAAGAGAATTCGTTTGGTATTAATGCAGACTTATTGGGGACGTATAAAATACGCTAGATTTACTTAACAGCCGTACCACTTGTAGCGTAAGCCCACTACTAAACCTATTCCTTCAAGAAAAACGCATATTAAAAATTCGATATCATTGTGCATCTCTTATCTACGTACTTAACAAAGGGGCCGTCCATAAATGACGTCACGCACCTAGGGGGAGGGGGTTCCCCCACATTTTTGACGAGGGGTAGTGGGTGAGTTTAAGAATTGTGACCCAGTGGCGTAGTGTGGGGGGCAAGGGATCGTTTAATAAAGACGCAATAACATAAATCTCACTGTCAAATATCGCTCTAACAGTTCATTAAATTTAGTTTGATTACATGATACTCCAACTGAAACGAAATATCTATTTTAGTACTCTAGAAGGTTGTTAAACATTCTTATTCATGCCCATACACCGTTTGGAATATCTAATTCCTTTACAAGCAAGGCTTCGGGATACAAAATAGTGAATATACCATAGATCCATTTTGGAATTATTTTGATAACTATAGAAAAACCGACAGAAACAGAAAAAAGCTTAACAGACGCAGGAACTTTGCTAGTCACAATAAAATCTTATTATTTTTTGAAGCTCTGTCAAAGATGCCCGAAATCATTTATAAATGTATAATGCTAGAAAAAATGCTAAGCAGAAGATGCTCACAGAGAAATTAACGGAATACTCAAAGAATGCTTTGACATTTCATTACATTTTATGTGGAGACCTCATCCTTTTAATCGAATCCTCAAGTAAAAGTACCAAAGAGAAAAAATTGTGTGGTCAAAAATATGTATCAATGATATTTAGAAAAAACAATTGAGAAAAAAGTCCTGTTATTCATAAGATTAGGGTACTATAGAAATTCATGTGAGATTTTGGCAGGTATGTAAAATTTAGAAGACAGATACAATTTTCGTACACCAGGCAATCAGCTTGACTTTGAAATGTTGCCTTTAAATAACAATATTCAAATGGCATTGTCTAGCAACGACTATTTAACCCCGGGGGGGGGGGGAAAGAATTAATGAATTTAAGACCAGTTGATTTATTAAAGCTTTTTAAGATATCAAGGCTCTAAATTACCTTGCCTAAAATAATATCATTAATGGGAACTTTGGTTACAATTGTCTTAAGTAATGCAATGTAAAAAAAAATAGCTTACTAAATTAAGCATGACAAGGCTATAAACAAACATAGATACACAAAAGATTGTGCCATCAGGAAAAAGAGAGCATTTAAATTTTATTAATGAAATGAAGCTTTTCTTTTTATCTTTAACATAAAAATTTATAATGTCATTATTAATTATAATTACTTTCAAATAAAAAGCTATCTTTACTTTACAGCGTAAACATTTATTTATTTATCTATTTTTTGAAGGGGCGGGAAATTTTGGTTCTGCCCCGGGCGGTAAATACCCACGCTACTCCGAAGTTGTGACGTCACGTCAAAACACGATACTTTAAATAGAAGTTCCTCTTAAATTTTCGATTTCTTTCTATTTATTAAATCCCTTATATAAACTTGTCGTTCTGTCTATCGTAGGTTCGCGGTGAGAGGAAAAACGTAAATTAAAAATGACCCACTTGTCATGATGCTATCCAGCTGAAATTTTGCACATAGACTTGTGTCACCTATCAATACATTGTATCCAAATTTTAGATCGATCGAATGTACGGTTATTAAATTAGTGCACTTTTAGTTTATCTCTATGTATTTCTATGTCGCCGTCTGCTATTGTTCATCTCCACGTGTCACTGGAATTAAGTCCAGCCATCGATGACCACACCCCTCCCCGATTTACAGCAAGGGGAGTTTAATCACGTTAAGTCTGTAAATGTTTGTGGCGCTGTGCGTATTATATTAAAAATAATCAATACTTTTAGTTATGTCTTCTTCCACATTAGTTCTGTCTCATATATAAGGGATTTATAAAAAAAAAAAAACTTTGTTTTTTACGGGTTGTTTAGTTTATGACGTTTTACATGGATTCACGCGTGATACGACATTAGAGTGCAGCTTTACACTATATAATATGCTGAAAGGAAAATAAAGTGATTTAAAAACATGCTAATTTTCAAATGGAAAAAACTGCTGGGGGGGGGGGGTGTTCACAGCTTTGTGACGTCATATTGGAGGGAGGTCTAAGTTTTTGTGACGGAGTGTGACGAGGGGGAGGGGAGGTAAAAATTGGCTAAAATCGCGTGACGTCATTTATGGATTTTGCCACCAAAGACATCAAAGTCCTCTCTACTTTTATTTATATTGATATTGATATGAATGACAATAATCTTAGCCACACCACTTAACTCAGGGGCGGATTAAGATTGCACAGGGCCCCTGGCTGCAATCCCACATGGGGCCCGATCTAGCCACCTTTATTATGGCAGATAATAAGTTTGGGGCCTTTAAATCATTGGGGGCCCTTGCTTTAGACCAATCAGCTCCCCATTTATCCGCCATAGACTTAACTATACAGTGTTCCATTTGAATTACGATGTCAAGGAATTAATGTACAGAAGCGTTGCTGAGTTTTCCGCGCCTTTGGCTAATTTATTTTTTGCGCCTTTGAAACATATACACGTATATAAAAAAATCCAAAAGGTAGGAAAATACTGAATTTGTATACATTGAAGGATTAGCTCTCGGCACCCTTGGCAACTGCCCCGATGACTACGCATCGTTGTTACGCAGCTGTTGATGAATTCATTAAAGTTAATGAATCCTTTGAAAAGGTTGATAATAATTCAAAATGCGAAGACTGTTTTTCTGTGTCTGTTGATGGAGCTCCAGATATGTTGGATCGTGTTTCTGGTTATTCGGCTTTATCAAGAGAGGGAAATGCTAACCATGCTGAAATGTATGATCCATTGTCAAACTCTGATGTGAAACAGAATATAAGTTTTAGGCCCCGGAAATTAACTATTAATTTATCGATTAATCGTTAAAAGTTTTAATCGATAAAAAGTAATTTCGTTATCATCGCCTGTCGTCCCATCTGAGGCATAGGCCACGAACAAAGGCTCTCCAGGCATCCCGGTCCCGCGCCAATCTCCCCAACTGTGCCCACTCGTTTTGGTCCCGCGCCAATCTCCCCAACTGTGCCCACTCGTTTTGGTCCCGCGCCAATCTCCCCAACTGTGCCCACTCGTTTTGGAGTTTTCTCCAGGTCATTTTGGGTCGACCTCTTTTCCTCTTGCCGTGGGGGTTCCAAGTGATTGCTTGTCTTACAATGCTGGAAGTAGGCTTTCTGAGGATTGGCCGATCCATCTCCATATACGCTGGCGTATTAGCTCTTCCACTGGCTCTTGTTGTGCACGTTGCCAGAGGTCCTCGTTGGTGATGATGTTGGGCGAGCGTATTTGGAGATTTGTTCGGAGACATGTGTTTATAAATGCTTGAAGCTTTTTCGAAACGGTTGCTGTAATCCGCCATGCTTCTGCTCCATATAGGAAGACAGGCTTTACTGTGGTGTTGAATATCCTGACCCTGGTCTGGAGGGTCAAGTTGTTGCAGCTCTTTTTGTAGCAGCTTAAATGCTGTTTTTGCTTTGCAAATTCTCACTCTGACGTCAGCGTCTGTCCCTCTTTGTATGTTTATGATGCTACCGAGGTATGTAAAGCAGTACATCTATTTTAAGGACTTTGCTTTTTCCCGTATGAATGTGCAGGCCAACGCAAGAAGAGAACTGTGCTACATAGTTAGTTTTCTCCTACATCTGTTGCTGTGAGTGTGATGTTAGGGCCAGATCATCCACACAATCCAGGTCATCAAGTTGTTTCCATAGTGTCCACTGGATACCATTTCTCTTCTGCTCTGTAGACATTTTCATTATCCAGTCAATGGTTAGCAAGAATAAGAAAGGCGAAAGCAGACACCCCTGTTTGACTTTAGTCTATACCCCAAAAGCCGACGTTGTTTTTTGACCATGAACGTTTTTACATGTAAGTCCTTTGTAAGAAGCCTTAATTTTGTCAGCCAGTATTTGTTGTATCTCGAAGTGTTTTAGCAACCTCCACAGGGTAGGCCTGTCAACACTATCGATCGAACGCATTCTCATACTCATAGTCAATAATAATAATAATAATAATAATAATAATAATAATTTGATATATTAAAATTTGATTGAAATTTAATAAAAAATATTTCTATTTTTTCTCCCAAATTATTAATAATTTATATTTTTGTTACTTACATACTTTTTCCATTTGTCTTATTATTTATTTGGACGTGCATACGGAAACAAAAGTTTTTTCTTCCTTATTTCTTGCATAGGAGAACGAATTAGCTCTGTTACGTCACAATACTTGGGAGCCATGGAATTACCGCGACTTTACTGCGCTTTGAATCGTAACTTGACGGGATCTATATATGCTTTATAAAAATATAATTAATTGAAATTAATCGATTACTTTTTCCACAATTAATCGAAAATTTAAAATTAAAAACTGTACCAGCCCTTGTAATAATACGTAAGGAATTAAATTCTGGCTTGGAAATACAACACAACAATACAAAACTCAGAGACAAAAACACTTTTCTTGTTTCATATACTCTAGATCTACACGAATAAAGTCTTATAAACACAAACAACTCGTACTTGTTCCTGTCTGGGATTTGGAATTTGGGAGTATATTGCGTTGCCTGAGCAAACTAATAAAAACCAACACACTATCAATATTCGAAACTTTAATTAAAATACAAGACTATAATTCCTTATTAGATTATCGTAATAGACGCAACAATCTTCTGCGTGGAAGGAGCGTCAGTAATAATATGAAAGATAAGGTAAAGAGCGGCCATAGCTACAGAGCGAAAACTAAATTGGGGAAGTGAACAGAACTTCAGCAATTCCCCAGATTTGTTTGTTTGTTGTATTCAAATTCAGGGTGCATATTTTATCCATCACAATATGTAGGCATAATTTTGTTCCATTCTTCAAATAATTTATTATCCGATAGCAATAAAATTTAACTTTGTTCTTACATGTTTTAATAAGTTTTTAAAATCAATATTAATCTGATTTGAAGTTTAAAAATGTTCCTGACTAATCATTGTATTAAAGATGTTGCGTAACTAACGTTGGCTTAGAACAAGGATCTCCAAACTTTCCCGCCGGGGGCCGCATTAACTGTCAAACAGCAGTTTGAGGGCTGACTACACACAGTTTTATGGTAAACTACAGGTAAAAATAGTATCTTCATTTTGAATAAAAGGTCTCCGGGGGCCGAATGAGAGGGTCTCGCGGGCCGCATCTGGCCCGCGGGCCGTACTTTGGAGAATCCTGGCTTAAAATCTACATATCATACATAGCATTATGCAGTAACAGCTTATACATGGCATCTTTATATTTATAGACACAGCATTTGGCCTTAAGCTTTGATTAAAAACTTGTTTTCTTGAGTTAATGTTTCTCAGTATGCTTTGTTACCCAGATTGTTAGAGGCCGTGCCACGACAGCGGGAGGAACTGGGGAGGGGGTTATAAGCTGTGTGGAGTTACTCATTATTATGTAAATTAATGAAGTAAAACAACTTAAATATTTCCCTACGACTTTATCTTAATACTATTTATCCATAGGTGCGGGGGGAGGGGGGGTCACTGTGATGCACAAAATGTTAAGTACCTCTGCTTTAGAGGAACCACTTGATGACCTACTTTTTTGTCCTTGGCGTCGACAAACCTAGTTCTGTGCTCTAAATAATAATACTAATTAGAGCAGACTTCAGTAGATCTACACAGTATAAGATGACCTTAGTGAGTCTACACAGTATAAGATGACCTTAGTGAGTCTACACAGTATAAATGATCTTAGTGAGTCTACACAGTATAAATGATCTTAGTGAGTCTACACAGTATAAAATGACCTTAGTGAGTCTACACAGTATAAGATGTCCTTAGTGAGTCTACACAGTATAAGATGACCTTGGTGAGTCTACACAGTATAAGATGACCTTGGTGAGTCTACACAGTATAAGATGACCTTAGTTAATTTATGGCGAGTTTTATATATTGTGCAAAACACACCTTTATATTATATTCAGCATGTTTGAGTCATTCGGGTGAAAGACGTGAGTTGGTAAAGACAACTAGGGTCGGGAAACCCTTTCGCTTATCTAAAAGTCGGCGCCCTTCCTTCAAACCCCTGTGGGTTCCCTTTAGTTCGACGTCGTGACTGCTGTATGCAGTTCCACGCGGTCCCGAGAGCTCGACACTGTCAGGTCCACAGGTTGGGGGTATTGAAATTAGTACGCTGTATCCACATGAGTCGTCGGTGAAGACTTAAACCACGCATGCGCCATAAGCCGTGATAATAAATTATTTAAAACTACACATTTGATTTTTTTTTCTTTGGCAAAAACAACTTTTTATTTAGAACAAACTAAAAGTAGAAAATGATTTAAAGCCTCTTAAAATATTTTAGAACTAAAACTAAATTAAAACTAACAACTTAAAAATATTTTTAAAAAGTGATCTTTAAAATGTTAAAAGATGTTTAAAATAGATTTTATTTGTCTAAATATGTGTTGTTGTTTTTTTTTTTGGGGGGGGGGGGGGGGGG
>MUZC01004482.1:36106-61561 GCA_002072015.1 Radix auricularia | reverse complement strand
CATATATATTTGTAACACATAGATCTACTCTAACATACACTTCATTTTTTCTATTCTTTTGAAGACGATAAAATGTAGGCGCGCGGTTACTAAATTATATATATATATATATATATATATATATATAATTTAGTAACCGCTCGGCTACATTGTATCGTCTTCAAATGAATAGAAAAAATGAAGTTCATGTTAGAGTAGATCTATGTGCTACAAATTTATATGCCATTTAAATCCATCAAAATGTATTTGTTTGCTTCAAAGGCGGAAGCTGTATTTTTTTTTCTCTTTCAAATAACCAATTTCATTAGAAACTATTTTCAAGATAAAAAAAAAATAATTGGCTCATTCCTAATATTAAGAAAACTTTTTATGTTCGTTGTGTACGTGACAACCATAAGTTGACTCCCTATTTAATAAAGTATAGTTGGGTAAATGACTAGCGGAGCGTAATATAATCGGGCTAATTTGCTACGGATTCACAAGGTCTTGGAAACGACTTCTACAAAACGGGAAATTTACTTGATGTAAAGTGTTGTAAAGAGATGTGTGTGTTCACTCACTGAAATAACATACAATTGAGAAAAATGAATAATTTCAGTTTAATTTAGTTTTAAATTGTTCTCGGTGATTTTGAAAAGTGACGTCTCTCTTGATAAATCGATTTTAAATAATAATGTGTCTACTCAAATCCATATCGGAATTGACAAGGTAAAGAATTTTCACTATTTCCAATAAAGATAATTTTGGTCGAGTGGCATTTTATATTTTACTATTCACGACTTAACAAGATTTGAGGTCCTTTCTACAAACAGACGATTAAGTAGATTCTATGAAAAGTTTTGTGAATCTCTTGGCGAAACACGGTGTTATGGAAAAATCTTTACCTGGTGATTTTGCAATTAGGAAACATTAATTGTAACATATTTCACTCCTATCCATCCATCCATCCATCCATCCGTCCGTCCGTCCGTCCGTCCGTCGGTCTGTCTGTCTGTCTGTCTGTCTATCTATCTATCTATCATGTGAAGAAACCAGGAAAAACAAACACTTTATCTATATCTTACCTGTTACAGACGCTTCTTCTACTCAGAAGATTATTGCGTCCTAAATTTACCTATGGTTTGTGTTTAGTCCCGCATTCTTATTAGAGTTTTAAATGATGATAAGTGTTGGCTTTCCTGGTTTTTTCACGCAACCCATCTACGCCCGAATTCCGGACGGGAAGAAAGAAAACTTGTATGTGTTTGTTCTTGCATGTAATAAGAAAGGTGTTTTTTTAATTCTTATGTCTATCTGAGGGTTGTATTAAGTTTTATCAGTGTTGTATTTCTAAATTAGAATTAATCGCTTTATGCATAAGTACTAATTTACTCTTGGTTCTTCTATCCTCTTGTGTTTCAAGATTTAATGATTTAACTAGTAATGGTGTTACTCTTGTGAGTTTTGAATATTCTCCAGTAATGAACGTCAGGATTTGATTTTAGGATAGGCCTATAGACGATGGTGTAGAAATTGAAAGCAGTGAGCCACATATATGACACTATGGACAGTAATGAACGGCGATAATCATATGAATCTTTTTTTTGTGAAAGGAAAGTTAATTTTAAAAAGTATTATTGTTTGACTACACTGTCATTAGAAGGTAGGGACCAATATGTAGTTTTCCACTTCATAATATACAATATACCTTTTTTTTTCTCTTATCAGCTCTGCATCTGACTGTGAATATGGCCAAAAAGTAACGAACCCAATTACTCTAAATGATATTTCATTCACTGAAAATGTTGGCGGGATTTTAAATCCAATATTACTAACATTTCAAAAGTGGCAAGTAAGTAACACATAATTATTATTTTTATGTAACCATTTAAACAAAAAGACCTTAGCACGGCTTAAAAACAAACTGGCGTAACATAAAATACAATATTTTATTTCTTGTTGTTTTTGTCTATCTGTTTGTTGAGGAAGGCTTTTTGTCGAAACGTTTGTTGTTTAGTGACGCCTTGTCATGCCTACGCTGCCTACACTTACCATATTTAAAAAAAACATCTTTATATGTTTTTAAATCTAAAAGCCTGATAGCAGTCTAACCTACATTTGTTTTCCCTTTAAAAGGGGCAGGCAAATCTTAAAATTGATATCCTGCACTCGGAGTATGGAGGAAAAATCCTTAAAGACATTGATCAAATTGAATATAACTACATTTCAACTGCGATACCAAGCAAATCTGACGCTAAAGTGTTACCACTTGAACTCTTAGGAAGAAACACAAGGTAAGGTGTAATGGTTAAATTGTCATTGTTTTAAATATTCAATTCCAGAGGTGTCGCTAGGGTTAATGTCACCCGGGGTGGTAGCTCATGGTGTCATCCCCTCGCAATTTAACCCAAAGAACCCATTCGAGTCTTTGGTGCCAAATAACGGTAACATACAGAATTTTACATTTTGGTGTCACCTGGTGCGGTCCACACTCTCGTACCCCCTAGTGATGCTTAGTATTACATACTAATTTCGTGACGGTGACCCGTAAAATAGCACGGAACAAAAGAGAGCAGATGAAGATTGCAGGCGATTGTTCTAAAAGATGCTTAAGTTTCATGATTTTTATTTGATGGACTACCAACGAGATATAGCGCTCTTAAATTTGTGCCCATTTGTCGCCGCTCTGTATTCGTGCGTTCTTAGTAGGGATGAGCCGGATTTAATTTTTAAAAAATCCGGCTAGGGATTTATTAGTGGAATCCGGTCGAAGTTTGCAAGGAATTCTGGATTTTCAGCAGCCGGAGCTATTATATATATTTTTTTTATTGCTCTATTGGCCAGCCGGATTTGGCCGGATTTTATGAAATTCTGCCGGAGCCAAAGCCGAATCCAGATATGTAAAAATGGCCAGATATGCATGTTTACACACCTTTAATAAATATATTTAAAGAAAAATATTAGCTCAAAGACATTTAATACATAAAGTTCTTTTACAATCACAAAAAAAAAAAGAAGAAAACCAATCTTTTGAATTTGAAGAAACACATTTTATCCTCCCCCCTCCACTGTGGTGGAAGGAGTAGTGAAGTAGGGTGGCTTACTCTATGGTGTCGGTATGTCAAAGCCCAGTTGGCTTTATTTCATTTAAAACAAAAGACACCACCTCTTTTATGTCTAACCTTTTCAATTATCTCTCTGGTGTAGCAGTTTTCTTGCTCCCACCTCCTAATTTTTAAAATTGTAGTTAATTGGGACTGTTATATTAATGCATGTTAACTTATATTTTTTAAAAATTAATAATTATTCGTGTTCAACGTATTTCATTGTGTTTTGTAATTTGTTTCTAGGTGGAAATAATTTTTCGTATCTTTTTTGACATAAAATCGTACACAGTAAAATTTTAGAGTTTGGTGTCACTCGGGGAAAATGGAATTGAGCAGTGGCGTCAATAGTAGGGGCCCCCAGCCCCCACAAGTGACGCCACTGCTCAATTCCATTTTTAAAATGAACTTTAAACGATATTTTCCAACAGATTTTAAATATTAATTATCACTATAGGTTAAAATAAGAAACTTATCAAAATTTAAAATAGCCTCTATCACCGGTTACGAATGATACTAAATTATAGGAAGAATGTTTTGCTTACTACTACTGGATTTAGCAAAAAATAGTTTAATAAAAGTTCTCACTCACTAAACAAGTAGATCTAATTGGTAATTTATATATCTAGATTTCAAATATTTACGTCTCTGTCTTTTAAAATCAATAATAATTTTTTATTAACTCGTGGAGTCAGCTTGATATGATTGATTGCTTGTCGCATAAACTTTGGACCGATTTTCAATTCACTTTTCACTGTGCAGGCGAGCTGAACTGTTTATGCTGGTCTGTCGCGTGGTGTGCACTACATTAAAATTGTTTTTATAACCCTTTTCCTTTGATCAAATCGAGCTGAAATTTAGCAGGCAGACTGTAGTAGTTTTATTTATTTTTTCTTAACTAAACATCCTTTATATATGGGCCTGGGACACAAATAAAATTCTGGATTTTCGTGCGATGCGTATGCCGTTTATTATTATTTCTATAATGAACATATATTCTTATTTATCAAATGTATATAAAAATTTTTTTTTAAATTTATTATTGTCACAGAATCAACTTTGAACTGCGCATATATTGTGATGAGTTTTACTATGGATCAGACTGTTCTGACTACTGTGAGCCTAAAAATAATGATCAAGGACATTATTGGTGTAGCTCAGGCAGAAAGATCTGCTTATACGGTAATTACGTTTTTATAGTATATAGGCTTCTTTATTTGATGCCCATCTTTTGATATAAACAATAATTTATTCTATGGTTGTGAAAGATTAAGAAAAGAGAATCAGGCAATGTAACTTAGTTTAGAAATTTATAGAACTCTCTTTTCCAGCAACCGGTAGCATCGTGACGTAACGGTCGACATACTTCTGCCCTTTCTTTCGCCCATCCCTCGAAGAAAAAAAAATTAGTTCATTGGTGATAGCCCAATCACTGCTAAGTAATAGTATATAGTCTATAGTAATAGTATGTATTTCTTGATACATAGTACATATATTTTTTTAGTCATATTGCTTGATGGATCAACATGAGGTGGAATCATAGAGAAATAGTAATGTTTTGTATAATGAGGGATGGGGAATTGATGGTGTTTTTTAAATTCTTATAAAATAATTAAAAGGAAAACTAATGCTTTTTTTGTCTAGTGAAATGCTTAAAATTTCAAAATGTGTTGAGAGCAGCCTAAAATTAACATAATAATAATAATTTAAATAAAATATTTTCATTCTAAAATACTTTCAGAATCTTTAGTGAGTGCATAGTTTGTTCAAAATTGATTATCAAAAATATGTGAGCCTACTTCCTTTTTACGGTGCTAAATTCGGTCAAGCTTCTATGAACATTTTTTTTAAAAGACAGGGAGGCACTAATATGCTGTTAGCTAAAATGTGATCCTTCCTCTGCATTTTGTCTAAATCTATGAAAGTCACTAATTCACCTTGATTTGATAGATTATCTTAAATCAGTATCAAAGTCAAATGAAGGCCTAAACATAAGTTCTTAAAATATTTATATTATAAGTACGCTAATAGAATAGGCTTAGCACTCAATAAAATGACCTTGTAAAAATTTTTAGTATATAAGATTTGATGGAATTTAATTAATTTTTCTAACTACATTTATATTATTATTTTTAGGTTGGACTGGATCAGATTGTCTCACCAATATCGATGACTGCATTACTAATGAATGTCATACGAATGCAACATGTGTAGATCATATTGGTTACTATTCATGCAAATGTCCACCAGGAAGGATTGGTAATCCATGAAATATTTTATATTCAATACATTATTCAATAGAGCAGAAAAATTAAATTTTTAATTAAAAACTTAAATTTTATATTTGGCCATTAGCCATTATCATTATGTATATCTAGTTTCAGCTCTTACTCTTCGTGTAAATTAAAGTATTTCTAATTACTATTCAAAATAAAGTGTCATAGTGACCCTGTGCAGGTACATATTTTGCCTTAGCCTGACCCTTATTTATTGTTCCCTATTAGAAACTTCATCAGTTCCTGGATGCAAGTAGCAGAGGCCTAATTTTACTTATTTATGACTCCTTATTTATTTTACTTATTTTATTTTTCCCATTACTTTCTTTGTGACAGTTAGCCAGACTTTAATTTGGACAAGTTTATCTTGAAACCTATAACTATAACAATCCTGACATGTTTAGAGCCGACATTAATTTGAATGACCTTAAAATTAAACCAATTCAGAATTGGAGTTTGACTTTCAAGCTGAAATAAAGAAGTAAAGAGAGTATGATAGTCATAATCATTTATTATTTATTTTTAACCTGTGTTTAAGTTTGAGGATTTTATTTATCTCCAAACCATAGCCACAAAATTAAATGTCATATTATTTCTGGCTGACATTAAACTAGTGTTAGTTACAGAAACACAAAGGAAAAATATGGCTTCTGTAAAAGCTGGTAACATTTTCAAAAAGGAGTTCTAAAAGTTTAAGGATAATATTTGTATTTGAAATCTTGCTACAAAATGTTCCCCTTGTTTTCTTTACGTAAGTTTTACTCAGTGTGCTTATTTGATAGCATCTATGATTATACAAATTTGGTTTTTAGCCACAAACAAACTTTGACCATGGATATTTATTTAGATTTATAAAACTTCTATGCTTTGTCAAATGTAACGTAACTGAAATTCACTTTTAACTATTCTACCATAGGTGTGCATTGTGAAAGGGAAGTTGATGAGTGTGACAGCTCACCTTGTCAAAACAATGGACAATGTGTGGACCAGCTGGATGGCTTTAAATGCACATGTGGTCATGGCTGGACAGGAGTCTTGTGTGAAACAAAAATTTTTGAGTGTGATAATAATTTGTGTAACAAAGATGTGAGTGGATTTAATGAATCAAAATCTTTTTTTTTAAAGTTTAATTATAAATATATATTTTAATATCAATGGAGAATTATTTTTTCCTACTTCCTTTAACAGCATTGATTACTGTTCAAAGGATGCAGGAAGGACAAATGTAAATATAATAGTGAATGTTTAATCCTTATATTTTCTTCAAAAGCATGGTTACTGTACAAAAGATGGAGGAAAGGAGAAATGCATATGTAATGAAGGTTATGGGGGAGAACTCTGTGATAAAGTTCTTGGCAAATGCCATGAAGAGCCCTGCCAGAATAATGCAAGATGTGTTGATAAGCCTAATGATTATGAGTGCATTTGTCCTGATGACTACGTCGGTAAGCAAAACTGCAAATGGATTTTAAAAAATAATTTAGTAAAGAAGGAAACTTTAGGTGTGAACAAAAATTAATTAAAAAATTTAATTTATATTTGTATATATTTAAAATTACTTTTTTTTTTTTTTTTAACTGATGAAGGTATTTTTGAAAATTTTTTAATTCACTGAAATTATTTCTCATTTTATCTAAGCATTTTTTTATTACGTAATAGAATTGTCCTACAAAAACATAAACATGAAACATTCAATTTCTCTAGTCCGCTTACATATCAAATTTTGCTTTCTTAATTAGTATCTAGAGAGAGTGGCCACAAAATTTATCCTGTAGGCTGTAATCAATTTTAAAATTCAGTAATTAATTTATGTCTATTAGTATATAGTTAATTTCTCAATTTTCAATAGTATATAGTTAATTTCTCAATTTTTCTCAATTTCTGTTTTAAATTTTGTCAGGAAAAAACTGTGAAAAGAGGAAGAGTAGTTGTGACAGTCGGCCTTGTCTAAACAATGCAAGTTGTGTAGATTTAGGAGCTACCTATTACTGCATATGTCCTGATGGCTTCTTTGGTATTTCATTTCTAAATTATTTTTAATTTGTTTCTCAAAGCAATTTATTACACCATGGAGAGGGAATATACTTTTGTATTAAAAATTATTTTTTTTTCATGAAATAGACTAAATGGAGAAATTTTATTTAGTTATTTTGTAATTTCGTATGTCTATGTTATATGTAGTCACAACTTATATGTCCATTCTAGGTAACAGTTGTCAAAACAAGACTAATGAATGTGAGTCTCAACCCTGCAAACATGGTGGAATTTGTGTAGACTTGCACCTGAACTATTCATGTCTCTGTCCTGTTGGCACTACAGGTAAAGTTGTTGTCCTGAAATATATTTTATGAAATGCAATGATAATGATGTTTGTATCTATGAATTAGGGTCTAATGCAAGGATGAGACAATGTTTAGGCTAATTTGATCTATTACAATGACTAATTGGCCCATTTTGAAAAAAAATACAGTAACTGTAAATGTAAATGATTATTAGAATCCAAGCAGCAATACAATTTAAAAAAAAAACCATTGATTGAGAATGATGATTGTGATTTATTTAATAAGTTATATATATATATAACACATCAGCATTTCTATTTAATTACATTTAGATATGTCAGTAACAATATACTGCACCTTTTACAATACTATTGAACTTAAGGTGACACAACCTATTGTATACTTTTTTTCTAAAGCCAAGTGGAGTTCTAAGACAGTGTCTAAGAATTAGCATTATTATTGTCATCGCATCTGCATTTTATTTTAATCAAAATGCATGTTGAAAAAAAAATCCCTTTAATGTTATACGGTGTTGTATTTTTCCTGTAAAGGTTCAAGCTGTGAAACATATGTGGATGCTTGTCTCAATGCACCATGTCAAAATGGTGGCACCTGTGTTTCTGAAAATGGAGGATACCATTGCATCTGTCCCCCTGGAACTGACAGTAAGAAAACAATAACCTTTCAGTATATTGGTACCTGTTATGACTGTCAAAACATTACATGTTGTAAATAATTTTAAATGAACTCTTTTCATATTTAAAAAAAAAAACCACAAAAAACTCTAGTTTAGTGACATTTTCCTTAAAGAACCCAAAACCCAGGATCTAATTTAAAACAATTTTAGTATAAGTTCCCATTATTTAATAATAATAATAATAATAATTTGAAAATTTAAACAGCGCTGTACCCCAGAATGAAACTGGGCTCACAGCACTTCACACATAAATATAGTTATACACTTATATTAATCCATGCATTCATTGAAATATGTAACCCTTTAAACAATTAGTTTTAAAGGTACACAAATTTAGAAAACAAACAAACAATGGAAACAGACAAAGCTATAACCTAACTGTCATTATTAAACTTCATAAACACAAATAAAAAATTGTTTCTCAGGTCCTAATTGTGATGTGTTTCTAAACATTGATATTTGTGCTGAAAACCCATGCAAGAACAATGCAAGCTGCATATCAGGCAGAAATGATAATTTCACTTGTCAATGTCCCAGTGGATATCATGGACTACTGTGTGATGAGGTGGACTATTGCTTGAGTCAGCCTTGTAACAATGGAGGTGAGGTTTCCATACAAATAATTTTATGTATGAATTTTCACAGAATTGAAAAAAATAAATTTTAAATAAATTTTAAAGAAAATACATTTTTATAAATAGGGGAATACTGGATTTTGGCCTTGGCTGTGGTAAATCTGGAATCCTGCAATTTTTACAAATACGGCTCCGGCAGGATTTCACTTCATAATCTGGGCAAATATAGCTGGCTGTTAGAGCACTAATACATACATATTTATAATGGCTCCTTTCTGGCAAATATGGAATCTGGCCATTTTTACATAAATCCAGTCAAATCCGGCCCCATTTGGATTTCAAAATTTTAAATCTGGAACCCATATATATATTAAAATATATGAGTGCCGATTTTAATAGCGGAGGACAAATACATGAATAAATATGGTTCTTTTTCCATCAGGCTCATGCAAAAGTTTAAACACCACTTTTGAATGTACTTGTCAAGAAGGTTTTACAGGAGTTACATGCCAGGTGAATATGCTTTAGTAGTACAATTTTTAAATTTTTTTTTTTTATTCTTCCAATTTTTAGAATTGTCCTCCATAAAAACATAATTTATGTTTCCTTGTTCATCATCATTTTTCTTTAATTCCTTGTAAAACCTAAACCTCTTTTAAAAAACAAAAACAACATTTTACAAATACACCTGCCAGTATTTTTATACTTCCCAGATCTGTCCTGTTTTGTTGGCATCAGCCAACAAACTGCATATCTACATTTAATTTAGGTTTTCCTTCAGTCTTAGGTGCTATCTACCTCAGTTACTTTTCCTCCCAGGATTTGTTTTTCAATTCTTTTTTTTCTCCATGTCTCCTTTAGCTTGGCATTTTCTACCATGTCAAATTGTTTTTTTCACTGTCTTCTGATTGTTGCAGTTTCTTCTCTTCTCCCATATTCCTAGAAAATGCAATAGAGCTGATTTCATATAGGAGTTAAAAAATACTTCCATAAAATTTGTTAGAGAAGTGGGATGAGAGTTAAAATATTAAACCCAGAAACTCTAGAGGATAGAAGAACAAAGTGTAAAGTAGTAATAATATTTATGGCATTAAATTATTACTTAAAAATTCAATACAAAGATAACCTAACACAACTCAAATTGACATAGGGATAAAACCCTTTTCTTATCTTGTACTTACCATTATTTTCCATTAGTTTTAATACTGTAAAATCATTCTCATGTTTTCCCTCTGAACTCTCCTTTTGGTGTCTGATTTTGGTAAATTAGTGTTCAAGTGTTGAACAATTTTCCAACCTGGCTGCACTAATAGAAAGTGCAAATTGTCATTTATGTGCTTCATCTTAGTCCCTATACGTTCTTGGCATTAGAATGAGTACTAATACTTTTTGCTTCTCAGAACAGGAGCAGCTGACAATCTTGAAAAATCATTTTACGAGGGTCATTTTATGAGGGTCATTTTATGTGGGTCATTATTTCATAGTATTTCAACCTCTTAGTCTTTCATTTCAGTTGCAATATTATCAGAAGAATTTACATACAAAATGGAGTTTGAAAGTTCACATATTTTCAGATAGTTCCTTCATTTCATTTATTATTTTCTTCCTAGGCTTTTTTATACTTAAATTTTGATTTTAAAAAAAACCTTTAAAAAAAACAAAAAACCCCTTTTCATATTTAGATACATATTAATGATAAATTTGATGCCCCTAACAAAGTTCCAGATGTAGATTTAGCCCTCACAAATGCCACAACCCTTCATAGTGATGTGCTGTAATTACCATTCTTGTCAGTAAAATATCTTGAGATTTTATGTTACTGTTTGAAATATTCTTTCCACCTGCAACTTACACTTGTGTTTTTTTTGGATTATAATAAAATGTTCCCTTGTCATCCTCTTGAAGACTCTTGAATATTTTTTTAGATTAACTGCTTTTTTCATATGTTTTGCTTGGCTTAATGTTTGCTTTTTTGGCTCCTGTTCCCAGAGATCTTAAATGCGTACATTTTAAATGAAATTGGCACTTTATTTTCACGTTAGTCTTCAGATGTATTAACAAAATAAATTATATGGTTGCGATATTGATAAGGATAAATCCAAAACTTCAAAATTTCACAAGACATTAAGCTCATTCACATATTGTCTTCCTTCTAAAACGGTAAGGGTGATGTTTGAAATCATAAGGAAGGGTCTCTCAAAGAAACATAGCCTTAGAATAAAAAGCAACAATCTGTCAATATCAACCATGTACCAAAAATTAAGTAAAAATGTTTAAAGAGATTTTAAATTTTTTTTTTATACATTACAATGTTTGAAAAATTAACTGTATAATTAATGCATAAATGCCTTAAAAATTATGTTTAAAATAACGTTAAAAAAGTTCTATTAGTAGCTCATGTTCTAAAACGGTTCTTTTAAATTAAAGGTAGAAAATTCACCAGAGACATTACGTACAGAGGCAGTAAGTGACAGACTTCACACAAGTACCGGGAGGCCAACACATGATGAAGAGATCTATCCAACTGGTGATCAGAATGTAACACCTATCACCACATCTGAATCGTCATCACAGACCATCACAAATGAGTCAAAGCCTACTGAATCTACACGAGGAGTTAACTTGCCTGATTGCATTCAAACTCAGCCAGGTTTAACTCCTAGTACCACCGCGGGCGTTCTGACTTTCTCAATAGATTATAAAACAAAGAGGACCACGAGGTCTGAAGATTCAACAGGAACAAGTGTGACTCTAGCTGAACTTACAACAAAACAGGGAACAACAACTTTAGATTCCGCTCATTCATCTAGTCAGTCAGTAGAAGACAAACTAGTGACTTCAACAGATACATTGGAAGTGACAACAAGACTAGATGAAAAAGATAATATACCAACACAACAAATATCTGGGGATGATACGACAACAGAAAAATCTAGGGATGATACGACAACAGAAAAATCTTGGGATGATACAACAGAAAAGGAAATATCTGGGGATGATACAACAATAACAGAAAAATCTTGGGATGATACAACAGAAAAAGAAATATCTGGGGATGTTGCGACAACAACGGAAAAATCTTGGGATGAAACGACAGAAAAAGAAAAATCTTGGGATGAAACGACAGAAAAAGAAAAATCTTGGGATGAAACGACAGAAAAAGAAATATCCGGGGATGATATTAAAACAACAGAAAAATCTTGGGATGAAACGACAGAAAAAGAAATATCTGGGGATGATAAGACAACAACAGAAAAATCTTGGGATGAAAGGACAGAAAAAGAAATATCTGGGGATAATACGACAACAACAGAAAAATCTTGGGATGAAACGACAGAAAAAGAAATATCCGGGGATGATATTAAAACAACAGAAAAATCTTGGGATTATACAACAGAAAAAAAAATATCTGGGGATGATACGACAACAACAGAAAAATCTTGGGATGATACAACAGAGAAAGAAATATCTGGGGATTTTGCGATAACAACACAAAAATCTGGGGATGATATGAAAACAACAGAGAAATCTTGGGATAAAAGGACAGAAAAAGAAATATCTGGGGATGATACAACAACAACAGAACAATCTTGGGATGAAACGACAGAAAAAGAAATATCTGGGGACAATACGACAACAACAGAAAAATCTTGGGATCATAAAGCAGAAAAAAAAATATCTGGGGATGATACGATAACAACAGAAAAATCTTGGGATGATACAACAGAGAAAGAAATATCTGGGGATTTTGCGACAACAACAGAAAAATCTGGGGATGAAATGACAGAAAAAGAAATATCTGGGGATGATACGAACACAACAGAAAAATCTTGGGATACTATGACAACAGAAAAATCTGGGGATACTACGACAACAACAGAAAAATCGTGGGATGATAAAACAGAAAAAGAAATATCTGGGGATGATACGACAACAACAGAAAAATCTTGGAATGATACGACAACATCAGAAAAATCTTGGGATGAAACAACGGAAAAAGAAATATCTGGGGATGTTACAACCACAACAGAAAAATCTTGGGATGATACAACAGGAAAAGAAATATCTGGGGATGATATGACAACAACAGAAAAATCTTGGGATGAAACGACAGAAAAAGAAATATCTGGGGATGATACGACAACAACAGAAAAATCTTTGGATGATACATCACAAAAGGAAATATCTGGGGATGATACGACAACAACAGAAAAATCTTGGGATGATACAACAGAAAAAGAAATATCTGGGGATGATACGACAACTACAGAAAAATCTTGGGATGAAACGACAGTAAAAGAAATATCTGGGGATGATACGACAACAACTGAAAAATTTTGGGATGAAAGGACGGGAAAAGAAATATCTGGGGATGATATGACAACAACAGAAAAATCTTTGGATGAAACAACAGACAAAGTAATATCTGGGGATGATACGACAACAACAGAAAAATCTTGGGATGATAAAACAGAAAAAGAAATATCTGGGGATGATACGACAACAACAGAAAAATCTTTGGATGATACATCACAAAAGGAAATATCTGGGGATGATACGACAACAACAGAAAAATCTTGGGACAAAACGACAGAAAAAGAAATATCTGGGGATGATACAACAACAACAGAAAAATCTTGGGATGATAAAACAGAAAAAGAGATATCTGGGGATGATACGACAACAGAAAAATCTTGGGATGATACAACAGAAAAAGAAATATCTGGGGATGATACGACAACTACAGAAAAATCTTGGGATGAAACAACAGACAAAGAAATATCTGGGGATGATACGACAACAACAGAAAAATCTTGGGATGAAACGACAGAAAAAGAAATATCTGGGGATGATACGACAACAACAGAAAAATCTTGGGATGATAAAACAGTAAAAGAAATATCTGGGGATGATATGACAACAACAGAAAAATCTTGGGATGATACAACAGAAAAAGAAATATCTGGGGATGATACGACAACAACAGAAAAATCTTGGGATGAAACGACAGAAAAAGAAATGTCTGGGGATGATACGACAACAACTGAAAAATCTTGGGATGATAAAACAGAAAAAGAAATATCTGGGGATGATACGACAACAACAGAAAAATCTTGGGGAGATACAACAACAGAAAAATCTTGGGATGATACAACAACAGAAAAATCTTGGGATGAAACGACAGAAAAAGAAATATCTGGGGATGATACGACAACAATTGAAAAATCTTGGGATGATAAAACAGAAAAAGAAAAATCTTGGGATGAAACGACAGCAAAAGAAATTTCTTGGGATGATACGACAACAACAGAAAAATCTTGGGATGATACAACAGAAAAAGAAATATCTGGGGATGATACGACAACTACAGAAAAAGAAATATCTGGGGATGATACAACAACAACAGAAAAATCTTGGGATGATAAAACAGAAAAAGAAATATCTGGTGATGATAAAACAACAACAGAAAAATCTTGGAATGAAACAACAGAAAAAGAAATATCTGGGGATTATACCACAACAACTGAAAAATCTTGGGATGAAAGGACAGAAAAAGAAATATCTGGGGATGATACGACAACAACAGAAAAATCTTGGGATGATACAACAGAAAAAGAAATATCTGGGGATGATACGACATTAACAGAAAAATCTTGGGATGATACAACAACAGAAAAATCTTGGGATGATACAACAACAGAAAAATCTTGGGATGATACAACAGAAAAAGAAATATCTGGGGATGATACGACAACAACAGAAAAATCTTGGGATGATGCAACAGAAAAAGAAATATCTGGGGATGATACGACATCAACAGAAAAATCTTGGGATGAAACGACAGAAAAAGAAATATCTGGGGATGATACGACAACAACTGAAAAATCTTGGGGAGATACAACAACAGAAAAAGAAATATCTGGGGATGATACGACAACAGAAAAATCTTGGGATGATACAACAGAAAAAGAAATATCTGGGGATGATACGACAACAACTGAAAAATCTTGGGATGATAAAACAGAAAAAGAAATATCTGGGGATGATACGACAGCAACAGAAAAATCTTGGGATGCTACAACAGAAAAAGAAATATCTGGGGATGATACGACAACAACAGAAAAATCTTGGGATGAAACGACAGGAAAAGAAATATCTGGGGATGATACGACAACAATAGAAAAATCTTGGGATGATACAACAACAGAAAAATCTTGGGATGATACAACAGAAAAAGAAATATCTGGGGATGATACGACAACAACAGAAAAATCTTGGGATGATATAACAGAAAAAGAAATATCTGGGGATGATATGACAACAACAGAAAAATCTTGGGATGAAACGACAGGAAAAGAAATATCTGGGGATGATACGACAACAACTGAAAAATCTTGGGATGATAAAACAGAAAAAGAAATATCTGGGGATGATATGACAACAACAGAAAAATCTTGGGATGATACAACAACAGAAAAATCTTGGGATGATACAACAACAGAAAAATCTCGGGATGATAAAACAGAAAAAGAAATATCTGGGGATTATTCGACAACAAAAGAAAAATTTTGGGATGAAACGACAGAAAAAGAAATATCTTGGGATGATACGACAACAACAGAAAAATCTTGGGATGAAACGACAGAAAAAGAAATATCTGGGGATGATAGGACAACAAAAGAAAAATCTTGGGATGAAACGACAGAAAAAGAAATATCTGGGGATGATACGACAGTAACAGAAAAATCTTGGGATGAAACAACAGAAAAAGAAATATCTGGGGATGATACGACAACAACAGAAAAATCTTGGGATGATAAGACAGAAAAAGAAATGTCTGGGTATGATATAACAACAACAGAAAAATCTTGGGATGAAACAACAGCAAAAGAAATTTCTGGAGATGATACAACATCAACAGAAAAATCTTGGGATGATACAACAGACAAAGAAATATCTGGGGATGATATGACAACAACAGAAAAATCTTGGGATGAAACGACAGAAAAAGAAATATCTGGGGATTACAGGACTACAGAAGAATCATCTGGTGAGACATTACTGCACACATCAGGTGATGAAATAAGTACCAAAGATTATTTATCTGTTATCTCCACTATTACTAAGGAAATACCAACTGTCACTTCAGTGAAACCCCTTTTTATCACTGCTTCTGAAGAGCCATCTATTGTACCTTCTCTTGCTGATGGGACATCCACTTTGTCCACCCTTACTTATTTGACATCCACTTTGTCCACCCTTACTGATGGGACATCCACTTTGTCCACCCTTACTGATGGGACATCCACTTCATCCACTGTTACCGATGGGACATCCAGTTTACCCAATCTTACTGATGGGACGTCCAGTTTACCCAATCTTACCCATGAGACATCCACTTCATCCACTCCTATCGATGGGACATCCAGTTTACCCACTGTTACCGAGGGACAACACACTAAAACTTTTGTTACAAATGAGTTTGAAGAAGTAACTGAAGAAACTGTAGAATATGTTGTACCATGTGAAGAGGAGGATGCTACTGATGAAGGCGGTGCTCTTATATCAAGCATCGCCCAAATCAATGGAGTAATAGTGAGCAGGCAGTGTCAGACTGAAAATGAAACCTCTCATTCAACTGTGAAAGTTGAAAATAGCACAGCGGCTCCTGTCTCTTTACCCACACAAACAAAAGGCATCGACCTGAAGGATGACAGCACAGTTTTCCCAGCTGCTGAAGAGCTCACAATTGCTACAGACAAGGGAATCATACTACCCTCAGAACCTGACCGTACAGCCAGTGAAATAGATGCTTCAGTTACCAAAGATCACACCACGGTGAGTGGTTTGTCTACTGCTACTGGCAGCACTGAAACTTTAGAGACAGCAAATGACACTGGCATTCCATCAGCAGCAGTCACGCCCTCTACGAAACTTGTTGATGAAGAGAAATTTACACCGTCTACAGAGAGGGTCGACTCGACAACGCAAACAGTAACAGTTCTACTAACAAAAGATTGGGAGCGGCTCACTAAAGACTGGGAAAGGAGTGAAATAACTACAGAAATGCCTGCTACCACTGTTGCGGCAGGTGTTACAGATTCACTGAACACAACACATACTGATGAATCACATATTACTACTACTGTTAAATTCACTCTGGAGCCTGCATCAAATACGACCAAGGACCTCACTGAAATATCAAGCTTCTCCGCCACAGACAAAGAAACATCAGCTATTCCTTTGGAAACAACCACCAACGGAATATATTTAGAGGGCCAAAACGTAACTGCGAAGGAACAAATAGATGTACAGATTGCAACCGCTTCATCAAACCTTTCAGTGAATTTGACAGAAGAGACCATGCTACCAGAACTAGTTGTTGAAACACAGAAGGTAGAGACGGTGAGCTTAGAGCCAACAGACACTCAGGCGCATACTGGCGACTGGCAGACTCTGGAGACAGAAACACAGAAGGTTGTAAGTCTTTCCATACAACCCGTGGTGACAACCGAAACAACCCCAAGTGATTCTTCTCCTGCAGTCACTGAGATACAGCCTGATAAATCAACCACAGCAGAATCCAAATCTACAGAACTGGCCATAGAAGTAGAGACTCAGAAAGTAGAAGAGGTTCAACTGGAAACTAGAGAGACACAAGGAATAAGTGACACCACACCTACAGTGACTGACACCACTCCTACAGTGACTGACACCACTCCTACAGTGACTGACACCACTCCTACAGTGACTGACACCACTCTTACAGTGACTGACACCACTCCTACAGTGACTGACACCACTCCTACAGTGACTGACACCACTCCTACAGTGACTGACACCACTCCTACCACTCCTACAGTGACTGACACCACTCCTACAGTGACTGACACCACTCCTACAGTGACTGACACCACACCTACAGTGACTGACACCAAACCTACAGTGACTGACACTACACCTACAGTGACTGACACCACACCTGCAGTAACTGACACCACACCTACGGTGACTGACACCATACCTACAGTGACTGACACTGTCAGGCTGCCAGATGATCAACTGTTTCATGTTTATACTAAACGAGTGGAAGAGGCCACCATACGACACCATGAGGATCTCAACTTTATAATTCCCAGAGTAACCAGCACACCTCGGACAGAAGACACTTTTGTAAGCACAGGAACCACACCCCTCAAGGAAATAAGCACAGCCACAAGTAATGACTCCCATATTCCTGAACAGCTGGAGACCCAGAAAGTTGAAATTGTTGAATTGGAAACCGAGAGTAAATTCAACTATACGCTGCCCCAGCCAACTCAAATTTCTGAATTACCTGATTTTACACTCAAATTCGACACTCAGAAACTTGCAACCGAGAGTAAATTCAACTCTACTCTGCCCCCGCCAACTCAAATTTCTGAATTACCTGATTTTACATTCAAATTCGACACCCAGAAAGTTGAAATTGTTGAATTGGAAACCGAGAGTAAATTCAATTCTACGCTGCCCCAGCCAACTCAAATTTCTGAAGTACCTGATTTTACATTGAAATTCGACATTCAGAAAGTTGAAATTGTTGAATTGGAAACCGAGAGTAAATTCAACTCTACGCTGCCCCCGCCAACTCAAATTTCTGAATTACCTGATTTTACATTCAAATTCGACACTCAGAAAGTTGAAATTGTTGAATTGGAAACCGAGAGTAAATTCAACTCTACGCTGCCCCCGCCAACTCAAATTTCGGAAGTACCTGATTTTACATTCAAATTCGACACTCAGAAACTTGAAACAGAGAGTAAATTCAACTCAACGCTGCCCCCGCCAACTCAAATTTCTGAATTACCTGATTTTACATTCAAATTTGACACACAGAAAGTTGAAATTGTTGAATTGGAAACCGAGAGTAAATTCAACTCTACGCTGCCCCCGTCAACTCAAATTTCTGAATTACCTGATTTTACATTCAAATTCGACACACAGAAAGTTGAAATTGTTGAATTGGAAACAGAGCGTAAATTCGACTCTACGCTGCCCCCGCCAACTCAAATTTCGGAAGTACCTGATTTTACACTCAAATTCGACACTCAGAAACTTGAAACCGAGAGTAAATTCAACTCTACGCTGCCCCCGCCAACTCAAATTTCGGAAGTACCTGATTTTACACTCAAATTCGACACTCAGAAAGTTGAAATTGTTGAATTGGAAACCAAGAGTAAATTCAACTCAACGCTGCCCCCATCAACTCAAATTTCTGAAGTACCTGATTTTACATTCAAATTTGACACTCAGAAAGTTGAAATTGTTGAATTGGAAACCGAGAGTAAATTCAACTCAACGCTGCCCCCACCAACTCAAATTTCTGAAGTACCTGATTTTACATTCAAATTCGACACGCAGAAAGTTGAAATTGTTGAATTGGAAACCGAGCGTAAATTCAACTCAACGCTGCCCCCGCCAACTCAAATTTCTGAAGTACCTGATTTTACATTCAAATTCGACACTCAGAAAGTTGAAATTGTTGAATTGGAAACCGAGAGTAAATTCAACTCTATGCTGCCCCCGCCAACTCAAATTGTTGGATTGGACACTGACGTGACAGATTTTGTTGGCATACATGTCCATACACAGCAAGCAGGTTCCGTCAATATAAATACACATACCAGCAGCATGGCAACTTCTACGACTGAACCGGAAACTAGGACAACTGGCGAGGAACTTGTTGCCATGACGATTTCAGCAGAGGAAGCAAAAATAGAGCATCAACCAAAAAGAACGACTAAGCCAGACTTAAACCTCGAAACAACACCTGGTCAGGGAAGTGACAACATAGAAACTGTCACAGATAATCCTAATCTCCTCAGCACAAGTCTTGAGAATGTTGTCTCTTGGTTGTACACAACTCTGTCAACACCGTCACCCGAACCCCCAGCCGTTTCACCGTCTCTTACGCAGTTAACAGGAAGAAAGAACCAGACAGAGGAAGCCGACATCCTGTCATCCATTTCATCATTTGTCTACACTGCCGTGGCAACCATCCTGGAAGATGACAGAACTCCGCAGCAGGAAACAGACTCGAGGACCCCTGAAACCGGAGGGGTTGACTTTGAGGTCAAGGTCGTAACCAAAGGAGCTGAGGTTTATGAACTGACTGAAACTTCAATCACCAAAGACGGAGTGTCCCCAGGGTACGGTGTCACAAGTAATGATAGGTACAAGCCACCTGAAAGATTTGTCTCCACTACGACGACACTGTCGTACCTCACCCGAAGGCATGATGGTATCTACATCAGGTCATCAGACACCACCACACCTGACCTAATCACCAAATGGCCCATGTCCACCAAAACACCAGCAGTCTACAGGGGACCGCTCAAAGTTATATTACTGTCACCTGGTAAAACGGTGGCCCTACCGCCAAACTCGGTTACAGAAATCGTCAGAGTGCCCTTGAAAGCCGTAAATGGCACCACCATGGTGCCAGGGTTAATCTTGCATAAATCAGATGAGAATCACTTGGACCAAACAGTTGGACCAGATGATGGAAGTAGGTCAAATAAGGAAGTCGTTTACTACACTGGACAGCCGCTGCCAGATGGTGGGATACCGTTGTTCAGGGCAACCAAGTCTCCTGCCAGCAGTGAGAATGTCGTCAACGTACATTCCCATCCTGGGGGGGACAACTCTCCGGGACACAAGACTGCTCCCATACAGGTCAAACTTACCGTCTACAAGGTTGTTGAAGACGTCCGCAACGTCAGCGAGGCTACCGCCATGGAGGCTTACAAGCGAGCACGAGAGATGCTGAGGACGACATTAGAACAGCTGGCCAAGTTGTGGGAGCACTGCGTCAGGGGAGTGACGGAGGTGGTCTACGTGCCGGCCAACAGTGGCTTTGTTGACTACAGTGCCAGACTACAGATTGCGTATAAGAACATCAAAAAGGCTTATGCCTACGGAGTGACAGTACTGGAAAAGACCTACAATGAGGCCTCGTTACAGCTGGCCAATTACTTCAACAATCTGGCAAATTACTTCAAGAATTCTTATAATTTCTATTATGACTTTTTGGAGGCTAGCACAAGACGGAGAAAAAGATAAACTTTACTCAAATTCTTCCAGCATTTATTCAGTTTAAAAAATTTCATGCCATGTTAGGTAATAAGTGACACTCAAGTTAAAGCACTTTTTTTAAACAATATTATGTTGGAAATAACTGATTTTGGTGATAATATAAAAAAAAAGGATAGTAAAAGGGGAAGTATTTTTTAAATCAATAAATTTTAAGTGGGGAAAAAAATAATTTTTTAAACTAGTAATATTTTTTTCCCCCTGCAATTTTCATTTTCAAATTATTTTTACAAACATTTATGCGTATCATAGGTGCTCAGTGGGTTAAAACATAAAGGAAAAATAAATATAATTCCAATGTGTCTGAACATTTTGATTATTATCATTTTATTAATGCATTGTTGCAGCAATGCCAACTATAATTCAAAAGTGTTATTTTTCATTGGATAAATTACGGAAGTCCTTTTGTTTAAATTAAACTTAAGTCTGAAAAGCTTTTAAACTTATGTTTACCATTTTATTGTAAATAATGTTTTAATTACTGCTTAGACAGAATAATACACCAGTAAGGATTAAATATACACTTTAAAAAATTTAGTTGGGATAAACTGATTTAAATTTATTAACCAACACGAAAATCTTTAAACATAATCTATATCTTTTAGGAAAGACTGATGTTATGATAATGAATTAGATTTTTTCTATAAAAAAAAAAAAAGTGTTCCAAGTTTTGCTGTAATTTCCATTTTCCTTTCATCATTCCGCAAATACTATGCTTATTTGTTTATATTACATTAGGAACTAATCAAGTGTAATCAAACATAAAATTCAGGCTCTGGTACTACTAATGGTTGTACTGAGTTTGTAATAACTCAGCATTTCATGTCAATAATATAGAAAAACCTTTTTTTTTTTATAAAAAAAAAAGCATTGTTGTAATTAATGTAATTGTTAAACTCAAGAAATTCTATATTCTATGTCATATAATTTCACTTGATCTTTTAGTCAGTTCTATAAATTATACAAATAATTTTACATTTTGGGGGTCAATCATAATGTTCATGTCCTTAATTTTGTATCAATAAATGTTTGGTGCAGAAATTTGTATAGTTGTACTTTTAACATGAGACTTCTGTCTTAAATACTGTTTATTTTCATTAAAAATAATTTTAAAATTTTTTTAAGTTGAAGAGGACAGAGCAAATGTATTCTGCATGCAAGATTATGTAAATTATAATTTAAAATAATTTCTTGATTTTTTGGAAAGGTTTAGTGCAAGTTAATGAGTGGAACTTATTTTAAAAATAAATGAACTTATTTTAATATTCATACATAAACAGGTTTATGTGTTAAATATAATTTTTTGTTAATACTTTAAATAAAAAAATTATAATATGCTTAATTTGAAAAAGTTTCATTGATACTGTTATTTTAATAAATAAAAATTGTTTTGGGGCCCATCCATATATTGTGTACGCACAAAAAGTCTTATGTTCGAACACCCCTCCCCCATGATGCACTGCGTACATTTTTGGGACCAACTCTCCTATGCGTATGTACAAATAAGCTTCTCCACCCCTGTTTGAAAAATTAATTTTAAGACATAGTCACAAGATACTGGTTTTACTCTTTATAGTTTTTTTGTAATTTTTTTTTCCATGTTGAAATTATAAAAGAAGTACAATAGATCATTCGCATTTTATTGTCTTAAACACTGCATCAAAATAATTAAAATAGAAAAATATAAGCAGTGAAATAGCCATCCCATTATGATAATTACATGTTGACTACTTCAGAATTAAAATGTCAAAATTTCGTTTGCATTAAGTTATAACACATTATTGCCTATCAGTCTTGACTCAGTCGGTCTCAAATGCCCTTTGCAGCCTGAGCGGTTTACAATACTAGGCTTATTATTATGCAAATTAAATTTTTTGAGCGTACATATACATTCATTTGAGATCCCTCCTACACTCCCTGTACATATAATCCCTTAATTAAACACCCCCTGCTCCCTCATTGCACACGTAATATATGGATGACCCCTTATACAACATAAATCTTAAAAATTAACTTAAAAATCTTAGAAATTAAAAAGGCGAGTCAATGTTTCCTGAGAAAAGTATACTCTAGTCAAAGTATAAAAAATTAGTATAAGTTTGCAGCTCAATATTATTTTTATTTAAAACACAATGATATGTAAAACAAAAAAACAACGATGTAAACAAGAAATGAACAAATAATTTATGTTTTCTTTAATTCTGAATGTAAAAAAACAACTGTATACAAATTAAAGAAACCTTTTTAAAAAAAAACCACTGAAATACATTTATCCGCAATAAATTTCACAAAAGTTCTAAAAACATCTTAATAGATTATTTTCCATTGTTACGCAATAGTGACATTGTCTACTTTCTATTAGAAGCATTGGATAAAGAAATCAATTAGGAATTAAATACACAGTTTACTGGCTCTTGGCTGCACTTGCTTTTCTTTTCAAAGCCTGCTGTCTAGCTTTCATGAGAAAGTTTTTGGCAAAGTATTCAGGAATGAATCCCATGTAAAAATCCTGGGCAGAAATGCAACAAAAAACATATATCAATACATCATGTTTATAGTATAGTTATTAATAAAGTTATGTTTCTTGGTAACATTAAATTCTCTTCAGGACCTCATTTGCTGCCTCTGAGAGCATGGATCAGTCAGTAAAACACCAAAGACAGTAGTACTGTGCCCTAGACAGGCAGTAAAACAACAGAGCAGCAAGCTGATAATTAAAATTTGATACATTTGGTAATATAAAATAAATGACAATAAATATTCTTTTATTTAATAGACTTCAAGCCTAGCCTGGTCAAGCATATCCTATTTAAGTTACTGTTAGAAATATAAAGGGATTGAGAGGCTACATGCTATTAAAATTTTAAAAATAAAATCCTAAGTAAAAAAAAGTGTAACCAAGTTAATTTATATAGTATAGCATGTCACAAAGTGACACCCACATTATAAATGTCAAGATTTCAAACCCCTTGTTCCATGCATACCCCACCCCTCTGTGCATACAAGTAAGCTTTTTAACATCTCATACAAATAAAAACATATTTGAAAGCCTATCATGTGTCATTAGTTTGCTCCATCAACTCTTTGCAATGGCCTTTGCTCCATCAACTCTTTGCAATGGCCTTTGCTCCATCAACTCTTTGCAATGGCCTTTGCTCCATCAACTCTTTGCAATGGCCTTTGGTCCATCAACTCTTTGCAATGGCCTTTGCTCCATCAACTCTTTGCCATGGCCTTTGCTCCATCAACTCTTTGCCATGGCCTTTGCTCCATCAACTCTTTGCCATGGCCTTTGCTCCATCAACTCTTTGCCATGGCCTTTGCTCCATCAACTATTTGCCATGGCCTTATGTTTAAAAAAAAACAACCTCTATGCAGCACCTCATTTCCAAGAACACTTAAAAATGCTGCATTGCTAGCTTCCAAATTTACTCTCCAGGTTTGATCAGTTTCAACACAACAAAATGTCTGGATTTCAAGTGTTGATATTGGCTTCATTCACGTTACTAAACCTATTATTATCTTTTATATGTTTGTAAAACAATAACTACCTGGATCTCATGAGCCCAGTACCCAGTGGTCCGAGACTGCACGCCAACTGTGTTGAGAGCATTTTTCACAAATGATGTTGGAGACGGCACAAACATTGAAGCTCTCCGAAACTTGCTCAGTTTGCTGACTACAAAGTATGGCATCACAACCTGAATGCATTACAATGAAAATTAACTTAAACTAGTGTTACAACAATCAATGAATAAACTGATTTTAACATTCTTAATTTTTAGTTCAAAGAAAGTAACAAATTGCAAAACATTCCTGAAACAGGGATGTAATTTCTTTAATTCAATTCCAGTGTGTATATTGCTGGAACAGAGATGCAATTTCTTTAGTGGAATTCCAGTGTGTACATTGCTGTGCTCTGAAATCAATTCCTCCTATTTTTAAAATAAATTTCAAAGGTAATTTTCCAATGGATCCAAAGGCACAGCGTAGAGAAACAAATGAAACATGGACTATGAGAGGGAATGTAAGGAAAACTATTTTAAGAAAGGAACAACCTAAGTTCATCATATAATGTGTTACTGACGCAATGACAAGCACATTGTGTCAAACTATTACTATTTTACCAAAGTGCAATTATAATATTTATAATCACAAAATAAGATATCAAAAAACATATTAGTGTTAGCTGAAACAAAACACCCATATTCAATGTAGAATTTAATTTATTTGCAACATTTGCCACTTAATCAGACTGTTCAGAAAGTCTGTCACTAAATCCATACCAGCATCAAAAAATGTCTTTGCTATTCATCTCTTTCTCAACCTTTTTTCCAAGGAAAGCACCGACATTTTTTTTCAAGTTAGGGGCCGTCCATAAATGACGTCACGCACCTAGGGGGGGGGGAG
>MUZC01004482.1:12894-24586 GCA_002072015.1 Radix auricularia | reverse complement strand
GTGACGTACTTTTTGAGGGGGGGGGTCGACGATTTTGTGACGACGCGTGACGTAGGGGGGGGGAGGGGGTAAAAAATCGGCCAAAATCGCGTGACGTCATTTATGGACGGCCCCTTATACTAAAGGCTCCTGCCTTAATTAAAATGATTCCACAAGTAGCAAAGAAAATTTAATTAAAATAGGCCTACATTAGCCCACATAAGACATATGAATTAGACGTGACAGTGGTCACAGTGGAAAAACTGTTTCTGTCACCATGGCCATGACCATGTTCGCACCCAAGCTACCGCTGGTTTAAAAAAATATTTTACTATTATTTCAAAAATGCAACATGACGTTGTCATCAATAAATAATAATGTCATCAATAACTGTAACCAAATGAAAAAATAATAGATAAGAGAGTTCACATTTGAGGTTGTTTATTTCCCCTTTTTTCCCCCCAAGGGAAGTGACTCTAAAATTTAAATTATGACCCCAAAAAAAGCCAGGAAATAAAAAATATCCAAATGCCGGAGGGATTTGGATTTGCATATTAATTAAGATGTACGCTTAGACTTAGAAATGTTATTTTGCACTGTTAAAAAAAATTTCTTTGTGTGACAGCATTGGTGAAATTGAACTGTAAGTGTAAGTAATATGAAAACTCTACTTACAACAATTTATATGCGCTTCTCCAATTCGGATTCCCAAACTCGATAACAATTTAATATTTTATTATAATTTTATTAAGAGTAGGTAAGTAGTAGTAAGTTATAGTCTATGGATGGTAGTTGTAGCAGTAAATTTCGTAAATAGTGTTTAATTGAGTCAATAACATTTTTTTTAAAAGTCGAAGGAAAGGAAAACTGAAAAAAAAAATATTAAAAAAAAAATCAGAATATGATTCACGCGCGTGTGTATGAGTATGGGGGGTTATGTGACAATTAAACCAACCAAATTATTTGTCCAGTGGCTAGGCCTAATCATAACTATCATTATACACTGTCAATGAGTGAGCTGACAGGCAAGTGAAAGTGCTATGCATAGAAAGTGCATACTATTATTACTATGAGTTAGTTTTACTATGCAAATGCACACTCAAAGTTGTCAGCATAGAAAAAAAATAGTGCTTAGTCTTAGTCTCAATCTTATCTTTAACTATAGACTATACTATAGTCTGTGTAATTTCTGTGAAGTTTAAATTATAAATCAAGGTGGTTTATAAGAAAAATATTATGTATTAAAATTGCACTTTCTAGTCGGTTACTATACTATTGACTTTGATTGTGGTCAAATTCTTTCAGATTATGATTAACTTAAACTACCAATAATTATAAATATTATAGATTGTTTCTTAGTCTTTCGACTTTATAATATTAATTTACATTAACATTGACATTGTACTCGTAAATTAAAGGAATCAGTGTAGTCAAGTAAAGTCAGTAAAGTAGCAGTAGTATTATTTCCACAAATAATACATTATAAATCATCTACCTTTTAAGTATGAGTTGATGGCTAGGCTATTGAAATTAAAACTAGATTAATATGGAGATAATTTCAATGATTCTGACTTGATCAATGTTAAAGACAAGACATCTTGTGAAATAGATGTGATATTGAAATAGGCTTAGGCTAACATATAAACGTAAACAGAATTATAAAAAAAAATATGGACCTGAACAATGTTCTTATTAAAGTTTGTTGTTCTGTGTACATATTAAAAAAAAACTCTTGTGTAAAGTTGCACAGCCAGCATCCATTTTTAAAAATTGTTTTACAAAATTTGCAGCATGGTAATTCTCAACCGCCATGCAGTGTGTCAGATGTCTGCGTGGCCACACAGCTTAAAGGGAATATTGGACCATGAATGTCTTAAGCAGACAGTGGCTTTTAAGACCTATGAATAATCCAATCAAAATCTTTTCAGATTATGGGGAAAATAAAGCAGAGTTCACAAGCTACCTTAGCCTTGGCATACAAGTGGATTGTCTGGCTAGCAAAATGTCCAGCCGCCTTTACTTTACCCCAGAGAATATCAGGTACCCTTCAGAGCAGGGTGGACTCAGGGACATTCTTAAGCCATGGGAACAAAATCCCACCTTAACAAAGACTTGAGCCTGTGACTCTTGATATCCCAGCTGAACATGTGTGCAGCTCAGCCACCGTGCTCCCACTAAAAGTAACAGTAAAAATTTTTTTCTTCATTAGTATTTAATGGAGGAGGACCATGACTTGTGTAAAGTATAGACTCCACTCCATTAACTTTACAGACATGTCATGGCTTTTCACTTGAAAACGGTAATTTTTTAGGTTGCTACATTTAAGAGTCATATACAATCTAAAACTGTCGACTGTTATTGTGTGCCTGAATGGGGGCAGGTGCAAAATGAATTCAACGTGACATGGATACCCCCCCCCCCCCCAATGAGTAGGCCTTACAAGGTTCAACCAGTGCGATATTTCCACAGCATGTGTGACAAAAAGGTATTCAAAACAACATAAGCTTTCTCTCTAAGGCTCTGTTTTTTTTAAAAATGTGAATCAAGTGCAAAATATTTATAATCATAATAAAATAAAACTTCAGAAATTTGGTTTGTTTGCTCCAACAACAGGTTAGATTAAATTGGTGCTGATTGTGAGCAGTGCAGACATAGACATGACTAGAAAAGTGTCAAGACAAGTAAAAGTTTGAAAAGCAGGTGAATATTCATTTGTTCATTGAATGAAATGTTAATTCAATTTCTTTAACTAAAAAAAGTACTGCTGAGACTGAAGTAGGGGATTACATTTTGAATCCGATTGTTAACATAAGAGGAAATTTCATTTTTCCATAAGATGTTCATATGTTAACTCCCTTTTTAAGAAAGCAATATCTGGCTTTTAACACCATCAATTATTTAAATTGTTTTTAAAAAAACACTCAAAAAAAAAAACAACAACAACATCTTATGTATTTTAGACCATTCAAACAATGTTAAATTTTGATTTGTTAAAAAGTTTTAAAAAAATTATTTTTAAAAAACTTATCTTTCAGCTTAAACTAAAAAAAATAAATAAACAAATGACCATACCATAATATTTATAAAACAACTACCAGATATTTGTGACATGTATCTGGTGACAATAAGGAACATTTCCATACACATGACCTTGTGGCCGACAACATAATAAACAAAATTCTTTATCCATTGCTGTTGCTTTGATACTAGTTAAAAACCTTGGGGATCCAAGAATATACCTGTAACTAAATTCCTAAGATTTCTCTGCATTTGATTACGAGTTCACCCTCTCATTTAATATTTAAATTACAAAGTTATCAAATACAAGCAAGTAATTATGAACAAAATGTTGTATACTTGAAGTGTATATCAATGAAAGGAACAGGTGCTATGTGCAAATTAGATAATATCTAACAATAAACTTACCTGAATGGTTACGCCTCTGCTGCTGTATTCCTGTTGTAGACTTCGACTGAATGTATCAACAAATGCCTAAACAAAATAGTCATTAAGAAACAAGCCACTTTAAAATTATAATTATATACATTATATTAAAGAACAACATATTAAAAAAAATTGCATTCTGTATTCTTGAATTCAATTAAATTGAAATTTTATCCTTAGTATTTCCCAGAGATTTTCATCCTAAGTATTTTCCAAGAGTTTCATTGCAATTTATCTGGAATATTAATCAAACTGTTATATATATTTACTCACAGTTTGACATTCTTTAATATTTAAATTTAAAAATAAAATTTTGCTAGTTTAAATAATAGAGTGTTAATCTTGAAAACAAAAAATATATTGGACCATAATTAAGTAATGTTACACTTGAAGGAAAAAAATTACCTTAGTTGCTGAGTAAATTGTGAGAAAAGGGGTAGGATAGGTACCAGCACTTGATCCAATGTTGATAATGTAACCACGCCCTTTTTTTGTCATTTCTGGTAAGACTATTTCAGTCATCTTTAAGATAAAAAAAGAATCAAGTGTTTCAAGAAATAAAATAAGTAAATAAGATTTAAAATAAATGTGTTTTTAAATATTGAACATTAAAGGAAACCTTGTATGATTAAATAAAAGGCTGAACTTTTACCACAAAAACAGATAGTCTATGTGTAAATTAAAAAAATATAACAGTTAACTAATCTCTTTGCTTATGAAAAGATGATTCAAATAAAAAGAGTTGTTTTTTTTTACCTTAGCTACTGATAAGCAATTCATGTTGATTATATTCTGAACAAACTGAAATAGAAGAAAAACTCTTGTGATATGCAATATTATATTTTTAATCATAAACTGAAATTTCAGGGATTATACAATTCAGGGAGGTATGCTACATCTTAAAAGAGATTTAAAAGTTGGAGAAAAAAAAAACACACACACACATACAATTTTCAACTTTAAACTTAAACTAATCAAATAAAATATAACCTTTTTTTCCTGTTCAACAGATTGACAAGAATGTTTTGGATAAGATGTCAATGTATGAACTGAGAGGGTGCAGTCTCTAATTGTGGGACCAAACATGTACAGAAAACTCAGACAACATCAAAGAATGGGCTGGATGTTTAGACTGAGGAAATCAAGTATCTTCCTTCTTTCAATTGCTATTTTTTCTGCTTTATTTGTGCCACAAACGAGAAATCTTATATTGAAACCAATTTGGCCCAAATCATGGGTTCCTATAGGGACACTGCAGGTTTTGAAAATTCTCTTTCTTACAGAGGCACCAGTTAATGTGACAACACTAGAATGTGATAATTTGAAAATAAGGGCACAAAAGTCATCGGCATTGTTTGATATGAAGAAATGTGTGTCCGCACAACATAAAAAATATGAGAGGTTAGATAAATTTACTCCTGACAACCCCTTCCTGCCAATGGCGACAGCGCCAGAACGCTGTGATCTCATCTCTTTGTATGTAGAGCTTGCAGATATTCTCACCAAGGCAAACATCAGTTTTTTCCTAGTGCATGGATCCCTGCTTGGGGCTTATCGCCACCATGGGGTTATACCATGGGATGATGACATTGACATATCGGTCAATGGAAGCATCTGGAAGCATGTTAGGGACACCTTGTCTTGCATTGATGGGTATGAACTGGTAATAAATCCCAACATGCACTGGAAGTTTTTTAGGAAACACAAAGCATTTCCTTTCATTGATATCTTCTTTTACACAGAAGATGATTACTATATTTGGGCTATTACACATTACGTAAATAAAAGCTTGGCGTATAAGAAGTCATACATATTTCCCTTGAGTTTCAAGGAGTTTGAAGGATTGCTAGTACCACTGCCCGGACAGCTTGAAACAATAGCCTTGATTGAGTATGACCCAGATTACTGTGAGTCCCCAAGTCTGAATCACAAGAACAACACCGCCAGGCCTATAAAAACTGTTTTGTGTTCAACCTTGGCTCATGTCTATGCCATGTACAATTTGAGATTGTAAGCTTTTACCAGATCAGTATTACATTCAGATATGCTGCCATCAAGTCTATGGTCTGACCCCTTTGTTTCGATGTGTTCATTAGAAAAACTGTGCTGTAGCCATTGTAATGACACCAACTGAAGCCTTACTTTTATTTAGGTTATGTCACAGTAACAATTCCTCTCACTTGCATGATGATTCTTTTCTCAAAATTTTGTGAATTAATGTTCTCAAAAGGGTTTGATTGTAAAAAAAAAATTCTTGTCTAGATGCCATACAATTTCCTTCCTCATGTATTGACCTATGTTGGGAATGTTCACAGATCTATCAGTATCAGCATTAATCATTAATTAACTTTCTATGACTGTTATTTTCCATTTCAGGGTAACTAAATGTATACAATAAATGTTTTAAAAGTTTAAACCTAGTCCACTGCTCATTTTGGAATAATTAAATACTCATTTTTTTTAAGGAGTAAATTCTCAAAATATCTCCTTGTACTCATTTTTTAAGGAGTATATTCTCAAAATATATTTTTCATTTACATTTGTCATATTTATTATCGTGATTTTTTTTACATTAAAAACAACAATAAGAAATAGAGTGACAATACATTCTTAACAATTTCACTTTCCATCTGCTTATCTTGTTTATTTAAAGTAAACATTGTTGTCTTGTGCTGCACATAAGATTGTTTAGATTGGTGTGCATTATTGAAATGATTTTTTGTTAGTATTATTTTGTTCAAAATTCCCAGATAAGTACTTAAGTGTTATAAGCAGAGCTCAAGTACCATATGTTGTCACAGGTCAGTAACCCGCTCAGAGTTTTGTTACTTAAATTGTAAACTATTATATTCTGAGCAGAGAAGATGTTTTCATTGACCAGAATGAGATTACTCTATATATTAAAATATAGTGGCAAACATTTTTGTTCACCTGCATTTATCTTTGCTTTTTTGTTAATTTGTTGAAATTAAAATTTTATTTTGCAGAATAAGGCTTGTTTCTAGTCATTTATTGAAAATAGATTATTTTGGGTGAGATTTGAATAAGAAAAAAAGGACTTTAATGATGTCAAATGTAATTTCCCAAATGATTATTAACTACTATTTCAAATGTTTGTTTTTTAATTTGCGTCAAATATTTATTTTAATAACTGGTCAGCAAATACAGAAAGTTTAATTAAATAAGCCCAGATAATTTTTTTAAAGCCCTAGATAAGGTCATAATAAAATACATCCTCTCCCCCAACACGAAAAAAATAGGACTTCAGAAATTAACGATTCCCTAATCTTTAGAAATTTTAATCAATTAAAATTAATTTATTTTTATCAAGTTTATTAATAAATTATATTTTTTGTCAATTACATACTTTTCCCTTGCAATATTTTTATTTATTTAAAAGTGTATTTGTAAACAAAAAGGACTGTCTTCCTTATTTCTTGCATAGCAGAATGCATTCGCTGTGTTACGTCAAAAAATTTGAGAGCCATGGAACTACCGCAACTTAACCAATTATGATAAATAAATGAATCGATAACTAAGTCTATATATGCATTATAAAGTTATAATTAATCAAAATTACAGACTATTTAATAAATTTTTTCCCAATTAATCAAACAAATATTTTTTAATCAGTACCAGCGCTAAAAAAATTAAGCTAAGGATGTTAATGTGAAAACCAAAAATCAGATTAAACAAGTTAAAGAGAAAACATTATTGTAAAGAAGCACTGAGTTTATTGAATTGTCTTTGCATAAGGCATCATAGATAGTTATCACATAAATTAATCCCAAACAGTAATTTACATAAAAAAAGAAACATTAGGATTAATCTGATAAGCTGAGGTGAACAAACAAGTGGTTGAATATTTACAGTTGTGAGTGATTGGAGTTCTCTCAGAGATGCTGATTAGAATGTGATATAACTACCATCAATTGTACAGTTTGAGGAAAGATTATAACCAGGAGGATCTTTTGTTAAACTCAGTCACCTAAGTATTTGTTAGCCATTGAAGACACCTACCTCTGGTTGGTTAACCTCCCCAAAATACTCAGGATAGTCATAGGACATTCCCACGTTGTTGACTAGGACGCCAATGTCCAGGCTGGCAAGCTGGGCTTTTAGTTCATCATAAATATCAACTCGAGTGAAGTCAGCAGCAATGACAAGTGTCTTTACCTTGAATTTCTCTTCTGAAAAATCATTAACCGTTACATTATCATTTTTTGGTCATGTTTGTTTTCAATATTAAAGCACAGAATTTACCTTCTTTGAATGTTAAGCTAATCATGATGATTTATTTCTAATTCAGCTCTTGTTTCTATGCTTTGCTAGCATGTATAATGCAATAATCACATATGATACCAATGCCCAACAAATAATGAAACTTATACTATTACCTAAGACCCCAGGCTAAATTAAAAACCCTTAACTTGCTTTCATTGTCTTTCAAGCAGCAAAATGGCTTAATTTTTTTCTAGAATCAATCCGAGTAGTATTATTAATCCAATTTGTATGATTTCCATCACATGAACATGTTTTATGGTAATCTTTAAATATCGGACATGAAGTGGAAAAATCTTTCTATGTAACTATGCTTGCTATAAAATTATGTACCATTAAAACAATTTTCCAGCTATAAAAAAATTACGTAATAAAAAATGTCATTCCAGGTAAATAAAGTAATTCTGAATTTATATTAATAATAATAATAATATGTAACCTCTTTCAGATCATGATACGGCCTATGGGGTAAGTGAAGTAGAGTTCACAAGTTTCATTTAGCCACCACTAACGAGTAAGGAATTGTGTGGCTAGCGCAATACCCCAGGGGCCTTGCCAGTACAGAGGATAGAACATGTGACTCTATTCTGCCTCGGTTCGGCAGTCCGGCGCGCTACCACTAGACCATCGTGCCCATATCTATATTTATTAATTAACAACAAATGTGGTAAAGACTGTCACTCAAGGATAGGACTGCACAGCCACTCGAGAAAATGCAACCAAACCCAACAGTGATGCACCATCGTCTCGCTGAATAATAACAAATGTAATTGTAGTTGATGCAATGTCAGTTAAATAGGTTGTGGTAAAGTTTTAAAGGGGAAAGCAAAGATTTAAGCCACTGAAATATTGTTAGCTCATAGAGAAAGAAATATACAGAACAAAAAAAAAGAAGTCCAACAGAATCAAAAAATCATACCCAAAGCTGTTAAGCAGTGAGATTTAAAAATAAGTCAAGTCGCTAAAAATTATTAATCTATTTCACAGCAAATTATGAAGTTAGTTAAACACTACAGACACCTATATTTCTTGAAGGAATGTTAGTATCACTATATAAATATTATAAAATAGTAACAATTCATTACACAATACTTAAAAATGTGTTATTAATCAATGTTTGACGTTGTACGCGATTTTTTATTAACAAGGAACCTTAGCGGTCACATAACATCGGTGGAAACAGCAATCCAACACATTCTACGAGAAACCAATATGAATTAAAACTACACTTAATGAAGACTAGTCGTGACTAGTTTATCTTCACAAATATTTTAATAAAGAATTATCACTGCTTTGTACTTGTAAGCCTGTTTTAAGAAATCTAGCCAGTCACTTCCACTGGGAAGTCTTCTAATACGCCAACATTCTAATATAATTTGATTGAATCTAATTTTAGACATTCACTTTGACGTATTCATGCTCACAATCATTGCTTGATGCAAAAAAAAAATTGCACAAATATGAAACATAAAGGCAATGTCACAGAATTGTTCCTCAATCATAACATATCAAACCTTATTGTCAAAAACCTGAATAAACCCAAATTTTTCTTTTTCTTCAACTTTGAGCACTGATCCATTCATTTCAGTAAAATGTCTTGATACTTTTTCACAGAATGCCCGTTATTTTTAAAAACCAGTGCTGCAATTTCTGCTTGCCAAAATTATACATTGATGCGTTATTTTTAAAAACCAGTGCTGCAATTTCTGCTTGGCAAAATTATACATTGATGCGTTGACCATCGCCAACATCTTAACTATGTTTAAATAATATTTATTGACAGGATCATTACGTGTACTTGTACATTCTTTTATCAAAGCTTGTTAAGACAATGCTGTGAAAGCCATCTTATTTCAGTCAATGGCTAGATGACTACTGGATCACATATTGACTCACTGGCTATGGAGTTCAGTGAATTGTGCTTTCTGTAACAACCTACTGAACTACCAGTACACTGTTTTTAAAAATTATCCCAAGGCCTTTTTGATAATTATGTTCTTCCTATATAATATGATCAAGGTTATTATGTAATTACAAGTCAAAAGATGAATACAATTTTTATTTTTCTAACACCAACTTGAATACAGCAGTGTCATTTTTAGAGCTTCTAGAAGCTTTAACATGCTGTAAACTTGAATTTTTTAAGACCTTTAAAGTATATTCTATAAAATGTGGCTTGCTACATTCTGAGACTCTTGTCATAAGGGGTATTACCTATTAGCAAGGGGATGTTAAAACAACAAATTAAACTCACCAACTTCTTTAGCCATTTCGTTCAGTTTAGACAAGGTTCTACTGATCAAAACAACATTAAGACCTTTAGCTGCAAGCTGCAACAGATATTAATTTTTAAAAATTAATAATAATAATAGATATTTATAAATTTTATCATGTGAAAAGCATTATTAAAAACATTGAGCTCAATGGTGGCTATCTAATAGACAAATGATGAGAATAAAGATGGGACTAGAAAAATGCAAAAAATGAAAATAAATAGCATATAAATTATGGATGCAGAAATATAAGGTATGACTTGTAATATATATTTCTATAGAAAACTAAATTAATCAACACTTTTTATTCTTTAAAAATAACATATGAACAAAACATTTTCCTTGAGGAAAAGTAGATAAGATATTTACACTACTTTAATCTGTGGTAAACAATTAAAGAAAGCCTGAAATTAATTTAGTGTTTCCACAAACTTAAGCATTAAAGATTTCATTTACTCTCCATATCACTCTATTTTTCATTAATAATAAAAAATTCAAACGTACTATTAAACTATATTAAATAATAGTAATTTTCCAAAACCATTTATTCTTCTAAAGTCAAAGTTTTAATTAATTTAAGAATAAATGGTTTTGGAAAATTACTATTATTAATTTTTTAGATGAGCTATGATAAGTTTCAAAAATTATTTTTTTAGAAGAAAACAAAAGACACAAAAGTTATTAATTTTACTAAAATCAAGAATTCTTTTCAAATAAACTCCTTATGCCAATGCCATAAATCTCTGGATATTTGATACGGTTTTACAACATCCAAGTATGACACAAAATATGCCAAAATACATCTAGTACAATGATAAATTAAAATGTTTTTAATTTATCATTGTACTACATGTACTGCAATAATGAGGAAGACTGTTTTTAGAATGTGTTGGGGAGCATATTTTTTCATTATTTATCAAAATTATAAATATTTAATGCCTTATACACACCTGCTCAGCATAAGCTTTTCCAATGCCATCTGTGCAACCAGTGATTACTGTGATAAAATAAATATTTTATGTATTAAAGATGCACCTTCTATACAGTAGATTTATGTCTCCTAAGATTGTCTATGATTTATGTCTGGTCTTGCATTTTTATTAGAGTTTTAAATGTTAATAGTAGCATTTATAATCGTTCTATAGTTTATCCATTCATAAGCCAACCCCCCTCTTTTGGAAGAGAATAGTATAATAAAAAAAATTCCGTAAAAAAACAAGGTTTTGACAATAAATCCTTTATATACGAGACATAACTATAAGGATGTTCATTATATTACACAGTGTTTAATATAATGCGCACGTATCGTGAATATATTTTTAAAAAGTATTGTCAATATAATGCGCGACAGGAAAGGTTGTTGAAAATAAATCGCACAACACTCTAAAAAATTAACATTATACATAGAGATAAATAAAACAATTTAAAAATTCAATAATTTAATTACAGTATATTCGATCGATCTGAAATTTTGATACATCATTTTCATCATCCCACGAGTCTGCCTGAAAAATTTCAGCTTGCTAGCTTACGGCGTAGTGGGTTAAAAATCTATCAATAATTTTTTCGGCAAGCAAGGGCTCAGACATCAAAAGTTAATATAAAGGATTTAAATAGCAATGTCATAACTAGAGATTTGTACTGATTTGGGGGCCCGGGGAGCTTGGCCTCTTTGGGGGCCCTACATATGACCTTTTCCTCTAGATTTTTTTCAA
>MUZC01004482.1:760-12871 GCA_002072015.1 Radix auricularia | reverse complement strand
AAAAAAAAAAAAAAAAAAAAAGGCTTTAGAGTGAGTATATACGGTATGACAAATTTAGTTATAAAAATTTAATGCTTAAAATAGAGTTAAAATTTATGGCATGGATAGATGCATATGCTACGTTGCGGGCATCTAGTAATATAATATTGTTAAAAATATAATATTTATTAAATACTTAGTTAATAAGTAAATAAAAATAAGTTATGAGCATTTTTAAAAATGCCCTAAAAGGGCACAAAATGTAAAGGAAAACAAAATTGTGAAAAAAAGTGATTATGAAGGCTTAGAAAAAATTCAGAACTTTTGAACCACTTGGGATAAAAAAAAAAATTCTTTATGTTTTTGTTAATCACCACACAGTTTTATACAGCTGTATTACTTTTGTATTTTTAAAATTACTTTAAAATTTTCATCAAAGTGCCTAAACTTTAATGCGTTATTTAACTTATTCTTGTTGCTAACTATGTTTTAAAAATTTATACTTATTTTTAAAAATTTGTTTGGTTAAATATTAAGTTAAACTAAAACTTGTAATATTTTAATTACAAATCCCGATTCTTTTAAAAAAAATAATAATTGTAATAAGTTTTTAAAATATAATAAATTAAATAAATTTATAAGTCTTATCTATTAAACTGGTCGCTATCCAGACCTGATAGTCTTAATAAATGAAAAACTTGATTTAATTGGATCACTTAGATAACATAGTATAAAATATAGTTTATATTTTTAATATTTCTCAATTTAGACAAGCTCCGTTTGCCGTGTGGAAAGAGTATAGTCTCGTGATGCAAGTGGTGTCGGGATCGAATCCCAGTGGTGGAATATTTTTTAAAAATATTTCTTTTCACACTCAACTGTAACATACCAGCGAACACTTCAAACAGTTATTTCTTCGTGTTCGTTTTTTTTTCATTATTAATATTTAGTTACAGTCTTATATTAGCTGTTAGCAATCATTTTATTTTTAGGGACACTGGCTGGATAGGGCCCCCGTTTGATTGCAGCCCGGACCCCGTGCAGTCTCAATCCGCCCCTGTTTCAGGTATAATTTTTTTACAACTCATTATGTAACATGCCTTGAAAAACACTTGAGAAAAGAGACTTTGCAATTTTTATATTGTTAATATGCAGGTTTTTTCCCCATCGTATGCAAACTTTGATTTCATTTTTTAACCAAAAATATTTTGTTCAGAACATTGTTATTTTGTTAAATGGGGAAATAACTCTAAAACAAAAAATGTCAAATGCCCGTTTTTGTTACTTCCCTTGAAATTTTCAGTTTAATGACGTCATACATCTTTATTTTTAGCTTTAATCAAAATTTTCAATTAATTTATTGGTAATTTTTCAATTTAAATTAATCGATAATAGCCCTACCAACAGCTGATACGAGTACCAATAGACACTATAAAAAATATCCATGTAATATTTCAATGTCTGAGGAACTTGGACTCGTACCAATATAAAAAAAAAATTTGATATTTGTAGCATTGTAGGTATATTAACAGAAAAAAGTTAATTAAAAGTCAAATTAATTCAATTTATTCAAAATCAAAGTGCTTTTCACTTTCAATTTTGCAATTGTGGGACTAAATTACATAACATCATATTATTATAGAAACTTTTTATAATATTCAATGAATAATAAAGTAGGGCACTTAATCATTAATGATACTAATACTATAAAATAGAGCTGCGGATTTTAACGATTAATTTCTCAATTAATTGTTAAAATATTTTAACCATTAAATCTTTTTAACGATTAATCGACCCACCACTTACATATGTGCTGGAAGTCAAAAGTAAAATATTCGTCTGAAAAATATTAACGAATTTTCAGACGATGACATGAACATTTTGGCTTTTAACTATAGACTGACGTGAATGTTCAAAATGTTAATAAGAGTTATTGTGTCCATTGCGAGGAATCATTTACCTACCATGCAATGTTCCTTTTAAGTCTAAGCTTCGTTGGTCCGTGAGCAAAGTTTTAAAAAAATATTTTACTACCACAGTATAAGAAACTTCAGCTGAGACAAACAAAAAGCTGTGTGAAAGATAGTCCTGAACGGTTGGACACATTGCCAATTAGACCAGCTCACCACTTGTACCAAATACGGTCGAACCCGGTTATGTCGACAGCCTAGGGGATTGCCGAAAAGGGTAGATATAACCGAGGATCGAGATAAACGACAACCAATATGGCGGCAAAATATTTACACATGCTTGAAATTTCTTTATGTACATGTTGTGCGTTAATAAATGAGAATGTACATGTACGTGTTTTGGAGGTTTTTATAATAAAAAAACAGTGTTGCCGTTATTTGTTTGATGAAGTGATCGGCATGCTATAAAAATAAACATACATGTTTGCTAACAACAAAAGGCATATGTGCACCAACTAATCATCCGTTTACTCAGAACCGGTTACCTTAACTTCATTTAGTTGATATATTAGCTTTTTTTTTTGGATCCCTTACAGACCATGAAGGTCTATGGGGGCAAGTGAAATAGAGTTTACAAGTTTAAGTTTAATTGACCACCAACGAGCGGGGGATTGTGTGGTTAGCATAAAGCCCCGGATCCTTGCCAGTACCATGGCTCAAACTCGCGACTTGTGTTCTACTTAGACCACCGCACCACTGATATTAGCTTATTATCCAGAGGTAATTTTTTGTTGTGTTACGGCAGAATCCCAGAGCCAACACGCGAGCGACCGTGACATCAAAGCGTTTCCTTAATAATAATATTCCGATCTATAAATAACTAAAAAATTCACGTCATCACTGTTAGTGGAGTTTGCTGGTGAATGATTTTTAACTCTTAATGTGTCAAAGCGCGATAATGTGCGATTTACCTTTTTTACCAAAGCGCGATAATGCGCAACTCGATAGAACTCTCTTTAGAAACGAAATTACAGAAAATAAAAACTCTTTAGAGCAAGAAAAACAATGTTTTTGACTTCCGGCAATGGCGGCCGTTTCCCTTGCTAGTGCTATCGATCGATTCATGAAGATTTTTTGTAGTTTTTACGAGGTTTTTTGAAGATACGATTTTGCTATACTTTATTACAAAAATAATAACACTAAACTACAGGTAATAATAGGTAAAAAACAGGTAAAAATAAACTCTATAGGGTCTTTTGGATACATATAATGACCATTCTTATCATAAAAAAATGAAGTCAGTATGACAATAATAATACAAATGGATTTTAAGCAATTTTTTAAATTTCATAACCGGTTGATCGCAATTTGGGAAATTCTTACGGCAACTTACAGCACTGAGGTGGGTTTGACTGAAATTGTAATGTCAATAAAAATGTCTTTTTTCGTTGTTGGTTAAAATTATAAAGAAAACATTCCAGACTTAGGCTAAAATGTATTACTCTGACAGCAGCGTCGCGTCTCTTCCGGTTGCTATGAAGGATAGTTGCTTCCCTTGAATCTTGTTTGTTTTCTTATTTATTTATTACCTCCCCTTTGTTTATTATCATAATTGGATTTGTGTTCTTGCGACGCGAGAGGGTCTCCTGTTCATTTTTTCTCAAGTATAAATGAGTATATTCTAAGAACTATTTGCTGTGCTCATTTAGAAAAGGAGTGCTGCTAATTCCTTGGTGGGCTTTTTTTTACACCATTTGCTCTGGGTGCGTTTCCATTAGTAAGTAGCCATTTTTTGTTAGAATTATCGGAAAATTGAAGATTTTAGGGTTTGGGTTAGGTATAGCTTTAGAATTTTTGGAAAATTGAAGATTACAGGGTTTGGGTTAGGTATAGCTTTAGAATTTTTGGAAAATTCAAGATTTTAATTTTAGGGTTTGGGAGGTATAGCTTTAGGATTTTCGGAAAATTGAAGATTTTAGGGTTTGGGTTAGGTATAGCTACAGAATTTTAAATATGGCAGTAGTGATCTAATTGGTGAATTTCTAAAAGGATTAAAAAAGTGTATCCTCCCATTTGTTGTGATTCCGATGCCTGATCGGTGAGTACCCATTGTTTTCTTCATTTTTAAAACTATTTTGCTTTTATGAAAAACGCTAAAAAATACCCCTTAAAATATTAGAATGTCCCCCCATCCACCCCTATTTTTCCCCCTATGTTTTTCTTTTTTTTTCAAAATTAGCGGGTTGCTAAAAAACTGCAAAATTTTAGAATCCCTGATTCCCCTACCCCTCTAAATTCACGGGGCTCGCACTACTTTTCCGGCGGTCACGTGCCATAGCAACAAGATGGCCGCCGGTGCGGTCGGAGTACTACACGTTTACCCAGAGTTATTTAGACTTTTAATGAGCATCACCAGAGTATTATGCTTAATTTAAAAGTTTTGTTTAATAAATGAATGTTACTTTATTATTAAGATTTATGAATTTATGACAACTCAAACTCAATGACATAATAAATTATTAAATTTCAATTTTTGGAGTTAAATCAAAATTAACGATTAATTAAATGTTAATTTTTCAAACGTTAACTATTAAATTAAAAATAATCGTTAACAGGCCAACTATACAATAAATAATAATAAATTAATAAACAAAATGTAATAAAATTGTAATAGTAATAATAATATGATTGTAATTCTAAGTGTAATTAGTAATAGTAATTTAATACCTGCCCAAGAACCTGCTTTCTTGAGATTAGCTGATAATCCAAAAGCTCCAGATATAAAATGAGCATTTAAAAACCTGAATATACCGACTGCTACTTTGAACGCTAACAACCCTGTCGCTAATGCACCAATAACGCTTAGTATGTCCGATGATCCACTAAAATACTGCTTGATCATTTTCATTGGTATTTACAAAATATCAACTGAGACCACTGTGACCGGCTTACAAGTTTTGCTCGTGTGATACACAGCTTTGTCACGTGACACTACAGTGTTGTTAAGAGCCGTTTGGAATTTTTTAATAAAAAATTAACTTATAGATTCGCGTTTTTATATTGTAATAATGAGTGAGCATCGGATAAGATTACACAATAATCAGCAAATTTTGTTCCTGATGAAATGCTGCATGCTGTTGTAAGGATCATCTAGATTATATAATTCACGAAGTCTAGACATAAGCTACTGATAAGCTCCTAGGCTTTTATTTACCGCATTATCTTTTGACTTGTGTTACTCATTAATAAAATTATTTATTGCAAATGGACAAGACAAAAGCTTGGAAATATTATATATATATATATTTTAATATCACACCGTTGGATTCTGCCCATGTTGTTTTTAATTAGCCCAATCTTTAGTGGCGTAGCTGAGATGGGCAAGGGAGCATGCCCCGAACGGCACTTGGCTAGGGGTGGTAATTTCCTAGTCCTTAATTAGTTTATATTAAGGAAAATTTTACAAGAAAATGGAGCTTTTTATAGCAATAAAAGAAAATCCTAACATGAATTTTTTTTATTAAAAAAAATAATAATAAAGTAACTATTCTAAAGTATGTAAACGTTTCTTCTGTGCAAAACTTTCAACTTCTTATATGCTATAAATTCTTCTGATACAAATGCTACTGTACTGACAAAAACAGAGGCTTAAGTAGTATGAAAAGTGGACACTGTTGTTGCGGTAACTAAGTTGATTCTTCAAATGAGGCATCCGTTACTGCTGTATAAATAAAACATAACTGTTTCCCATCAATTTAAACGTAAGCTTATCGAATGGTCTGAGTAGCTCATTGTTTGGGGGGAGGGGCGGTAATGATTGTCATTGTTGTCAATAAGCTTCTAAAATTGTACAACGTTAAATAAAGTTTAATAAAAGATAAGCCCAAGGTTTTATTAAAAATTAGAAATGCAAAAAGCTATATTAAAACACGTGAACGTTTCTAATACCAAAAACATCAAACTACATAATAAATCTAGTCTATTGATACAAATGTTAATGAGCAGAAAAACGCAGCGGCTACAGTGGTGTACAAACATGACGCTAATGTGATGGTAGATAATTGATTCAAGTTTAGTTTCAATGTAAGTAAACTACTGGGGAGAAAAACTGATAAATGATTTATTCATCCAATTGCAAAGCATTATCTTCATTTGTAAGTCTTTTCTTTTGTATCATAAACAAAAATGAACAAGATTGCTTATCTAATGGAATAAAACTTTATTCACATAAAAAAGTAGCCACTCATGAATAAGTGCTCAACATTACCAAAGTTATTTGCGATCAGAAGGAATCAGAAATCGGATTTAAAAGAACAGGCTATTAATAAAATAATAATAATACGTTGTTCTAAAAGAAAGGAAAACTAAATGGCAACACGTTCTTGTTCGACTGTTTGAAATTTTTCAATCTATGCAATATTGGAATTCTCTACCATTACACATCCGTAGTATTTTAACTACTAAGTCCTTCAAGACTGCCCTTAAGACGCATCTTTTCAAAACTTATTTTCAAAATTAATATAACAACATTACTTTTAACGATTAACCTTGATGATGTATAACGTATTTTCATTTATGTGGTTAGTATGATATGAATGTTTGTTTAATTAATATATGTGTTCTTTTCTCCATGTAAAGCACCGTGAGCCAGGCGCCATGCTGGGATACAGTGCTATATAAATTATCAATTTATTATTATTATTATTTAGGTCACAGAGAGGAAAATACTGTTGCAAATAAATGCAATATTCTGGAACCAATTAATTTGCTTGAAAAGTACGATTAATCACTCAGAGAACATTATATGAAAAGGGTAAAAACTTTTCCTCTCATATTCAAACTGAGTTCATAGAAAATTTAGGAGAATTCGTGAAAACTCATCTTTCAGGAGCAAGATACCAAATATTGTTCAAGGTACTTCATATTTTTCACATAAGGATCAAACAAGTCTTGTTGTGTAATATAGAAAAAAAAAGTTAAATAGCTATTGTAGAATTTTTCAAAGATTTCAATGACCCAAAATTGAATCGGAATAGACATATCTGAAATGATTTCAAATAAATGATATTCTTAAAATAATTGGAATGCAGAGGCCCAAATGGTGTTAATAATTCTTCATGGCTGGAAAATATACATGAATTTAAAAAAAACGCAAAAACACATAAAATCTCAACATCATATCTCGTTCAAACAGTTCATTAATTAACTCTAATTTATTTACATGTTCTCCAACTGAAACGAACTCTCTATTTTAGTACTCTGGAACGTTGTTTTGTTACGTATTCTTTTCAATACCTATACACCGTTTGGAATATCTATGAAATTACCTCTACAAGCAAATGGATTAAACAGACTTTAGGATACAAAATAGCGTATATACCATGGAGCAGTGGCGTAGCTAGAGCTTTTACCGCCCGGGGCGGTCTCCAATTTGCCGCCCTTCTAGGAGCCGTCCGCAAATGACGTCACGCATGGGGAGGGGAGTCACAGATTTGAAGTCAAATTAAAACGCGCAACTTTAATAAAAATAAAAGTGCCACTTAAATATAATATTATGATTACCGACACTTTATTTAATGAAGTTTTACATGGTTTCACACGTGTTACGATATAAGAGTGCAGCCTTACATTAAAAAATATTTAAATAACCGAAAATTTGATTGGAAACATGCTCATTTTTAAATAACAAATACGGCTTTTACGGGGGGGGGGGGGGGGTAAGCTTGGTGATGTCACATTGAAAAAGGGTTCTAAGTTTTTGTGACGACGTATGACGAGGGGGCAGGGGGTGAAAAATCAACCAAAATCACGCGACGTCATTATATACTGCCCCTTTGGTCAATCGTATGATGGTTTAGAAATTTAAAAACATTAATAAATAATTGTAATTGAAATAAAGTACATTGTAAAAGGTGGGGAACATTTTTACCATTGCCTGCCCTATTTATGACAACGGTAATAAAAGAGGCCGCAAAAGATGATATACTTATAAATGTACTTTTATAAAAATACAAGATACTTCTTTTTAAAGGCTACAAGAAGGTTATTGACGTGGCAGGTACTCCTTCCCAAATTATTACTACTTGCAAGTTAAAAACACTATTTGAACCACCATGACAAGTAGGTACTTCTTAGCGCATCATTCTGCGCATGTCGAAATTCCACGTAAAAACTGTCGTGGGGACAATAATAGAACATATCATTCGGCTGAGCGGTGATGTGTGTTTTTGTGTGTGTGTGTGCGGTTTTCTTGTAAAAGGGTTATTTATGACTCATATCGCTTAATTTTCCAAACAAATCGATATCTTTTTTGAGCAAATTTAATTTTTGATCGTTAGTTATAATAAACACTATATAATCAAACACATGTTGCGGGAATCCTTTAATAAAGACTCGAAATTTAAGAATATGTGTTTCATCTTTTGTTTTTCCCCTTCAAAACAAAAAGGGTGGTTGTCCGAAATGGTTTTATTTTTAGAATGCCCACAAATGACGCACTGTAGCTACGCAAAAGCAATGGAGCCATTTTTAGGTGATTTTGAAATCTATAGAAAAACTGATAGAGGCAGACGGAAATCTCAACACATGAACAGTTGGAGGAACTTTTTTGGTCACAATTAAATCTATTTATTTTTGAAATTTGGAAAAAAAATTACATTATGAAATCAATGATGCCCGACATTATTTACAAACTTATAGTGCTAAAATGTCTTGTAGAGTCTACTCACAGAGAAACCACTATAATATTTAAAGGACGCTTTGACATTTGCTAAAATTGTATGAGGAGACTTCATCCTTTCACTCGAAGATTGCAATACAAGAACGAGAGAGAGCAAATATTTGGTGCTCGAAGAAGAGATATATCTATGTTCTGTAGAAAAATAGTCGAGAAGAAAGTTGGGTTCATCATAAATTGAGATTACTGTAGAAGTTAATGTGAGGATTCGGCAGTTATATAGAATTCGGGAAACAGATATGATTTTCGAACATCAGCCAATCTACTGGACTTTGAAATTTTGCCTTTAAATTAGATTACTCAAAATATCTCACATGGCATTCTATAAAGCAAGGAATATTTTACCTCAAAAAGTAAAAAAAAGAATGAATTAATTAAATCAAGACCAGTTGATGTATTCAAGTGTATTATTATTTAGGCTCGAAGTTACCCTGCCTAAAATAATATAATTAAATTGAACTTTGCATACAACTGTGTTCATTCTAAAATTAGATTCAGTGCCAGCGTGCACAAAATTTAAAAATATTTTTAAATGTATAGCCCGTGAATGGTCTGTTAGCCGAGCTGTCAATGGGTTTACCCGGTGATCTCTCACTGACTGTAACAAGTCAAATTTTGAGTCGGTGGTCACAAGCTATTTTAATGAAATAAATTGGATAGAAAAATCTAAACATGACAGGGGCTGTATTGGTTAACTTCTTTTAACTGTTGAATCCTTGAACAAAGATCAAGAAAAGCTTTAAAAAAAAACCTCTGAGAACATATATGAGAATTTTGTAGATTTCTTAAACTCAAGATTTATCGTTATACTTTTATCTCGTAAAAATTGAGAATTTTAAATAAACCTTCACAAAGACTGTGCCTTATTATGTGCATAATAAGTGTTCTCTACTACCTAGTTTTGACGAACTACAGGAGAGCGTTTTCAGTAAATCATGCCATCAAGTGACAAATGAACGTGTTTACCAAACTTCATATTCATAGCTACACAGCCAGCCCGGACATCCTGGCGCGTGAGCGAACATGGGCATGCCAGGGGCGGATTAAGACTGCACGGGGCCCCGGGCTGCAATCAAACGGGGGCCCTATCCAGCCAGCATTCTTAAAATAAAATGATTGTTAACAGCTAATATAAGACTGTAATTTATAATTGAGTGTGAAAAGAAAAAAAAAATTGCCCTTGCTGGGAATGGAACCCGACACCGGTAGCACCACGAGCCTGTACTATCTCCACACGGCCAGCGGAACATCTTAAAATGGGAAATTTTAAAAATATAAACTATATTTTATATCATGCGAAGTGAATGAATTAAAGTTTTTCGATTATTAAGTACTATCAATACTATCATGTCTGAACGCGATAAGTTGTGTAGATAGTATTTATTAATTTATTATATTTTCAAGGGTTCGTGCAAACATTTGTACACTTTTATTATAAAATATAAAAAGTTTGGGGGCCCCCAAACCGTCGGGGGCCCCTGGCTTTAGCCCGTTCAGCCCTCCCCCCTTAATCCGCCATAGGGGCATGCAATTCATTTTTTAAATGATTTTACTGCTGTGATTTCTATTTCTATAATTTAAAAGTTTTACTCAACGATTGTTGAAAGTTTTCACGCTAGACCCACCAGGGAGCGCCGCTGAGTCATTGACGCCCCTGATCTAATTGTTGTCATACGTTTGCTTTACATTTTATACATTTATTGGAGGTAAGGGCAGTAATCCTCACTGAATAAAATTAGCGTCTGTAATGTATACGATAAGATATTGGCCAATTATACAGACAAGCCAGTGGCGGCTTTAGGCATAGGTAAACTAGGCAGCTATTACAATTAGGGCAGTGGTGTAGCTAAAACTTTTGCCGCCCGGGGTGGTCTGCAATTTGTCGCTCATATAGGGTCCGTCCATAAATGACTTCACGTACGAGGGGGGAATGAGGGGAATCACACATTTGACGTCACATCAAAACGCATAACTTTAAATAAAATTTGCACTTAGATATATAATTGCCAACACTTTATTTAGTGACGATTTACATGGCTTCTTGCGTGTTATGATATTAGAGTGCAGTCTTAAACAAAACTGGGCCCTGCACAATCCTTTTCGCATACTAAGCCGCATAGGGCACCGCTATTGCTAAGACCGGCCCTGTGTACAGCCTTAAAAACCGGGATCCTTTTTCTTTCCATATTGAGCTGTTCTTGATCAATGTCAGTAAAGAACTTTATTTGGGGTTAAAATTCTTCATTTAGTAGATTACATGGTATTATATACGAATATTTTCTTGCAAGGACATGCATCTCATCAACGCGTTCTTTATTTTCTTTTATAATTCCATCCATGGATAAAAACATTTCGCGTTGTACTTCTTGCTCTAAAGATAAAACCACGTCTTCTGAATTTTCACCACTCATATTTTTTCTCCCTCTAACTCGGCGTTCAGTTGATATCTCCAACTCTCTATAACAGCGTTCTGTATTAACACATCTATTTGTTCAATGAAATAGGTTCGCATTTATTTTTTAAAAGTACGGGATTCCCATAATTTGAGAGTACATAAAAAATAAAAAGATTGCATTGAACCGCCTCACTCTAGATACGCCCCTGAATTAGGGCCACCAAATTCACTTCACCTAGGGCCTCCAGTTACCTTAGGCCGACCCTGCACCAGCCACTGTGTCCTGGTTTAAACTTCAAGAACTGATGACCGTGGTATAATTGACTTTAATTTGCAAGTCAGATATGTGTTGGCAGAACGAAATATGGATTTAGTAAGTGCGTTAATTCGAATAAGGCCATGGGATTATGGTATGAGGTGTAACCCCGTAAGACAAAGGCGTCACTAGAGCGATGCGGGGGGGGGGGATGCGGACAGCACGAGAGGACAACATAATGTTTTTTTTAAAAAAATGTTCCCGTTTTTTTGGAACTGGCAAAGTTTAAGGAAATTTATGGGGCCCGTTGTAAGTGGGTGACACCATGAGCTACCGCCCCGGGTGACACCATGAGCTACTGCCAAGGGTGACACCATGAGCTACCGCCCCGGGTGACACCATGAGCTACCACCCCGGGTGACACCATGAGCTACCGCCCCGGGTGACACCATGAGCTACCGCACTGGGTGACACCATGAGCTACCGCACTGGGTGACACCATGAGCTACCGCACTGGGTGACACCATCAGCTACCGCACTGGGTGACATCATGAGCTACCGCACTGGGAGACACCATGAGCTACCGCACTGGGAGACAACATGAGCTACCGCACTGGGAGACACCTTGAGCTACCGCACTGGGAGACACCATGAGCTACCGCACTGGGTGACACCATGAGCTACCGCACTGGGAGACACCATGAGCTACCACACTAGTTGACACCTTGAGCTACCGCACTGGGTGACACCATGAGCTACCACACTAGTTGACACCATGAGCTTCCACACTAGTTGACACCTTGAGCTACCGCACTGGGTGACACCATGAGCTACC
>MUZC01004481.1:397716-429574 GCA_002072015.1 Radix auricularia | reverse complement strand
GTGTGTTTGGTCGTTGTAATGGTGTGTTTGGTCATTGAAATGGTGTGTTTGGTCATTGTAATGGTGTATTTGGTCATTGTAATGGTGTGTTTGGTCATTGTAATGGTGTGTTTGGTCATTGTAATGGTGTGTTTGGTCATTGTAATGGTGTGTTTGGTCATTGTAATGGTGTGTTTTCATTGTAATGGTGTGTTTGGTCATTGTAATGGTGTGTTTGGTCATTGTAATGGTGTGTTTGGTCGTTACAATGGTGTTTTGGTCGTTATAATGGTGTGTTTGGTCGTTGTAATGGTGTGTTTAGTCGTTGTAATGGTGTGTTTTGTCGTTGTAATTGTGTATTTGGTCGTTATAATGGTGTATTTGGTCGTTATAATGGTGTATTTGGTCGTTATAATGGTGTGTTTTGTCGTTGTAATGGTGTGTTTTGTCGTTGTAATTGTGTATTTGGTCGTTATAATGGTGTATTTGGTCGTTATAATGGTGTGTTTTGTCGTTGTAATTGTGTGTTTGGTCGTTATAATGGTGAATTTGTCGTTATAATGGCGTGTTTGGTCGTTACATTGGTGTGTTATGTATGTGGTCGTTATAAAGGTGTGTTTGGTCGTTATTATGGTGTGTTTGGTCGTTATAATGGTGTGTTTGGTCGTTATAATGGTGTGCTTGGTCGTTACATTGGTGTGTTATGTATGTGGTCGTTATAATGGTGTGTTTGGTCGTTATTATGGTGTGTTTGGTCGTTATAATGGTGTGTTATCTCTCTCCCAAGTGTAAAATTATTGTTCCCAGAAATCAGCGTTTGTTCAATAATTTATTTTCATATTAATAATATTGAAAAGTTTTAATTAAAACAATAGCCCAAATATATTTATGAAAAACAATAGCCCAAATATCTCTCTATACATAATTCTCATCATGGTCCAAACATGCCGGACACCAAGGAGCAAGCTGTCTGACTCTGACCCCACCTACCAATCAGATTGCAAGAAAAGGTAATTCACAGCGTAGTGGGTCAGGGAGACCAACGATGCATTCAATTGAGGCCAAGTTCTTTATTCTTTCCGAGTATCAGAATAGCATGTATTTCGTAGTGTAGTGGTTAGTACATTCTCCTAACAAGCGGAAGGTCGCAGGCTCAATCCCCAGCTAAGACATTACTTTTTCAAATTTTAAAAATGTTTGTGTTTGTGCTCGTTCATTTCTGACTTTCTTTTCGAGCTTGCGGCCATCCATTTATTACGTATGCAAAAAAGTCGTATTTTTCGTACCCCCTCCCCCTGTTGCACTCCGTACATTTTCGGGGCCCCCGCCCCTTCCGAATGCGTCCGTACAAATCCACCGGTTTAAAAATGACTTTTTTAGTCAAAATATATTGGGTTCACTCTTTGGGACAGTCCATAAAGGACGTCACGAGCCTAAGGGGGTGGGGGTCAAGCATTTGTGACGATGTGTGAAGAGGGTGAGTTTTTTTAAAAGAAATATGACGTCACATCAAAATGCGCAAATTTAAATAAAAGTTCACCTAAAATATTTGATTGCTTCAATTTATTCAATGACGTCTTCGATGGCTTCACACGTGTTAACGATATTAGAGTGCAGCCTTACACTAAATACATATGTAAATGATATAAAGTTATTTGCAACATGCTAATTTTCAATAAGAAAATATGGGTTATATCCCGTTATGTTTATATAACGGCTGAGACAACGATAGGCGAGAGAAAAACTTCTAATTTAAAGAAATGGAAATATAAATCAGACGGATATATTTTAGCGATGTGTGAATGTTTGGTCTGAATCAAATATTAATTACTTTTAAATAATTAAAAGTTCAAAATTTCCTTTGCATTAAATTATAAAACATTATTGCATATCAGTCTTGACTCAGTCAGTCACGGATGCCGTTTGCAGTCTGAGCGGNGCCAAAAGCCCTTTTTTCGAAATCCCCCCCCCCCCTTTCGGTAGGAAATTTAGGGGTGCCCCCCCCCCCCATGACTTCGCAACACGGCTGTTCATTCGCGTTCTGATTTCTTCGTGATGTAGTTTTTATCTGTACCCCCCCTGAATTTCTTTGCACTATTTATGAGCAACTCTGCGGCGTATGCTACGCCACGGGCATCTAGTACTTATTAAAAAAACAAAAACCACATCAAGCCAAGTTAAGATAAATATATGCTCGGCCATTTTGAAGGGCTATTTTTAGTTCAACCAATCACAAGATCCTATTTAAGCCTCCCGTAAACCAAAGAGCGGACTCACATCAGTGTTGTGATATCGCGGCAGGGTGACAATGTCGGAGCATGATAAAATAAAGATCGAAAACCTCAATGATTGATCGATGTTGTTGCCTGGATTATGATGGAGCCAACAGGACTATCATAATTTGGTTTCTTCCCCTCACAAAATTCGATTTTAATTCACAACAATTTTCGGAGCAGTCTTAAACGCTAAATGGATTTCAAAAGTAAGTTTGTATTTATCATTTGATTTGTAACAAAATGTATGAATAAATCACAATGTCTTAAGCTTTTCAAACATTAATTCAATGCGGTTAATTCCGTGCTAAAAGTAAAAGTGTGACTACAATACATCTGATAGAATTGCCTTGCAGTGGGGCCATGTGTCATCGCATTGGGGCCGTCCTTAAATGACGTCACGTGATTTTGGCCGATTTTTACCCCCCCCCCTTTCCTTTTTTTTTACATTTCGTCACAAAAAACTTGGAACACCCTCCAATATGACGCCACAACGCTTCGACCACCCCCCCCCCTAAAATTCGTATATTTTATTTGAAAATCAGCCTGTTTCAAATCACTTTATTTTCATTTTAGAATGCATTTAGTATAAGGCTGCACTCATATCGTAAACCGCTTGAAACTATGTAAAACGTCAGAAAATAAATTGTAGGAAATCGAATATTTAAAGGGAACTTTTATTTAAATTATCATGTTTTCACGTGACGTCACAATTCTTAAACTCCCCCTTCCTCTCGTCACACATCGTCACAAATATGTGGACCCCCCACGTCCCCTAGGTGCGTGACGTCATTTATGGACGGTCCCATTAACACAAGCGAACTCTGTAACTAAAACGATAAATGCAAAGCTTCATTCGTGGTTGTCCAAAGTCAGGCCCGCGGGCCAAAACCAACCCCAACGCAAATTTTAAGTGACCCGCATCTTCTTCTAAAATAAGTAATCGACTGACGTATTGTTTCGTAGACGAAATTATTTTATAAGAAATTTTGAAATTTTGTCAAATGATGGCGAAATCGACAACATAATTACCACTGTTTACCTATTACTAGATATTTAGTCGGAAAGACCAAACAAGGGCAGCATATTTAATTGTATTTGTTTATTCTGCTGTCAATTACCTTTAATCGCCAAGTAAAAAACCCACCGTATTTAATACTGATGGTGTCCCTGCCATGTCTGGTTAGCACAGTTGACAGACAAAACTTGTCTGTATAATCAAAATCAGCGGGAAGGGGGGGGCAAAGATTTTAAACTTCACTGTATTATTCACCAACAAGTTCTTTGTGCCAAACATCTTAGATATAATCGTGTCCTTAAGCCAGGGATAAAGGCTATGAGGACAGTTTCAGCAGTATCTGGTTGACATCCAGGGAGAATACGGAGATGTTGTAAATCACAATGGTATAAATGGATCGGTCGGGGGATATCACGTCAGTGTTTGTGCGTATGGTGGTCGAACCGTCCGGGGTCGAATCGTCCTACCACCCCTGGACTCCGTTATACTTCCTACTCATATTTGCAGCATTGTCGTATGAGTGTCCAAGGCATTTTCAGGGATTCGTACAAACATTTGCCCATCATTATTATACAGTATGATAACATTTAAATCATTGGGGGCCCCTGACTTTAGCCTGCTCATCCCACCCCCTTTAATCCGTCATGGGGGAGGGGGGATCTGTGACGATGTGTGACGAGGGGGGAAGGTGTGTCTAAAAATGTGACGTCACATTAAAAAACGCACAACTTAAGTATAAAAGTTCCACTTAAATATTATATTTATTTAATGACGTTTTCAATGGCTTCACGCGTGTTACAATATTAGAGGGCAGACTACACTAAATAAATATTTAAAGGACAAAAATAATTTGCAACATGCTAATTCTATTTAGGAAATGCGGTTTTAATTTTTTTTGGGGGGAGGGGGGGCTGGGGGTGTCAACGCTTTGTGACATCATAGCGGGAAAAATAGTTGGGGATCTAAGTTTTTGTGACAAAGTATGACGCGAGGTGAGGGTGGGGTAAACATCGGTAACCTCACGTGACGTCATTTATGGACTGCCCCTTAAGTCGTGAAGGGGAAACACCATGAGCTACCTAGGGCTGCAATGTTATTGAAAAAAGCTGCGCGGTTACTCGTCCAAAACGCCACAAAAGTTTCGCGGTCATGACGACTACAGAATGCAACCTTTGCCACCAACCATGCCCCTCATTTCACACAGTAGCTAACAACGTACTAGTCTATATGCTTTATAAACTTTTATTCCTGCTGTAAATGCAGTCGTCATACTCATAAACTAAAACTACAGTGAACTGAACGTTCAAACAAAATGTCAACAACAATGACGTCACGTTAGGTCAGGCCACAGGTCCCAGCAGCTTGAATGTTAATGTTTGCTAGGCGGCGGTCAATGTTCCCTATAAGATTTGTTGGTTCGTGTGCAAATTAGAAAAACGGTCGTGAGCAAAGTTGCATAGCTTCCTTTTTTTGTGCAATGCTACACTATTTGCTGCGCAGTTATTCTAAACCACTGCCCGGCGTCGTCTAGAGAACTGCGCAACCACGCAACTGAAAATGAACATTGGCGACGGTAGTAACATTTTTATTGATAAAATTTACATTCTGACATCTTTGTACGTCTCATTAAAATCAGTTTTTCTGCTAAGTCTACACAAGAAAGGGTCCGAGTAAATTGAATTTTTTCAGCAAGGTGCGTCAACAGCCGTGGGCGGGTGGAAACAGTTATCACATCACCAACCTTTTAAAGACAAAACCTTTAACTCTTACAATTTAAAGAAAGTCCAAATTATTTTAAACCTTTGTTTTGTCGAGATTTCAAGAATGAAATCATATAAAAATGTTCCTTTATTTTTCGTTATTACAGTAAATATCTATATTTTGATGAGACGTCACATTTCTTTAACACCCCTCCCCCCATCGTCACTGATCGTCACAAATTCTTGACCCCCTCCCACTCTTGGCGCGTGACGTCATTTATGGATGGCCCCTAAGATCAGATTATGAAAATGGAATCCCTAAAGCGTGGCATTTGATAAGTTATGATCAATGAAAACATATGGCGGTGCTATTCTTACTTTGTTCCGAGCATCTCATGCGTTTGAACAGCTGCTTATAAGTTTGCATTGTATCAATAAATGTGTGAAACAAGAAACATATTGACAGATAAACTGTGTGCTGCGTGTGTTGAGCTCAAATCAACGAAGTAGGAACCATGGGTTGGACGATATATCAGTATGTGTACAACAGCAAAAATTCCCATTAATTTGATAACGCCTAAACTAATATATTTCCTGTAATCAAAAGTTTTCAGTACCGTTGAAAACTCTCTTTTTGCTTTTCATATTTAAGTCTTTCGTCATGTGTGTGTGTTGTTTTGCAAAGCCTAACCCGTCATAGACGTGTTTAATTTGAGAGTTGCCACTTTGCTATAAATAAGTGGGTTTGGGTTGAATTTGGGGCACGCAGCCACACAAAAGGTTCGCCGCCAAAGTCTAGAGGGGCCTAGACCAATAATACCTGACGCCTTGTTGCCAGTGAGCACTGGCTTTTTTAAAATAATCGTCAAGAATTTATATTAATTTTTAGCGCATTTTCGAGAAGTCGAATGCGCTATTGCACCCGTTTTGTCCGTCCGTCCGTTCGTCATCACCTTTGATCTCAGCATCCATAAGTCCTAGACCCATGAGGTATATATGTTTTTTGTATGTCCTGACCTGCAATTTGTGCATCAACACTCAGTTACTCGATCCGTTAAAAAACCCCGTTAAAACTACCAAAAAATATTTCGAATCGAGAGGTAACACTAGCGCAGGGAACGGCCGCCATTGCCGGAAGTCGAATACATAGTTCTTCAAGCATTGAAGAGTGGTGCGAAAGCGTGCAAAAGAATTATTATTTTTTTTAGTTGACGTCATTAGAATATGTGTAAAAGTTTAGATAGTTTTACGTCATCATTTGTGGTGACTTGTAGTTAGATTAAAGAGAAAATAAATTTTTTTAAAATGTAAAGAAATGACTTTTAAATAAAAAAAATGTCAGGTATATTCATTACACAAGAAAATTCATAAAAATATGTCTAAAATCTAAACACAATTACTGATAACTACATAATTCTGATATCTAACATAAGTACTGATACATAATACGAAAATGCGCTAACACGTCCTGAATTCCAATAGGGACCAGGCTTAACATGATTTTTTTTACTTGTCTCGTAAACCAAGGCCGGAATCTAATGTTATGCAGGTTTCTCCAATTTGTCCCCACCACCACTTATATAAATGACAATGAATAAATAGAGTAAACAAATAATATTAATTTTTAAAATTAAAATTGGGACGCACAGATTAGCAGGTTTGAAAGGGAAAGGTATCAAATTTTAAAAAAAAAAATCTTGGTGAATGTTGATTATTTTACATAAGGATGTGATGAAATCTTTGAATTAATTTTTAAAAGAACTTTGTAAATCAATACATAAAAATCTTACATTTATTTACGCAGAATTATGCAAATGCACTTAAGAAATATGTCTTCCTTTCTCCCCTTAAAAAAAAGGGGTTGCACTTAAAGACACACTTGTGGAGTAATAAGACATTCAAGGCCTCGTACATCTCGGTGTGTTTCTCTTTACGAACGTCGAACTTCCCAGACCCACGCAGCCGATGATTAGTGACGGATTAAACTCGCATCGAACTAATTCATGTCTACCCCAGCTATAAGGCCAACACACAAAGTGGTACACTGTACACCAAGACCAACACACAAAGTGATACACTCTACACTAAGACCAACACATAAAGGGGTACACTGTATACCAAGACCAACACACAAAGTGGTACACTGTACACCAAGACCAACACACAAAGGGGTACACGGTACACCAAGACCAACACACAAAGTGGTTCACTGTACACCAAGATCAACACATAAAGGGGTATACTGTATATCAAGACAAACACACAAAGTGGTACACTGTACACCAAGACCAACACACAAAGGGGTACACTGTACACCAAGACCAACACACAAAGTGGTACACTGTACTCCAAGACCAACACATAAAGTGGTACACTGTACACTGTACACCTAGACCAACACAAAAAAGGTACACTGTACACACAGACCAACACACAAAGTGATACACTGTACACCAAGACCAGCACATAAAGGGGTACACTGTATACCAAGACCAACACACAAAGTGGTACACTGTACACCAAGACCAACACACAAAGGGGTACACGGTACACCAAGACCAACACACAAAGTGGTACACTGTACACCAAGACCAACACATAAAGGGGTACACTGTATATCAAGACCAACACACAAAGTGGTACACTGTACACCAAGACCAACACACAAAGGGGTACACTGTACACCAAGACCAACACACAAAGTGGTACACTGTACTCCAAGACCAACACATAAAGTGGTACACTGTACACTGTACACCTAGACCAACACAAAAAAGGTACACTGTACACACAGACCAACACACAAAGTGGTACACTGTACACCAAGAACAACACACAAAGTGGTACACTGTACACTATACACCAAGACCAAGACACAAAGTGGTACACTGTACACCAAGACCAACACACAAAGTGGTACACTGTACACCAAGACCAACACACAAAGTGGTACCCTGTACATTGTACACGAAGACCAAGACACAAAGTGGTACACTGTACACTGTACAACCAAAACCAACACACAAAGTGGTACACTGTACACTGTACAACCAAAACCAACACACAAAGTGGTACACTGTACACTGTACAACCAAAACCAAATCACAAAGTGGTACACTGTACACTAAGATCACCACACAAAGTGGTACACTGTACACTTTACACCAAGACCAGCACACAAAGTGGTACACTGTACACTAAGATCACCACACAAAGTGGTACACTGTACACTGTACACCAAGACCAACACACCAAAGTGGTACACTGTACACCAAGACCAACACACAAAGTGGTACACTGTACACCAAGACCAACACACAAAGTGGTACACTGTACACACAGACCAACACACAACGTGGTACACTGTACACACAGACCAACACACAAAGTGGTACACTGTACACCAAGACCAACACACAAAGTAGTACACTGTACACACAGACCAACACACAAAGTAGTACACTGTACACTGTACACACAGACCAACACACAAAGTAGTACACTGTACACACAGACCAACACAAAGTAGTACACTGTATACTGTACACCAAGACCAACACACGAAGTGGTACACTGTACACACAGACCAACACACAAAGTAGTACACTGTACAACAAGACCAACACACAAAGTGGTACACTGTACACCAAGACCAACACACAAAGTGGTACACTGTAAACCAAGCCCAACACACAAAGCGGTACACTGTACACTGTACACCAAGACCAACACACAAAGCGGTACACTGTACACTGTACACCAAGACCAACACACAAAGTGGTACACTGTACACCAAGACCAGCACACAAAGTGGTACACTGTACACCAAGACCAACACACAAAGTAGTACACTGTACACAAAGACCAACACACAAAGTGGTACACTGTACACCAAGACCAACACACAAAATAGTACACTGTACACCAAGACCAACACACAAAGTGGTACACTGTACACTGTACACCAAGACCACCACACAAAGTGGTACACTGTATACCAAGAACAACACACAAAGTGGCACACTGTACACTGTACACACAGACCACCATGACAAAAGTATCGCATGAAGGGACGGCGTTAGACATATCTTAAAAAAGTCAATTGTCGCCCGCTGACAGATTATGGGACAAATTCAATTTTATTCAATCAAGGCGATTCGGGCGCCTTGGCGTCTTTGTGATGTATACGCCTTGAGTCTATAAGGAAACTTCCTGTTTTCGTATTGTGTTCTATCCTCTAAACTCTAAGCCTTAAAAAAATTCTTTGTTCTGTTGTTTAAAAAAAAAAGAAAAAGAAAAAAAGAGTTTGTTTGAAAACGCGCGATATTTTGTCGTAACGAAAGCTTGCAGGCACTGGTGGTGGACAATATGAAACGATGTTTGCAGACGATAACTCTGTGACAGCATTACACTCAGACCAATGACATGTCCATAATCTGGAAAATGTCTTTGGTGTAAAATAATAATAATACTGTTACAATCATAATAACATTAAAAAATTGTTTTATTTTTGGTATTGTTTCGTACTTTAACGATAGTGTCTTACTTTTTATTTTATTTAAAGAGAGTGTATTTTTAGACACCACCATATATTTTGAAGGTTGTCTTAAGACTTAAACACTATCTTACCTTGTCAAAGTTTCCGACCTTTGCAACGCAGCGTTCTCTTTTTGGACATTGTCTCTACTTTTTTTGAAATATTCTTATTTTTTAAAGTTGTCTTATCTTTTTGGTCGTCGTCTTCAAATTGGCAATGATGTTAATTGCTTAAAAAACAAACAAACAAAAATAACCTTGTTTACATTAACAAATAATTGTATTGTGATTTTAGCCTAAAATCAATACAAATAAAATTCCTAACATACAACGTGAAATCAACTTCTTGTAATCTCCTATAGACTTACAAAAGATCTGGCTCATCGCTGCCCTGCTGGTGTCCGTCTGCATCATCATACGACAGCACTACCTCCTGGCGGCCACATCCCTGCACGCCCTGCCCTACCCACCGCCCCTGGTTGTCAACATCGCACCAGTGGTCGGGGCTGAGGGGAAATGGCAAGGGAGCGAATCTTCAAAATTATTGTGAGTTGCCTGACGAAATATTCTTACGAGGGACGCTATAGAGGAGGGGTGGGGAAACTTTTTCTTTGAGAGAGCCATAAACTTATCTTATCTTATCTTATATGTTACAGACGCTCCTTCTGTACAGAAGATTATTGCGTCCTACGTATTTCTATGGTTTGTGTTTAGTCCCGTATTCTTACTAGAGTTTTAAATGATGATAAAGTGTTGACTTTCCTGGTTTCTTCAGGCAACCCATTCCACGCCCGAATACCGGACGGAAAGAAAGAAAACTTGTATGCGTTTGTTCTTGCATATGAAATAAGAAAGGTGTTTTTATCTTTATGTCTATCTGAGGGTTGTATTAAGTTATCTTTGTGTTGTATTTCTAAATTAGAATTAATTGCCTTATGTAAAATTACTAATTTACTCTTGGTTCTTCTATCCTCTAGTGTTTCAAGGTTTAATGATTTAACTAATGGTGTTACTCTTGTCAGTTTTGAATATTCTCCAGTAATGAATCTGGCAGCTCTTTTTTGGATTTGTTCTAACTTATCAATATTTTCTTTGGTGGATAGGTCCCATACAGAAGATGCATATTCTAGTATAGGTCTCACCAGGGTGAGGTAGCATTTTAGTTTTATATCTTTGTTACATTTGTAAAAGTTTCTTTTTATAAAGCCTAAGGTTTTGTTTGATTTTTTAATAACTTCATTGACATGGGGATTCTAAGATAGTTTCTCATTTATTATGACTCCTAAGTATTTTGCATCTTTAGTTTGGGTTAGTTCTTTTCCATGAATGAAGTATTTTGAATTTATTTGTTTCTTTTTCTTTGTTACTCTTAGCAGTTGACATTTTCATGGGTGGAAGGACATACTCCAGTTAGTTTCCCATTTTATTAATTTATCTAAGTCTTTTTGTAAAATTGTACTATCTTGTTCTGACTTGATTGTTCTATAGATTATACAATCATCAGCAAACAACAGATATTTAAAAAATCATGTTAAGCCTGGTCCCTATTGGAATTCAGGACGTGTTAGCGCATTTTCGTATTATGTATCAGTACTTATGTTAGATATCAGAATTATGTAGTTATCAGTAATTGTGTTTAGATTTTAGACATATTTAACAAAAAAATCATGTCCCCCGAGACTGAATGTTAGGCTTTTTAATGTAATCATTGTGTTCTGGTTGTAACTTGTACAAGTGATATCTTTTTGTTGGAAAAAGGACGATAGTAGAGCGATTATAGAGAATTACTTTAAAAAAATATTTTCCTATCCTTTAAAAATATCTAATTTAATCATTATAAATTAGTAAAATTTGATAAATAATAGCAAAGAATTTCCAAAAAGAATTTCCGGTTTTTACTAAATTTTTATTAACTTGCTTTCGCTCATATTTATTTGTTTGACTGTCCACAAAATTTCCAACGTAAAATTAAAGCACTTTTGGTGGTCCTAGAGATCTCAAAATTCTACCACAGATAGATCTTGTATGAAGATGCATTCTATCAAAATTTCAGATCGATCAAATGTACCTCAATTAAAAGAATACATTTTTTAGTTTATCTCTATAGCATATGTGTTCGTCTGCTAGATGAGTTCACCCCGCGACAGCATCCCCCGTGTTATTAAAACGTTGGGCGGGCGCTTATGAGGTGTTTGGATTAAAAAAACAACAACCCGTAAAAACTAAGTTTTTGACTAAAAATCCCTCATATATGAGACATAACTAAAAGTATTGATTATATTCAAAATAATATGCACCGCGCAAAAAAAAAAAACAACAACAAAAAACAACAAACATGTAGACTACCGGCTGAACGTGATTTAACTCTCTTGCTATCAAACGGGGAAGGGTAGGGTTGGGGCGTGGTCACCGATGGTTTGAACGAACTCCAGCAAACACGTGGATGTCAACAACAACAGACGGCTACCATACATTTATATAGAGAAAAACTAAAAGTGCATTCATTTAATTACGGTAAATTCGATCGATCTGAAATTTTGATAACAATGCATTGTTTGGTGACAAAAGTCTATGTACAAAATTTCAGCTCGATAGCATGACTGAAAGTGGGTCATTTTTTACTTTTATTTTTCCGCCGGACCAACGAAGAGACGACGGTGAAGTTAATATAAGGGATTTAATAAATAAAGGTAAAAAAATGATTTTTTAAAACATCGTTTTTGTAAGATAACTAAAAATAAAAATAAATAGAGTTTTAAAAAAAAAGGAATTAAAAAAACACTTTTTATAACTGGACTAAAAAGAAGAGAATAATTTAAAACTGATTAAGTTCAAGTAGATCTACTTCGATTTAATTTGACTAAAAACGTGGGACGGGTACCTCAAAATTCCATTCAAATTTAGAAATACAACACAAAGATAGGTGTTTGGTATAAAATATATATATATTTATAATTTAGAAGTTAAAAGAGAGATCTATAAGTGAGAGAATGAAAGAACTGCATATGTATAACCTCATAGCGCCTACGTTTTTAGTCAAATTAAATCAAAGTACTTGAACTTATAGTTTTTAATTGTTTTCTTCTTTTTAGTCAATTTACAAAAGCGTAAGTTTTAAAAATATTTTTTAACCTTTATATTTATTTTATTCAAGTGAAATCATTCTAGATCCCGTCACGCAAATATCACACCAATAATGTATCAGTATAATGCGCACCACGCAGCAATCTAATATTAGCATTCAAAAAGCGGGAAAACCCCATTAACTATCACTCTAAATTAAATTAAAAGCAATTTCAAATTTTAAAAATTTGAAACTAAACAAAACAACAATGGCTTTCAAAAACTGCTGCATTGTTATCCTTATAAAAGTCTAAGTGATCCTAATTGCATATTAATTTTAAAGAATTTATTTCATTGCTGTTCAATCGCCAGTGACATTGTTTTCCTACGCTAACCAAATCAAAACATGTTCGCTTATCCAAAAACTCACCGTGTTTTCTTTTAGTTGCAGCATACGAGGAAAAAATTATCTATATTATACGAATTATACGTTAATAGAGTGTATCCGGAGTCCCGAACAGCACTATTTTCATTGCATTATTAACTCAAAATACACAATTTTCTTTGAAAAATCCATGCACAATGATAGCACTGTTGTCATTGAAAACTATTCCAGATAATACAAAAAATTATGTTCTTTAAAATTAACCAAAAATTTAACAAAAAAACCAGGAGCCCATAATTATGCATAAAAAATTATTTTGCTTTTCGTAAATGTAAATATTGACGTAAATAATAGATCTACGTGGTATGAAAGATGTTAATCCAAAAGCGTCAAAGACTGCAGTGGTATTTGGAGGATGGGGTTAGCACTTGTTGAAATCCTCATAAAAATTTTTACGGTACTAAACGGTAATAATAAATTGATAGTCATACTAGCGTTGTACCCCAGTAAGCAACCGGGCTTACGGCGCTTCACCTAAAATAATAGTACCGGTAACAAAAATATAATGATCAAAGCATTCAGTGTGAAACAATCATATCCTAACTTCAACATTTAATGACAGCACGGTACACAGAAGAATTTAAAGTGATATCATGAGTACATTGTTGTTTAATTGATTTTGAAGGTAATGTTTGGTTCTTTGGGTGATGTATAGCCGCCATTGTTTGGGTGACGTATAGCCGCCATTGGTTCTTTGGGTGACATTTAGCCGCCATTGTTTGGGTGATGTATAGCCACCATTGTTTGGGTGACATTTAGCCGCCATTGTTTGGGTGACATTTAGCCGCCATTGTTTGGGTGATATTTAGCCGCCATTGTTTGGGTGATATTTAGCCGCCATTGTTTGGGTGATATTTAGCCGCCATTGTTTGGGTGATGTATAGCCGCCATTGTTTGGGTGATATATAGCCGCCATTGTTTGGGTGATATATAGCCGCCATTGTTTGGGTGACATATAGCCGCCATTGGTTCTTTGAGTGACGCTAGCCGCCATTGTTTGTTTGGGATACTTATAGGCCAACATCGTTCTTTAGGATGACTTCGAGTAGTCAAATATTGTCAAACTACCACTAAACACACCCACATACGCAAAGCACACCGGATATTTACAACCACTCATTCTTCCAATCATTGCTCTTCAGATAACGTCGACAGGGCCCTCAGCCTAGGACCCTATGTAAAGATACTATCGCGAAAGGCCTTGGTGGACAATGATAAGACTTTCGAGCTCCCATGGGGTTCACCGCGCTTACCCACGCCTCAGTCATCGACTGCTCTCACGTTATTATTTCAACGATGAACAGTGAATCTCAAACGCGCGGCTTCTCCGCCTCATAGAAAGAAATGTTGTATATGTTTAATGCACCACTTGTATAGTTTTTTAATTTTAATTTTTTGACTGAAACATTTTTCTACGAGATAAAGGAGACAATGCTAATCTTAGCATTACTCCAGTTTTGGACCTAGAAATCGTTTAAGAACAATAACAAGCTAAGTTACTACCGCGTGCCATCTCTGAATTACGGTTCTTTCTCACCACCATCCGCAACTCCCATCTTAGAAAAAAAACATAAGACTTATAAAATATATTAATATACGCACATTTCCGACGACCATTTTACCAGAACGCACTGAATTAATTCAAACTATTCTTCATCATTTCATGGGCTCTAATGTCACCCCACGACACACACACACACACGCGTTTGTTGATGTAAAATTAGTTTTCTCGTTTTCCTAAAATATATCTAATGGAAATATCTCTGGTAGTCGAAGTCATAGAGAAAAGATTGTGCTGAATATCACATTTTCCACCCCCCCCCCTAAAGTCTTAATGCCTTAATGAAAGTTTATAGAAATAACACAACATTTTTGTTGCTTCCTTGGAGCGGGAGCGGAAACAAAGTTGATGATACCAAAGCCATGACGCAAAGATATTTTACGTCAAGTCTTCATGTCTGTATATATATTATTTCACTCTCTCTACTCGGCAGTGCAATAAAAAAAAAAGTATAATATTTTTTTGGTATTGTTGTTTTAGGGTCAATTAAAGGGTTATTTAAAAAAAAAAAAGTTAACAATTTAAAAATTGATTTAAAAAAATCACGAAACGAGCAATTCTTGACCACGTTGAGATGACGTCATCAAATTTTTTTAGCACGCCACTGCAATGGGTTGTCATGGACGCTGTGGGTGCCAGTTGTCATGACGTCACCGCGTACGAGCAACAAAACGGTTGGGGAGTTATCATTGTCACCGCTCTGCCACTAGACATCGCGGGCTGCAGGTACGTACACTTTGACATAGACACAAACCTATGGAAATGCTGACCATTACTTTAAAAGGAAAAGAAAAATATACCTGTAATTAAATTAACTTATCTCCCAAAACTCAAGTCTTATTAAAATCAATGTGTTTCTCTTGTCAAGTCAACGGGATGTGTTCATGTAGGAAAGACAGACAAATAGGTCTAAACCACGTTTATACGCATTCAGTTTGAGGCGATAAAAGAATATCCTGGCAGACCAATGACGTAATATCATAGATGTTCAAATTATTAAACCTTTCAAGATTGAATATAACTTCTTATGAAAAAGTTATCAGGAATGACGCATTCTTTAAAGTATATAAAAGAGCAAAACTTAATGGTTGATAAAAATCCACTTTTTACTAGAGTAGATTAACTTGACAGGTCTTGCCAGCTCTTCAAACTTTGTGTTTAAAATATTACTTTACCGTCAGTATATTATCTCAATGACCTGTGTAGAGTATTTAATAACCTGATCACGAATTGGTGCACATGTAATTAATCAGAGTTTAAAGTATAATTCGATGTGCAACAAAGGATGAAAACGAGTTGATTTTATATAATCCTACACAACTTAGTGAAATATTTCTTAGAAACATGAAATATGATTATGGAAAAGTCCCTAATGGCGCAGTCATGGGCATCGAACTCTGTGCTAAAAAATGTGAACATATTTCAGCATTTCAAAGTCTTTATACTTTAATCATGAAACAATCTACTAGAACATTTCTCACAAGTGTATGCATGAAATAGAATATGTCTTACCACTGTATATATAAACAAGGGCATGTTTAACAACTATATGTATACTATAAACTAGAAGATGTCTGGAATCTAAATAAAGTAAAACATGTCTAACAGTTTTGTAGAAGTATANTATATATATATATATATATAAACAAAATCATGTCTCCCATGCTTTCCACAGTGCCCCCAAATGTGTCCAGCTGACCAGTGACACAGTCAGGTCCGACCTTCATCAGTTTGAGACCCCTCATCTACTCGGTCACCCTGACCTTTTATCCGGGTACCTCTGGGCCGCCAAGAGAGGTGCTACGTCGATCCTCCGCGTCGATTGTCCGACACTGCCCTTGACCGACATCACACGGTCGTTGAGACTGGCAGACGAGCGTCCGTCTGGACTGTGGCTCAACTCGACCACCTCGTTCGACCCATCTCGTCACTGGGGTCAACCGCTTACCCTCGATGAAATTAACGAGAAGATATTACCTGGAGAGGTCATTGGCAACCAATCCATGTCTTCCACATCGGATATGCTTTATTTGGGGGACCTTGGGGACGTATCCGTCCGCCATGCCGTTTGCGTATCATACACTGAATGGATGAGAAGCCCGGATAATGATAAGCCAGAATATCTGGCGCCTGTGGCTATAGGTCCGGGTGTTATTACGTCACTGCCCGTAGGGCCAACGCTTTTCCTAAATAATTCTTTCTACTGCCTGTTCAAACCTCTCGGTGCCGAGAATGCGAAACTGAAATTGTTTGAGACTCTCTGGATTCACGAGCTGAGGAGGCTGAGGCTCATTAACGAGGCTTTCTACCCCTCGATATCGCCTCGGTCAGAATACTCCACTCTTTGTTCTAACAATGACGGAAATGACACACTTGGTGACGTCAAATTACGAAAAATGCTCGAATGTGTCCAGGCCAAAAAGTGTCACCACACTTTGAACACCAAAGATTGTGTAACGCATACAGCTGACACCATTCTTAGTTGCTTAAACTTCAGCCCAGGTTCTATCGCCCGAAATCTGGAGCTGCTGAAAGCCTGGTTGAGAGACATGTTTTCCCTGGGGTTACCGGAAATACGCCCACAGAATGTTCCACTTACGAACGCGTTCAAGATCAAATACAGCCAAGGTGCTATTTTATCCCGACACAAGGCTCAGCTGAGCGAAATGTGCACACGGATTTCCCAATCAATGGATAAGGTGTGCTCCGATCATTTCCACCCGAGCCTCAGCTTCCTGGACGCGACGTCACATCCGGTCATGGACGACGTCTTGCTCATCGTCGTCTTCAATTACGAATCCCTTTTCCGGAACATTCCGTACACGGAGTTCATGCACAGACCTTACTTCAAGCATATCCTGTACTGCGGCCCGTCGGTGGACCGGTTCGCAAGCTTCGCGGCCGACCTCGGCCTGCCGTACCTCAGCTACGTGGAGGGCCTGACCCACGGCTGGCACCTCATGTACGAGTGCGTCACCCACGGCATGAAGCTGGGACTTCCGGTCAAAGGCTACCTGCAGATCGGGGAGGACATTCTGCTCAACAACTGGAACCTTGTCGGTCTTCCCCGGGACCGGATCTGGATGCCGGCCGGATTCACCACGAGAAAGCTGTACGCCACAAAGCGGGTCCACAACTGGGTGCACTGGAACACGCCCATGGGTCAGCGCGCGGTCATACAAGTGTTCTCGGAGTTAAAACGCGCTGCCAGGGATTCGTCGCCTCAGAACCATTCGCGAAGGTTTTGTGACTTCGCGAAGAGGTTCCTGGCCAACTATAAGCACAACATCGGGACGGAATCCATCATCCACCGCGCGATGGATATCTTCTACATCCCGGAAGTGCTGCGGGACGATTACGTCATGGCGTCCGAGCTGTTCCGGCGCCACGGATCGATGATCGAGATCGCACTTCCAGTCATTCACTACGGGCTGGCCAGGAAGGAGGAGGTCGTGTACATGCCTGGGTCCAGCCTGTGGGGGGAGGACAGGGCGAGGCCGTGGACGCACTACGATGACGTCAACAAGGTTTTCATCCACCCGTTCAAGCTACTGCTGCTGACGTCACAGCTGGACGGAAGGCGATTCTTTTGTGAAATGTTTCTTCCCAGACACGAGCTTGGCCTAATAGATTCAAGAATATTTAACACATCAAATGTTTTGTTAAAAGATTAATTATTTTTTTACGTTTACAGCACAAAATACTTGTATTTGAATTGACACAAGGGGATGCAGTATCACGTGTGACAAATTTGGGAAATTGGAACACATTAGTCCGACACATTAGTGAAGCGAAACTTTGGATACAGCTTGGGGAAAACGTAAGTCCCTAACCTCCTTGGTGAAAACTCTAATCCCCTAAACCCTGTGACTAACACAAAGCCATGTGCGCCAAAGCCTAATCTTCGCCCATTATCCTAGACTATCGTTTGTTGCCAGCTTTAGCGCTAACTTTGTATGGCACTGCTCATCAGATGAAGCAGGTAGTCCTTGTATTAGCCAAGACTAAGTCTCAGGCCAAAAGAATATGTAGAAGAAGAAGAAGCGCTAACAACAATCCTAGACCTTGGCGGCGCCCATCTCCTCTCTAGGTCAGTGGAGAACTTTTTTTTTTAGCGAAAGTCATTCATCATTCTTATTGTGGCAGTGGGCTCGATCCCACGCCCCTCAGCTTGTGAGGTGAGCGCACTGTTGACTTCGCGGGCTATACGGGCTATTAAAACCCGTGCTCTATTTTAAATCTCGTACATACCAAGATCTTTCCAGAAAACGACCAGGATGAATTTTGAACTGAAGTTATGAAACTCTACTTTCTGTTGTGATACGACATTCCATACCTTTGTTGTTTCATAATTTACGGGTTAAGCTGCTTCTGTACAGACTCGAGGAACAATAACTGTTACTGTTTAGAGAGTAAACAAAGCTATTTATCATTCTGTGATAAAAATACCACACTTTTAAGGTTGGCTGGTCCTCTTAGGTCATACTAATATGAGAAATGTTTGATATATTTTGGACAAGCTATGCACAAAAATACATATATGTGTGACAACAATATTTAAATTAAATGTCAATGGTTTGTTAGTGAGTTTTTGGATTAGTTTAGCAAGTGATTGATGGATGGATTAATGGATCTCGACCAAACTTGGTGCTTATAGTTATAGCAATTATGATTGAGACTGAAACGTAAAGAGGTTTTTGAATTTTTATGATGTACCATGAAGAAGCTTTATTCGTATATGAGCTATGTACCGTAAATATTATTTTATACATTTACTATCGAGCCAGGGCCGGTTTTAGGCATAGCCACCCGTCTATGGCATCCGATTAGTGGGGGCCTCGCACAGGAATCATAAAATATTATACAACCCGTAAAAACAAAGTTTTTGACTATAAATACCTTATCTTTGAGACAGAACTGAAAATCCTACATGTGGAAGAAAATCAGCAGTCCGGAGACTGCGCTCTTCATGGGGCTTCCCGGAAAACCCCCTCAGCCCTCTGGCCCCCTAAGGGACGTAAAGACTGAGAAGCCCCCCCCCCCCGGAGCGGTCGCAGCTACAAGCGGCCGCCTGGGCGTCCAGGACACTAGGTCGAAAACGCCTCCCACTAAAGTGTGCCTCCCGAGGGAGGTGTGGAATTTCCAACTGTGACTCGCTATCAACATATTATCACTTTGGCGCCACCCCGGCAAAGCTTACGAGTCTCTATGGTTTAGATCGCCGCAAAGCGTGGGATCATTACTGACCTGCCTAGGGTTTAACAGCCACCGGAAGGTTTCCTCAGAGCTGGCGACCAAAAGCGTTTCCTGGCGGTACCTTTTGCTATTCCGTGCTGGCGCTCCTGGCCCTAAACCGGCACCGCTCAACAGCGTTGCTAGTTAATTGAGGGGGACGAAACGGTCGCTTCGGAGTAACCCGACCCTCAACGGGTACATTGGTTTTCATCATCGGCATTGCATCTAAATGCTTTGCCTAAGCTCCGTACAGCGACTGTAATCATATATGACTAGCACCTAGCACCTAACAACGGTCTTCGGCTGTCCAAGCCAGGGGGTTTGTCGGTTTCAGGTCGTGGTCTGCTCCACAACCCTACTCGTCTGTCGAACCACGTAGAGGTCACCCCTTCTCGACAGTGAGACAGAACTAAAAGTTTTGATTATGTTCAAACACTTACAGACTGAACGTGACTGAACTCCCCTTGACGCACGGATCGACTAAAAGACGACGGTGAAGTTAATATAAGGAATTTAAAAAATGACACACTTTCAAACATGTTATCGAGATGAAATTTTATACATAGACTTGTGTCACCTAACAATGCATTTTCAAAATTTCAGATCGATCGATTGTACCGTAATTAAATTAATGCACTTTTAGTTTATCGCTATATAAATGTATGGTAGCCGTCTGTTGTTATTGACATCCACGTGTTTGCTGGAGTTCAGTCCAACAATCGGTGACCATACCCCCACCCCTACCCGTCCCTGTTTGACAGCAAGAGAGTTAAGTCACGTTCGGTCGGTAATAAATGTTTTTTGTGCAGTGCATATTATTTTGAATATAATCAATTATTTTTGTTCTGTCTCATATATAAGGGATTTATAGTCAAAAACTTTGTTTTTACGGGTTTTTTTTTATATTAAATACCTGATATTAACTTCTTCACCATCGTCTCTCTCTGACGTGGTCCGTTGGGTGGAAAAACAAAAGTGAAAAAATGACCCACTTCCTGTGATGCCATCGTGGTGAAATTTTGTACATGAACTTGTGTTACCTAACAATGCATTCTATCAAAATTTCAGATCAATCAAATATACCATAATTAAATTAATGCATTTTTTAGTTTATCTCTATACAATTGTATTCTAACCGTCTGTTGTTGACATTCACGTGTTTGCTGGAGTTAAGTCTCGACATCGGTGACCCCCCCCCCCCCCAATTTTACAGCAAGGGGATTTCAGTCACATTCAGTCTGTAAATGTTTGTCTCGCGGTGCATATTATTTTGAATATAATGATTACTTCTAGTTCTGACTCATGTATAAGGGATTTATAGAAAAAACAACACTTTTTTTTACGGGATGTTTTTATTTACTTTTGTTTTTCCACCCAATGAACCGACCGCGAGCCCATGACATGACAGTGAAGTTAATATAAGTCATTTCAAAATGTATTTCTTTAAAGAGTGAACTACGACCAAAGACAAATAACCTGAAGCATTCAATCACTGCCAAACCTTTACCCGCTGCTTATATATTTTTTTTAAAGTGCATGTTAAAATGTTAAATTTTAAAGTGTAAATTCGTCTGTCCCGATACAAGACTGATAAACGTGTAACCTAAATATACGTTTAATTTAACTAAAGTTAGATATCAAATGTTTAAGTAGTAAACATTAAACATTTAAATGTTAAATGCTGTTGAAATTAGCAAAATATAATAACGACTCTAAGCATGGGTTTTAGTTTTAGATGTAGAAGTTTTATACCGGTGTAGCTATTTGACGAAATTAAGCTGACACTTATCTGATTTTTCAAAGTATAAAATTGTTTTCGTTTTCAGAACTAAACAGTAATAAAACAAAAGATTATTTTATTAGTCTGGCATTGCTAATTTTTTATTTTTTTGTTTTGATATGGTCAGTTTTTTATTAACTTTTCAATACAGAATATTAATTAAGCTGATAATTATCGACTTAGACTTTTAACACATCGCATGAAAAAATTCATTAAAAATGCAATTAATCGATGTTTTTAAGCTTTTTCATTCTGAAAAACTTCATTCGATGGGACCATCGAATGAAAAAAACCTCCATTATATTTGGGAAATAATTTGTTCAGTATATTTGCGAGTAATTTAGTTATTGAAGTTTTAACGGCGCTTCAACGCAGAAACAGTTTTGCGAACTCCTGGTGAATTTCCCAAATCGTGGGAATTTTTTAGCCAAATTTATACAAATGCCTATTTGGCATTTTTGAGGATTTGGCCTTAAATATGGGAATATTGGAGATTGACAAATTTTAAAAATTAAACACACACTTGAATGACATTAAAATAAAATGATTTGAAACATGTCCATTTTCAAATAAGAAATAATTTTTTAGGAAGGGGGGAGGGGAGCTTTTTTGAAGTCATATTTGTTTTAATTTTAGCGTGTCTAGGTTTTTATTTTGGATCTAGGTTGTTGTAGTTTTTTTATGTATCGTGTTGGCTAGGTTTTTCGCCCTATTTGTGACGTCATATTTGTTTATTCTTTAGCGTGTCTAGGTTTTTTTAAAATTTCGGATCTAATTTTTTTCCCTCGTGTTGGCTAGGTTTTTCAACGCTTCGCCAACAGAATTCAATGAATTTAATACATGTGGGAATTTTTTTGTCTAATTTTGGAATTTTTTGCTCCTGCCTGTGAAAAATTGTCATCTTGAGTTCGCAACACTGCCGCACAAAGGTCATTAGCGCCATACAACTGTAATGATTCACTCAATGTGTACGCCATTTTACCGTCATGCCCATGAAGATTAATTTTTGTTTTATTAATGTCAAATCTGTCTTAGGTTAGGCGCGCTAATTTTGCAGCAGTGTACTATGCATTGGTGGAAGTGTCTGAAAATGCACAACTATTCAAATGCAAGGACCAAAGCAACTCATTGGCGAAACAACTAAAAGAAATGTCATATATTTTTTTGTTGTTGTAACTTTAGTAATCTGTTACGATTTATTGTTTCAAATTTATATGAACAGCAAATTGATGCAATTGAAAGATATGCAATATGACATTGCACTGTAATGTATAAAAAGTGCAACCGAGTTCATGAACAAATACAAAGAAAATTAATGGATTTTTATCGCTTAAATTTCGTCTCAAGAAATAGAGATGGAATGACATTACCAGCTTCCACAAACTTGAGACGACGGAACGTGAACTAACAGTTCGACTATGAAAACATAGATGAATCATTGATAGATTAAAAAACAAATATCGAGTGGAATTTTTCAATTTTTGGTCAGATCAATCTGTTATGCCATTGAGTGCATGTTTTGAGCAAATGGAACTTCACTTTGGTCTTTTTGGATTTCTGCACAATATAAAAGAATTTCAGAATTCGACCAAAATAATTTGATGAAATGTTGCATGGATTTGAATATTGCGCTCACCGATAGATATTGTTCAAATATTGATCTAAAGGATTTATGAAGTGAATTGCAAATATTTTCCAATATTGTTACATATACTCTTTCGTCTTGTCTTGATGCCTTACGTTTTATTTATACTTCATGGTTGAATAATTCAGTTCCAAATGTCCCTATAGCCCTCCGTATAGCATTGACTATTCCGATTACTGTTGCACCTGGGGAAAGAAGATTTTCAAAATTGAAAATAATATTTAAAAAAAAAAAAAAAAAACTATTTAAGAACGACTATGACGCAAAAACGCCTGAACAGTCTGGTAATGTTTATCGAACGAGATATCGTTCAGTGTCTGAATTATTAACAATTTATTTCAGACTTTGCTGCTATCAAAGCACGAAAAGTTTATTTTTGTTGAAGGTTTATTTTTATTATCCAGAGAATAGCCTGTACGTGTTGTGTGTGGTTGGGGGGGGGGNTGTGTGTGTGTGTGTGTGTGTGTGTGTGTGTGTGTGTGTGTGTGTGTTATTTTTATACACTCAGTTCTGGGTTGATCTCAAAATGTTCTAGTAAAATTCAATGATTTACGGCAGAAATGAAGGGTCACGTGATAGAGCGAGTTTTAACCGCTAATCGTCTTTAAGCTTAAATGAATGATGTTAGAAATAATGCAATGTTTTAAAAATAATTTTTGTATTATTAAAAATAGTACACAGCATAATTTATTGATACAAGTTTCATTTATTGGTGGAGCAATGGGTCTAAAATAATAGTAATTTTAAAAAATTATTTTAAGCGATAATTTAAAAAATATAGTAATTTCTTTAGCCGTTTTGAAAGTTATTTCTCTATAATGTCAATGTTATTATTGATTGTTTGACGCTGCAAGATAATTCTAGAAGGTTCGATGTTAAGCCATACATATTTTTAAAAAAAATTAAATAAATATCTTTTGAAAATTTAGTTTAATGTTAATATGTCTCTAAACGTCACATTGAATATTTTTTAATAATAACATAGAATTAGCGCTTTCTTATTTTTATTGAGGTACCACATTATTCGAGAAAGTTGGATTTTCTCCTATAATTATCATTTAAAAATTATACAATTTTTAGTTATGATTTATTTTATGTTTCTTTATATTGTATTGTGTCTTGTTGATTGTTATGAAATCTGATTAAAATCTCCTTGGAAAATCTTACAAATTTCCATTTTCTTTTTTTAAAAATTGAATCCATTTAAGTCAAAGCTGTTGGCTGGATCACAAATGATGGTTGTAAATTAACAGTGAACGCTACTTCGTGTGTTGATGGAGTTTGAGTCATAGATAGTAAACCTTCTTAATGCGACTTTGATTTTGATGTAAGAGGAAAAATATGATGGAAGCCAATGTGGGGTCTCACGGGGATCGGGTCCCAAATGGCAGGTTACAAGGATTAGCATCTCATAACGGCATAATATTTCGTTAGGAAATAGGTAGATATTGGAGAAAGTTGTTCACCAATGAACGAGATCGCATTGGAATATAGCGATGTGTTGGGATAGAGATCTTATCAGGGAAATAAATATTTTATTTGAGGAGACCAAAAAAACAACAACAGATAAACAGAGCCCTTAGAATACAAGTTACATTAAAACCGCTGTTTAGTTTACTATATTTCGAGATTTTTGTTGTGACAGCTTGTGTCAATCCTGACCTGAATTTCAACGTCGCGTGGTAGATAATGTTTATGTCCGAGCTGTGACGGTGTGGAGAGGTGGGAGTGGGGTGGTGAAAGGAGGTGGGAGAGAGATATTGGAATGTTAAGTTACTCAGATGTACCCTAACGAAGTGTGTCACTAAAACTACTAAGAGTTAACCCCCTGGAAGTGATAAGAATTCAGGGGAAGTCATTACACCCCCAACAAACAAAACGTATGCAAAGTCGTGAGGTGAGGCAGAAGGTGTGTACATTTATGATTTCGGAGGATTGGGTGGGGAATATGTTTAATGTCATGAGATAGAGGTGCGAGGGGGTTGTCTGGGATATGGCAGCCATTTTCGGATAAGCAAAGTATCCCAATCATCCATCCCTGTGGCTTTGCCTGGTTGACCACATTCTTCCAATCAGACCATCCAAAATTGGCTGCCCAGTGGTCGTTTCTCTACATCATCTATCCATCTACGCCAGGGGTCTCCAAACTACGGCCCGCGAGGCCCTCTCATACGGCGCTGGAATTTTTTTAATCTCAAAAAAAAAAAAAAAAGATGCTATTTTTACCTCTAGTTTACCACAAAACTTAGTAGTTGGGGTTTAACTGCTGTTAATGCGGCCCTTCTACATAAAAGTTTAGAGACCCCTGATGTACACCTTGGTTTACCTTTCCTTCTGGGGTTTTAGTGGTGATCACTTGTATCTCCAGTGTCATTTTTTCATTCTTTTTAAGGGACCTGCCCAGCATATTCTGCACCTTTATGTTATTAAATCCTTTATATTAACTCGTGGCGTCTAAATGTAGGATTGATTGTTTGCTTGCTTTCCGAAAAAACTTTGGACCGATTTTTAACCCACTTCCAGGTATGCTACTGAGCTCAAATTTTGGCAGACAGACTCATGCCGATAATAGAATGATCTTTCAAATTAATGAATTTTTAGATTATCTCTATTTATCTCTATGTAGAATGTTAATTTTTGTGCTAGAGAGTCGCGGTGCGTATTATATTGAACAACCTTTTTAATACTTTCCTGTCGCGCGGTGCGGTGTGTTTTATATGGACGATACTTTTGAAAAAAAAAAATCAATATTTATGCTAGTCGGTCGCGCGGTGCGAATTATGTTAAACATGATTTTATAACCCCTTTCCCTTGATCAAATTGAGCTGAATTTTTGCAGGCAGACTGTAGTAGTAGTAGATTTTAATGCTATTTCCCCATGGGAGAAATTGCGTTTATATATTTCAAAAGTCTGTTCGAGCTTGCACAAGCTACAACTCTTGAACCATACCAGATAGAGGGTTCGGGTCTTTTGCAAATATTAAGGAAGTCAGCTGGTTGCACACGGACCAAAAATTTGCCGAAAAAAATTACTAGATATCGTGAACAATTTTTTAAAAAACGAAAAAATGTCAGTATTTTGTTAATTTCTCGTCAACCATAACAATAATCGAGTTGAAATAAACGCCAAACTTAAGCTAATAATATTTTCAACAATGCTGGAGGAGGAATTTTGTAAAAAATCCTTTTTCGTTCGACTCCCTTTTTTTAGCAGCAATTTGTAAATAGTATTGTTTGGTTTACTTGCAGAATTATTGATTTTGAAATGACTTTTAATGTAATCTAGAATGATTTCCCTTTAATAAAAAAAAAAGTCGTAAATTCTTTGTTGGAAATTGAGTTTAAATACTCATTAGAATTTTTATTACTTCTTTTAACTATAAATTCTTAATATATGAGACATAATTAAAATTTTGATATTTTTTTTACCGACGTGTGATGCCTATTATAATGAACATACTTTTAAATATGTCTCGTATGTTAAGCCTTTTTAGTTTAAAACGTTATTTTTTACGGGTTTTTAAGGCAATTTCCCATGGGAAAAAATGCGTTCATCTTTTTGAAATGTCTGTAGAACTTGATCTTGCAACTCCTCCTGAACCATACCAAATAGAGAGTTTGGGTCTTTTGCAAATATGTAAAGGAGGTCTCAAGGATGTGCAAGGGCCACACAAAAAAAACAAAACAAAAAAACAACAAACAAACAAGCAAACAAACAAACAAAGAAAAGATTTAGAGATCTACTGGATTTCCTGGAAAATAAACAAAAATATATTTTTTAAAAAAATACCAGTATTTTGTCAATTTCTCGCCAACAATAACATATATTGGGTTGTAATAAACGCCAAACGATAGCTAATAATATTTAGAACAATGTTGAAGAAGGAATTTTTGAAAAATGTCTCTTCGTTTGACTCCCGTAATTTTAGCAGCAATTGTGGAAAGCAATTGTTTAGTATAGATCTAGTATCAAAATTATTTATTTGAAATGACTTTTAATTTAATTCAGCATGATAGTTAATGGGGTTTTCCCGTTTTCTGAATTCTTATGTTCGATTGTTGCGTGGTGCGCATTATAAGACACATTCTTGGTGCATGTGATGTAGAGTTAGGGGATATCCCGTCAGTTAGTACATTTAACTTAAGTACGGTATTTTGAAAACTTTCCGTTTTCCCCTTCTATACCGGTGAAATACCCACCAAAATCATGGAGAATCTAAAAATAGCTTGGTGCCCCTATCATTATCAGACGCGCGTCGCGTGCTGGCGTGTAGGCAGGTCATGTGAAAAACCCAGGGCCGTGTGTGACGTAAGACTTACCTGAGACACATATTTTCTTTTATTATAATTGCAGGCAACATAAATTCAACAATAATAACCATTTAGCATGGACTGTAATAACTGTCAATATGTGTTTTGTTTTTATTTAAATAAGAGCACGGAAATACCTTAGTTGGCCCACCATTTGTTACTTGGTAGAGTCCCAAAATTTGTTATTGGCTATTGTGCCATCATGTATTACTGGGTATTGTCCCACCAATTGTTACTGGGTATTGGCCAACAATTTGTTACTCCGTATATTATTACTATTTGTTATTGTGTATTGTTCCACCATTCGTGACTGGGTATCGTCCCAGCATTTAGTTACTAGCTATTGGCCCACCAATTGTTACTGGGTATTGTCCCACCAATTGTTACTGGGTATCGTCCCAGCATTTAGTTACTAGCTATTGGCCCACCAATTGTTACTGGGTATTGTCCCACCAATTGTTACTGGGTATTGTCCCACCAATTGTTACTGGGTATTGGCCCACCAATTGTTACTGGGCATCTTCCTAGCATTTAGTTACTGGGTATTGTCCCACCAACTGTTACTGGGTATTGTCCCACCAATTGTTACTGGGTATTGTCCCACCAATTGTTACTGGGTATTGGCCCACCAATTGTTACTGGGTATTATCCCATCAATTGTTACTGGGTATTGTCCCACCAATTGTTACTCGGTATTGGCCCACCAATTGTTACTGGGTATTGGCCCACCAATTGTTACTGGGTATTGGCCCACCAATTGTTACTGGGTATTGGCCCACCAATTGTTACTGGGTATTGTCCCACCAATTGTTACTGGGTATTGTCCCACCAATTGTTACTGGGCATCGTCCTAGCATTTAGTTACTGGGTATTGTCCCACCAATTGTTCCTGGGTATTGTCCCACCAATTGTTACTGGAAATTGTCCCACCAATTGTTACTGGGTATTGGCCCACCAATTGTTACTGGGTATTGTCCCATTAATTGTTACTGGGTATTGGCCCATCAATTGTTACTGGGTATTGGCCCACCAATTGTTAATGGGTATTGTCCCACCAATTGTTACTGGGTATTGGCCCATCAATTGTTATAGGGTATTGGCCCACCAATTGTTACTGGGTATTGTCCCACCAATTGTTACTGGGTATTCTTTTACAATATACATTTCAGGCGCTCCTTTCTTCATGAATTTATTGCGGTCCACGCTTAGCATTTCATATTTATAATAGTTTTGAAAGTTGATAGTGTTAGGCACAGAGAGAATGAAAGACAGAGAGAGAGAGAGAGAGAGAGAGAGAGAGAAAGAGAGAGAGAGAGGGGGGATCGAGACAAAGATGGAATAAAAATAGTAAAAAAGGAGATAGACATGTAGGGAGAAAGGAAGGGAGCGAGATTGAGGGAGTAGGAGATGAACTAAATAAAATAATAATTTCCTCTGTCTTCAGGTCCAAGTTATTTTTCCGAGAACACATCCTCCAAGGGAGACCACCTGAAGACAATGCAACCATTCAAACCAACCAGCGTAATGTGCGCTTAGCAAAGGGAGGCCAACATCAAAACCTTGATCGGGCAGATTCGAAGAGAGTTGTCGTTGCTGAATTTAACGAGAGTTCTGAAGATGGCGCCAATGACGTTTTTTGGTTAAGCTGGTGACGTTATGGGCTACGCGTTTGGTTGTTTTCCCTTAAAAATGTATCTGGATGATTTGACTCCCCTTTCTCTGGGTGACCAAAATGGCCGATGGAGGCAAGTCTAGCACCAAATGAATTTATGCAGTGTGTGCGGAGGAGATGGTTGTGGGGGCGGGGAGGGGGTTGTCAAGGCGACCCTTGTGTTGGGAACCGCTGATTTAAAAATGATTTAGCTCTATAAAAATGTGGCACTCATCTCCACGGTTGCATGTCTTCCATAACACAGTTCGTTTAAGAACTTACTGGGGTGTCATTTGAGTTCTTTTAAATAATTCCTGAAAGGAAATCTTTCTATCTGGATTTACACATATTGTATTTATTCTAGGGCTGCGAAATTAACTATCAATTAATAGATTAATCGTTAGAAATTTAATCGATTAAAATAATTTGATCGATTAAAATCTTAATAAAATTTAATAAAATAATTCTAATATTTTTTTCAAATCTATTAATAGTATGTTCTTTTATTTTCATACTTTTCCCTCGTATTATTTATTTAGACTTGCATACGTAAACAAAACTGGTTTTCTACCTTATTTTTTTGCATAGCAGAACGAATTTGCTGTGCTACGTCACAAAATTTGAGAGCCATGGAATTACTGGGATTTAACCGATTTCGCGAAATAATAAATCGCGACTAAATGGGACCATTATATGCATTATAAAGTTATAATTAATCGAAATGTATTGATTTATTTTTCCCGATTAATCGATTAAAATTATTCTCAAATCCACTATAATTTTTTTCTGGGGTCTTGTATGTAAAGATGACTACCAGAGTGTTTGATCTTTTGGGTTTCCTCTTCACAATTTTGATCACATTTCAAAATGAGGTGATATTGCATGATCTTTTTTTTATGTATCTCGAGATAGGTGTATGGTGTTGCTTTTTTAAAATGTAAAATCAGTATGTAAGGTTAGTTAGCAAAATGGTCAGTTATTAAAATGTTGCAATACGGAGAAATGAGTTGATGGGGGGGGGTGGCAAAGATATGGGGGGAGGGGGGCTGCGACTGCTGTCTTAAGTTAGGGGAGGCTTATCGTGTTGGATGCCGGGAATATTTGTCACTTATTTGGTTGTGGCCCCTATTTGAGACTACCAGTGGTGATTTTTTAAAAAAATGTCTCTAAGACTGCGACAAATAGATTATGAGGAAATGAAATAGTCGTGAACACGTGTTGCTATATGACATCATTACAGTTTTGTTAATTCATTAATTTCATAACATTATCTTTTTAAGTAACAGTAATAATAACTATAAATGTGTTTGTTTGTTGGTTCGTTGTTTTTTTTTTTTAATCAAGCAAAGTTTTAATGACTTATTTTAGGCCACAACTTTATTTTTTTAAAACTTTTATTTCGTGGTATGCGCATCAAGGATTGTGGATTTTGTAAGCGAGGTTTCAGTTTCATGCATTGCCCTTAAGTTGTATTCGCCAAACCTGTTCTACAAACATTTTTCATTATTATTATTTTTTTATTTTAAAATATTTTTTTAATGAGTTTTGAGCCATTGCCATGAATTTTATTTCTATTCTTGGAATGACTTTTCGCGTGAGCTGATTGTTTAAAATTCACGAAAGATCTACTTAAAGCACAATGTTTCAATTCATGGGTTAGTGACCACTTGACTAACAGTATCCAACGAATTCTGAATTACGTCAAGTTTAAGATATTCTTTCCCATTTTTCATCAAAACTAAAAAAAAAAAAATGTGCTTAACACAGGCAGCATTTTTATGAAAATATTTCATCCCCAAGAAATCATCCATTAATTTACTGTCGATGAAGGGAAAACTAATTTTAATTTTAATAAACATTTGTGATATATTAAAGTCAGTTTGTTTTATAATATTGCATATATAACTGTAATACCTATAAAACATTTTCATGAAAAGTTAACACAGATAATAAACATGTATATAAGTGAAGATATGTTCATAGTTATCTCTACAATATTTTGATGATAGACATTTCCTTGGCATTTTACTAATAAATATTTATAATTAAATTAAAAAAACTATCAAAGTTTTATTAGCAAGTATCAAGTAGGGGTAAATAATAAGTTGAATAAATTTCTATTTCTTACTATTTTTATCGAAAAAAGCATGTAATTTTGTTCGCGTTTTTGTGTGTGTGTGTGCAACCATGAGTGAATTGTTTTGCCATCCAATGCCTGCTGAAGTGAAAATATTTCATTTTTTAACATCAAACAAACTACAACTCCGTCTACACGGGGACGTATGTTAGGTTTACATACTAACTACCAATAACAATGGAAGCACACACGCATAGTCACACGGACACACATGGACACACCCACATATAGAACATGTACATACACAAACACACGGACACACTCACAGAGGCTCATTGAAACATAGATACACGTACACGTAAACACACACACACGCGCGCGCACATGCAACAGCTATTATCTCCCTTGAGCAGCTCAGAAAAAACCTGCACGTGAAAACAATATCCGGTCAACAAGGAGGTCGTCGTCTGCAAGGACAAAGAGTTTCAGAGAGAGATTAATGTGGCACGCATCACCAGACTTCACCCCATCCCCATCAGATTAATGTGGCACCCATCACCAGACATCACCCCATCCCCATCAGA